>JASXTE010000481.1:0-42785 GCA_030280995.1 Hemileia vastatrix | reverse complement strand
GACTAGAGAAGGCTCATCATAATCTGTAATGACTGTGAAACCTCCTACTCCTTTTTCTTCTACTTCTTCTTCGTCTGATTTGCCCGATACCTTTTGCTTCAAAGCGCTCATGATACCGGGTAAACCCGTTCCAGCACCCAATTCCAACACTTTCAAACCTCTGACATCGACGATATCTAAATGAATAAGATCTGCCAACAGCATTCCAGCTCGCCATTGTCGGTGTGCGAAGATTAGAGGCATCGAAGCGGGTGGAACGGTGACCAATAGAGGCTCACTTGGAGGTGTTGCAGCTTTGGTTGGATCATCGAAGAGTGAAAGTGGAAAGTATGAGACTAGATAACCTGATTGACCTAGAGATGGATGAAGTACTGCTTCTTCTGGAGGAGAAGAAGTAGGATTTGAATCGGACATGGTCTTGATGGTTTGCGTTCTTTGACTTGGCTGCTGTTAGGAGAGATGCTACCTAGATACCAATAGCGACTATTTACTGTTAATGTCTGAATGCGATGTGTGGAAGAGAAGAGAAGAAGGTTTCGAAGAGACTTCACTATAATTCACTTGAAGAATGGGAAATGCCGAAACGCCGATGATGAAGAAAGTCTTATCAGACTTTCTTTCTTCCCTTCTTCACATTAGCATGTCTGACTACAAATCTCAAGCAGCTGCCAAAAGGGCTTCCAGAGATGCTCTCATCCCTTCACAATATCTGTTAACAAAGATCCCAGCCAAGGAAATCGTCGATGTCAGAGACGCAGCAGCCCAACTTCTCACTTCAAAAGAGATCGAAATCACCACTGCAGACGTCTCTGTACTCTTGGAAAAGCTTTCAAAAGGACAATGGACTTCTCAGGAGACTCTCGAGGCTCACATCAAGAGGACAGTCGTAGCTCATCAGTTGGTGAGTGTAAAAAGAGAGTCGAAGAGATAAGAACTAAGAAGACACTCATTCATCGACTGATCGAGATGCTTTATTCCTCTTTCGTTCCAGATCAATCCACTTACAGAAATCATGTTCGAAGACGCTAGAGTCAGAGCCAAGCAATTGGATGATCATTTGGCGAAGACTGGGAAAGTCGTGGGACCTCTGCATGGGCTACCATTGTCTCTGAAAGATCAATTTAGTGTTAAAGGTTACGACACGACGATCGGATACGTTTCTTACATTGGAAAGAAAGCAACAAAGGACGCAGTCTTAGGTGAGTATGGTAGGACAGAGCTGTGTCTTTGCAGAACTGGACTATGTGGAGGATCTTCGTCTTCTTCTCCCTTTCTATCGCTTTCTTTGCATCCTCTGATGGGCCTTCTTTCATCCCTGCTACGTCCTACTTCCACACAGTTGAGATCCTCAAAAACGCTGGAGCTGTTCTGTTTGTTCGTACCAATTGTCCTCAAACGATGATGATCGGTCAAACGAAGAACGAAGTCTTCGGAGAGACATTTAATCCCCACAACCGCTCTCTGACTTCTGGAGGTAGTTCAGGAGGTGAAGGAGCTCTGATCTCATCTTTTGGATCTCCCCTCGGAGTCGGCACAGACATAGGAGGTAGCGTTCGAATTCCTGCCCACTAAAATGGTCTATTCGGATTGAGACCCAGTTCGAATCGTTTCCCTTATCATGGAGCTGTCAATTCAATGGAAGGTCAAGAGACTGTCCAATCAGTCTTGGGACCTCTAAGTCGTGATTTTTCAGGTCTTTATCACTTCACCAAGACGGTTCTAGAAGCAGAGCCTTGGAACCACGATCCATTGGTCCCAAGAATTCCTTGGAGCCAAAGATCGTTCGAAACCGTTCCAGAGAAGCTTCGTATTGCTGTCATGTGGGATGATGGACTTTGCAGACCTGATCCTCCTTTCAGAAGAGCTTTGGAAGAGACCGTAGAAGCTTTGAAGAAAGCGGGACACGAAGGTGAGTTGTTCTGATTATGTTGTTGATCTTCATTCTTTTCGAAATCTGATGACGGAAACTTTTTCTTTCCACTTCTCATGATGATATGTTAGTCGTCGATTGGAAGCTACCCTTTGATCAATCCGAGTCTCAGAGTTTGCTTGGAAAGATCTTCCAAGTTGACTCGGGTGAAGATGTTAGAAAAGCACTTGATCTTTCAGGCGAGCCTCTTCTCGAAGGAGTCATCGTGGGAGAAGAATCAGAAAAGCATTCCGTTTGGGATTCATGGCAGCTAGCGAAACAAAGAACTGCTCTTCAAAAGATCTATCTCGATCATTGGCAAGCTTCAGGAGTCGACGCAATTCTTTGTCCAGGAGGTAAGTGATGGTATCTATAGTATCGACCATATTACCAGCCCCATTCTCGACTTAACTGCTTCTTTCTTCTTTTTTAAACAGGTGCCACATCTGCTCATCCTCCCAGTCAACACCCTTACATAGGATATACTTCCCAATGGAACTTTCTCGACTACTCATGTGCAGCTTTTCCTGTCACGAAAGTATCAGACAAAGACGTAGAATATCGTTCTGGAACTCCTCTATCTGATCTCGAGAAGAGTCTCATTGACGCTTGTGAGTTGTTAAATCGCTTCTACCGTTGCTTCTTCGTGTTCTTCCCACTGAATCTCGTTCTGTTCTGCTTCCCTCGATCTATCAGACTCTACCAAGACTTTCGAGAACGCTCCAGTCGGACTTCAATTGATTGGACGCAGGTACGAAGAAGAAAAAGTTCTGGGAATGCTTCAAAAGGTCATTGAAGCTAGATCTGCTTTCCAGAAAAAGGTCTGAGATAGAAAGATTTATAGACCAAATCTTGTGAATCGATGCTACATTTGCGTTTGCTCCATCCTGAATCTACGTATTGCTCATAAAGGTTTGATTTTGAGAAGAGTGTTGCAAGAAGTGTAGAAAATGGGTGACATTGTGTGAGAGACGAAGGTAGATCATGCAAAATGCTAGAAGGACTGAGCGAGCTAATTGTCGAAAGGAGGTAGACCCCAAAGTTCTGGCTTGAAGTCATTCAGAGACTTGAGGGTTTGATGTGCCTCGGATGTCGGATGTAGTTTGAGCAGCTGAGTTGAAAAGTAGAACCACGAAAGATGAGAACATAGGTCAGCACCAGTAAAAGTCGAGAGACTTTTAGAGCATGAAGCATAGATTTCCTGTTCTTTTGCTTGGGACTTACGTTCTCATCTGGGACCCAGACCACTAAGGAGAGGAAGAGAGTAAAAGTATTGGATCAATGCATGCTCAGCTTTGCTGCAAAGAACGGAGACGACTTACCTTTCATCCCAGCTTTGATTCCAGCTTCCACTCCAGCTGAGGTTTGAAAATGAAAATTTGAGTTTAGATGAGCAAAATCGAGGGGAAGGACTCTAAAGCTTCCAAGCATCGAAGATCTCGAGAATCAAAGTAAACACTCACGGAGACCATCTTCAAAAACCAGAATGTCACCTTCTCCCCCTTTCAAAGTCCCATCGAATTCCTCTCCCATTTCTCTAACTTGATCTTTCAGTTCCTCCAATCCCAATCCTTCTCTAGCAGCCAACAAGAAAATATCCGGGAAAGGTTTTCCTCTATTGATTCTTTCATCATCTCCACAAATGATTCTTTGACCAAAAGGTTTGAAGATACCATCATGAGGTTTGGATTTGATTTTGAAGTTTCTCAATTTAGAACCAGTTGCAACACAGATTGGAACGTTGTGTTTGTACAAATGTTGAACTAATCTTTCAGCTCCAGGCATTGCATCGACTTTACCGAAGGCTTCATCTAAGTTGAGGTTTCTTTGAGAGAGGAAACTTTCGATTGTAAAGGGACAATCTGGAGAGAATAAAGAATTAGAATCAGTGGGTGGCCAGAGAGATGAGAGAAGAGTGACTTTTTTGGAGAAGGGGGAAAAGGTTTGGGAAGTCAGCGAGAGATGAAAGGAATTGTCAGTCTTTCTTTTATTTAGCCTTTCTTCATTCTTCCAACAAAGCACTGTCTTTCAACTCACTGACTGCTTCTCTTTCTGGCTTTCCCATGAGTCTGGATTTGATTTCCCAAGTCTGTTCTTTTCCTGATCCGAGCGAGAGAAGAGAACGCATAGCGGTTCGAACATCGATTGGAAGAGAAGAACAATTTCCCAAACCGATTTGTCAAGATACGACAGAATAGAATTGGGTTCCAGTAGAAGTTGGGGATTGGTTAGGAAGTAGAGAAGCGTGAAAAGAAATACGAGTGTGAGTCATTCTTGTTTGAAAGTCTTTGAACGATAGAGCTGGCAAGGATGACTACTGACCATAGGGCTTCAATATCTCATTGACTACGACGGTGTAGACTATCTCCGAGTCGAGAAGGAGGCCGTCCATCTGAAGATCAAGAGTAGAGAAAGAGAGAGAGAGGTCGAGAAGGCAAAGATAAGAATGAGAAGAGATTGGCTCTGTCGGTCTGCACTGAAGACTCACGTCGAAGAGAACGGCCTTGATGTTGCCCAGCTTTGATTGTGTGCTAGTCATGACTGAAACGAGAAAGAGAGAGTTGTTGGTCGAGAGGAAAGAAGCAAACGAAAACGAGAATATCAGAAGCAGACCAAGAACGATCTTGAGATGAAGAGAGACTCAATATCTTTCACCTCAGACCATCACGACGAAGATTAAGAATCGGGAGAAAGAAGTTGCTCAATTCGTTCAAACATTCAGATCTTGGAAACTATCAGAGAACAGAGAAGGGAGAGCGATCAGCTCAGTCCTGCACAGCACAGCATTCTGATCTGATTCTAATCAGTCGTCAAACTTTCTAATCCTCAAGACGTCTCTACTCATTCTGAATCTGATTCTGTACTGATGAATTGATGCCTCAAACAAAGAACAAGCACGCTCAACAACATCAACAGCAAAGGTCAGATTCGATTCTCTATCCAACTTCCAACCCAATCTCAATTTTTGATTTACCTTCTCATTCTGCAACTCCTGCCTTTGATTCATCAAACGACGTCATCGATGCAGCTTCAGGTTCAAATTACCTTTCTCATCAATACGATGAACCCGAACAAGAGCAGACAGAGAGAGAGACAGAGACAGTCTTGGTAGGAAGACCTTCTCCATCTTCAAATCCAAATCCACACCCAAGTCTCATTCCACATCATCTCAATTCTCATCCACAAGTCCCATCAATCTGGCAATCCACTTCCACTTCTGTCAATAGGTTAGATCATATTCAACCTCATCCTTCTCAATTCGATAGTCAGAGTTCAATTCAATATCATCAACATCAACCACAATTACCTGCAGCTTATCTTTCTGATCTTCCAATTCCTATTCATCAACAATCCTTACCTATTCAATCCCAATCTAGACCTCATCATCTATCACCAAATCATCAACAATCTCTACCGATACCTCAATCACCTCCAACTTCTTCTGCTCATCCCAATCCACCACTCTTAGCAACCTCTAATTCAGGTCTCCTTCCACCAACTTATGTCGCTCATAACTTCAATTCAAATCCACCACAATTATCAAATCAAGAAGAGGCTTCAGGTGGAGGTGGAAGGTTTCCAAGATGGACAGGGTGGTTGGAAAAGAGAGCTTTGGAAAGACATTATAATCGATTGGATTCAAACGCTGTCTCGAGAGAATTGGGTTTGGATGATCCTTTGAAATCGAACGAGGAATTGGAAATCAAGTATGATTTGAATGGGAAACCGGTCCTGAATGAGGAAATGGCAAAAAGATTGGCCAAGAAGAAAAGTTGGGGAAAGAATAGAGACGATGGAGATGCCATCAGTGACGAAGAGGAGAAGTTGGAGAGGCAGAATAGAGAGAGAAGAAGCAAGGATGAGGACAGACCTGTGAGTGTTGAGTGACTTGTCTTGGGAAGTCGACAGGGAGCTCTTGGAGAGTGCTTGACATGGTGGAAGAATGTATGCGTGTTCTTTCTGACGCACTTTCTCTTCGTTTGTCTTTCTCTTTCCCTTTTGCGTAGCCTTCGCCTCTACCTGCACTTCCCCCTCTCCATAGTCATACCTTTGGGTCGAGATTTCTTCCTCATTTGCCTTCTCAACCTCTTTGCGCTGTCTATCTGGATCTCCCTCCTTCTGCTCCTCTAACGACACCAAAATCACCAACAACTCAAAATGGAATGGTCAACACAGGAGGCTTCAGAAGAAACGGAGTCGCTCTTCAAACTCAAGGTGGAAATTGGGGTCTAAGGAGAAAGAAGGAAGCAGATCAAGTTCAATCAAGAGCCATTCCCAAGCCCAAGATCCCTCCACCCAGAAGAGTTCTTCTGATAGGAACTGCAGAAGGAATTTTTGCTTGCGAGATGAGAAAAGAAATGCCAGCCGAATTCGGAGAAGAATTGCAAGACGTGGGATCTTCGAGTCATGATCAGTTCAACAAGGGAAAGAGTAAAGAACCTGAAGCTGGCAAATGGAATGGAGGAATCAAAGTGGTACAAATCTGGTCGGGTTTGGGAATCTATCAACTCTCAGTACTCTCTTCAAGCTCCTCTAGCGATTCTTCAAGACCAACTTCTCCACTGCCATTCTTCCAATCTTCTCAGCCTAATCCTCTGCCTGCTGGAATCCTTCTGGCTCTCACAGCTCCGGTTCCCAAACCTTCATCAACTTCCAGAGTCCCACTCAATCGCCTCTCAGGAATGGCTTCGGCTTTGGAACATCTAGCAAGCTCTTCAAGTCATGGACATCATCAAAGACCTCAATCCTCTCACTCCTCGACTTCGCATGTCAGAGAGTCTTCTCATTCGCACTCTCACCCAAAGGAATCTTTCGAACTTCCAACAGCAAAGTTCGGATCAGGAGCTGGAGGAGGATCGAATTCAGCTGTACCTCCTTCTGGAACTGGATCTATCAAAATGTGGTCTTTGGAAGCTTTGAGAAAGTTAGCTACTTTGGCTCTGGATGGAGATCTCTCGGAGCCGTTAGATCTAGTCAATTCGGAATCTTCAAAAAGAGCCTCTCCGGAATCACAAAGTGCAAAGTCAAAGATTTCTAGCAAGTTGAAGAGGGCTTGGATCACTTTGGGAGACAATTCGAACGATAGAGCAGCAAGAAAGGAGACCAGTGATAGTTCGCAAAGTAGTTCTCTCGGAACTGTGGATCCTCTTCTGACTCAATCTATCAGTAGAGGATCACTCCCTAGACAATTCTCGAGCGCCGTAGCTGAAGACCTGTTGGAAGACGGATCAGCTAGACCTTCTCACTCAAGAAGCGCAAGCACTCCAACTTTGGAAATCATGAACGACGATCTTCGGCTCTATAAGGATGGTTTCCTTATTTCTCCTTCAATCAATCCTATGCAAGAGGTTCGTTCGAGGGCGATGAAGTTGGCTCTCAGCTCTGTAGCCATCAATTCTTCTCCAGGAGGTTCAAGTTCGTCTTCTTCAATCCCTCTTTCTGGATCTGAAGGTACGAATCTCGGTGCTGGTCCTTCCTTTTCGTCTCTCTTCAGCGATGATTCTCTAGGAGGTCATAGTTCTCAGTCAACAGCTTCAGCCAAACACAAGTCTTCGAAAGATTCTAGTGGAGTTCTGTTCTATGCAGTTCATGAGGCTTCTTCGGAAGAGAAAGGCAGAGGGACTTGGTATCTTGCTCTAGCTACTTCCAAGACCATCATGCTATATGAGGCTCAACCTCCAAAGAAGGAAGACTACTCAAATGGAACTGGCAATTCTTCGAATCGATCTTTCAGATTCCTGAGAGAGCTCTATGCTCCCTTTCCTCCCAACGCTATCAGTTTCGTGACAGCGAATACGAGCGAAGAACCGACCCCAATAGCAAGTGTAACTTCATCAATCGTTTCTTCTTCATCATCAATCTCGACGACTACGTTAGGAGGAGGAGGTGGAACTGGTGGGATCGGAAACGCAAAGCTCACTGTTGGGACTCCGTCTGGTCCTCTTCTGACGAAGCCAGCTGGTTCGAAACATGGCAAGCACGTCTCTGGCACTTCCTCGGCTATTGGAAAAGGCGTTCTTACTCCTCAGTATGCAGGTGGTAGCGCTGCTCCTCTAGGTTGGAAGGGAGCTGATCTTTCTCTTTTCGTCTCTTTTGGCAAGAGAGCAGTCATGATTCGAGTCTCAGATTCCAACGTCAGGGAGATCGAGCTAATGGCACCTTCTCAAGCGATGTCGCTAGATCCTTCTTTAGCACCTCCATCTAATTCGACTTCTGCAACTTCAAGAGATAGACCAAACTCTTCAGTCGAGACTTTGGCAAATCCTCTGCAACCTCAACCATCTTCCAAACGTCCGAAATCTTTCGATGGTATTGGAGAAAGGTCTGTCAAGAGCTTGTGGGTCGGTCTTTCTACGATAGAAGCTAGGGTCAACTTCAGGCAGAAGAAAGGAGAAGAGGTGGAAGAGGAATTGGAAGGATCTCGACCTTCAAATCTCAGGACTGCGAGTGGGAACGTTTATCGACTGGCTCCAACTGGCGCTGCTTGGAAACATCCGAAACGATCATCAGCACCAATCACAGCCAAGAAGCCCACTCAAGATTCCAATCGAGTTACTGCTAGACCAGGTGACGTAAGGAGAGATTCATCGAGCACGAATAAAGCTCTTCCTTCGGTGCCTGCTCCTCTTAACCTGTCTTTCGATGCTGATCTGGATCCAAACTCTTTGGGACAAAGTCGGAGTAGTGCCAGTGGTCACGGAACAGGGAATGGTGCCGATGTTCTCGATTCTGACTCATCTTCTGAGGATTTCGATCTGGAAGAAGAAAGAGTGGAAGATATCAGATCACTGTCTCTACAAGACAACGCAAGCAATCAAGGTTCAAGTCCAGCTTCTGCAGCTACTTCACCATCTTCTTCTCCTCCACCTCCAACGAGAGGAGGGTTCATGAGGTACAAGGGCAAGAAGGGCGGCGAGAACGGAATGGATGACATCGAGTCGATTCACACTGTCTCTGCAAATCTAGCTTTGCTTTCGAAAGGACTCTTCACTCAAATCTTTCCTTCGCCACTGCCTCCTGATCTAACTAAACCAAGACCTTTGGGCTTGTTGGAATGGAGTGAACCCCCTTCAGCTGTCACTGGATTAGCAAGAGTCGTCGGCATTGAAAGGGAAAGTAGTCGAGGTTTCACTAGCACATCAAATCTGAGAAGTTCCTCTGGCTCAAATCCAACTTCCACTTCCAAGAACCCATCCCAACATCCTCATCAACATTCTTCCTCAGTAATTCTACGAATCAGCGTGACTGCTATTGGCTTCATCTCCTCAAGCAGCTCTCCTAGGGTTGAGATGCAAAGAACTACGATCCGAACTCAATCAATCTTACCTTTCAAGTTGGATTCTTCTTACGAGCTGGAGATCAATCCTTACCCTTTAGCAACATTTTCATCAACAGTATCGAACAAATCAAAATCGAAATCTCAACTCAGTCTAGAATCTACTCTTTCAAACTCGATAGGAAATGAGAGAGGTCCGAATCTGGATCTTGGGGAGAGAACGTCTTTACAGAAGACTCAGAATATAATGGAATTGGAAATGGACTATTTAGGTGGAATGTTGTTAAGCTCTCCTGTCAATGGATCAAGATCTCACCCCTCTTTGGGAAACAAACACTGGAGACCCGAAGAGAGTGCTGGTGATGGAGGGGCTTTCGGCTGGTCTTATAGAGGTGGAGAAGATTATAGGTGAGTGTCTCGTTTGCCTTTGAGAAGCGTTTGCGAAGCCTCAAGTTGAAGGAAATCTAACAGACTTTCGCCTCTGGTCTCTATTTCTCTCGATGCTTATTCAAACAGAATCTTCTTCGTTGGAGCTGAAGTCTAATCACAAAGCTTCCCGATCAGCTATCAAAAGAATCCGTATTTACGAACCGTGTAAATAGGACTCATCATTATCATTCGAAAGCAAGAACGAGAACTCAAGCACTCTGAACAATCAATTTCATTCGTCCTGCTCTCTTGACGTTACTTCCCTGTCTTGCATTCTCTTCTTTTTCCTTTCCAATTTCATTGAATCGTCGATTTGTTAATCCAAGCAGTAATCTTTGTACTCTAAAACCCATAGTCTTGCTTTCCCTTTCATACAAGTCATTCGAAGAAACGAATCATTATCTGCAAAGCGCTCTTTGCTCGAAGACACCTAGACAGCTATGTAAGACAGTTCTCTGACAAAGGAAAGGATCTGAAGATCCTCGAATTCTCTCGATGCAGAGGTCGACGGGAGGGTTTCATCTCCAAAGCTACCCTCGCCTATCACTCCCTGGCAACCCCTTCTAGGCTTGCCTAGCAACGCTCGAAGGAGGTAAAGATTGCAGGAGTATTCGTTAGCAACAAAGAATGTCACGGAAAGTGTGTCCCAGATCAACTGAAGGGAGGGCGCAATTCGACTCGACCCAACCCCCTTCGATTCCACCTTATAAACCTCTTTCGATTTGCAAACTTTCTCCTTCCCAACTTCTCACATCTTTCTTTCTCTTTTTTTTCCAAAAACTTGGCTGGTCCTCGATTTACTTCCACTTTCCTTTCTCTATCTACTTTACAAAACAACAACGTTAAACATAGACGTTCAACTTTTTACAAAATGTCAAAGACCTTCAACATTCTAACACTTCCAATCCCATCAGCCTTGACAGCAACTCCAATTCCAATCTTGAAGAAACAATTGACAGCATTCATTTTGAATCCAAAGTATCATGACTTCTTATCTGTCATCAAGGTTAGTTTTTCCTCTCGACCCATCGTGCTAGCAGAGTTTCGAAATCCCATCTCAGACCTCTCTGAAACCGATCAAACCGACCTCTCTCCCCCTTTTCTTCTTTCTCTCTCTCTAGGCTGGTCGAAATGGATTGGTATATGGTTCCAAAGTCAGGTTTCCTCATGCTCTTATAATGGCCATCTTGTTCGGATCAGGAGCCTGGTCACTCAGAGCTTCGGGAGTTTTGAGGGCAACCAAACTTCATGGATTCAATTTGATGAAGTTTGCCATGATCTTCAAATCCATTCAGTTGGCTCTTAGAAGAGCCAGAGGAGGTCAAGAGACTCCTCTAGGTTATGGTTAGTGACGAGTCCGAGCTTTCCAAGAACGGATTGGACAGAGTTGAAGAGTTGTCAACTTGACATATGCGTTCGTTTACTCACACCCTCCTCTGTCTTCTCTCCCTCCTGCTTTTTCTCCCTCTAGGGATCGCCGGTCTAGTAGGTGGTTATCTGATCTTTGGAGAAAGAAATGCCGTCAACGAGCAACTCGCCCAGTACATCATCGCTAGAATCGTTTGGGCATTACTACCTAGAGCTCAAGTTCCAGATAACTATCCAACAGGAAAGGCCATCCCAGTCGATAGAACCGCTTTCAAATGGGCTTCTGCTGTCTGTTGGTCATTATCCATGTACATTTGGTATCTACCAGGAAAGCGAGGCGAGATCGGAGGTCAAAGAATGGGTCAGGGAATCTTGTCTTCCGCAAATTACATTTACAAGGATGCTGAGACTTGGAATAGTCTGAGAAACTTTCTTTGGCATAATAAGTAGAGAAAAGACCTGAAGGAAGAATCGACTCGAATCATTTTGGTCGTCTTTCTTCTCTTTTCTTTTCTCAGATTTCAATTTTCTCCACCAGTATCCTTCGATCTTTCCTATTTCTTTCTTGTTTCTGTTCTGCAACTTCCCATTTCTCTTCCCAAGGGTCTCTTAGATAATTTCTCTCTTCGACTTCTTCTTTTTCACCAGTCGCTTTCGCAAACGGAGAAGGTCTCTCTTTTTATCTGTCACGACTGGCTTGTCATCTTACTTTTGCATTTCGTTCTTTAATATAATTCATAACTTAGAATTTTCTCCTCTAAAACTCTTACGATTGAATCTCCAAAAGTAAGGGGACTTACAAGAGATTGATTGTCACAGCAATGTTTCGAAACCTCCGCCTTCTTCTCTGAATGGACTCGCTCGAAATGTTCTTTGCTTTAAATCGGAATGACATTGCTGTTTTATCTGTTGATCTGCCTTCTGCTCATATTGTGTGAGCTTGAATCAAGAGCGTTCCTCGACAATCGACTGTTCGAGTGCGCTGTGATGAATCGATTCTTCTCAGCGCTTGAAGGAGCTTTGCGTCTCATCGAAACCTCATCTATACTCTCGATTCAGTCTCCTCCGTGTTCTGTTTGGATTGGCCAAAGATCTCAGCCCAAGTGTGAAAGCGGTTCTACAGACGCGTAGATAGTTGCGCGACAGCGGCCGCACGGTCCCCACTTTCCTCTCCCTCTTTCCTCATCTTATAGAGACTTTGAGCTTACACTGAAGCCATCAATCGACTGTTATTGCTTAAAGAAAAGATCACAGATGCTGAGAGGGACCAATGGATGACCTATTGATGCAAGAGAGAATGGCTGACGAAACGGTTGCGAAAGTGACATTCCAAGTTGTCTTTCCCGTTTCAAAATAGTGCGTGAATCGATTGCTTTTGATGAGAAGGAAAGAGTACAAGGGGGAAAAAGACAGAACATCAAGATCATCGATCATAAACCATAACGACTTCCACTACTTCTAATCGAAACGCCGCTTGGAGTAGCACCTCTATAACCTCTATTATTCGTACTCCTATTGAATCCATCCTCTTCATCATCATAACCTCTCCTTCCTGCATCTCCTCTGACACCAGCCGAAGCGGTTCCTCTTCTGATTCTCTCTACTTTCTCTCTCAAGGAATTGGTAGATTCGTCGATCCATTTCAAACTTCCAAGATGAGCGTTGAGAATTGAAACGATTTGAGAGACTGAATCTTCTTGAATTGAAGAATTGGAAGATAGAGCAGAAGCTGATGGATCTGCTCCAGAAGCTAGAGAACGGGAAGTCGTTGAACTTGAACTTAATCCAGAAAGTGAATTGACTTCTGAAATCATCGAGGCTAGATTTCTTGACATTGAATCCAGCTGAGAGTTCAAGGATTCCGCTAGAGCGTAACTGTAAAGATGATGAATTAAACCATATTGATATCAGTGATTTTTGCGTCAGTCGGAGTGAATTAGTAGGGATGAGAAAGGATTCTCGATTGTTTCTACTCACGTTCTCTCCCTCTCGCTTTCTGCTTTTCCCATCTCCATGTTCTTTGCTCCTCCTCCGTAAGCTCCAGTTCCACGAGCAGCATTCTCCAAAAGTTCAGCCACTTGTTCCTCGTAAGAATCTAGAAGACTCGAGAGTTCAGACTGCTGAGTCTCTACGTAATCCAACGTCGATTCGATAGCTGACTGACGAGCTTCGGCTGCAGTGAGAGCCGACATCAAAGAGGCGATCTGAGAAAGAAAGTTGAGAAAGATTGGTAAGACTAAAGACTAGAATAGAGCACATCTCAGTCGAGAAGCGTAAGAAACCCAACGCATATACTCACTTCTTCTCCGCCTCTTCTCAACCAGTTGTCCCAACCTTTGACTTCTCCAGCCAATTTACTGAAATCTCTGACAGAAGCATCCAACTCTTGTTGCCACTTGTTGACGATTGATTCCAAAGATCTACCTCTCAAGAGGTTTGGAGCAGGTGCTGAAGGAGGAGGAACATTTGCGTTTTGAGAAGGTTGAGAAGCGCTTGCATTTGGAGGCTGAGAAGAAGCTGCATTTTGAGGAGGAGCAGTGGCCTTATCTTGAGCCGGCTTCGGTGCAGCTGCAGCTCCGAAACTGAATCCTCCACCTGTAGTAGTACTTCCAGCAGCAGGTTGAGAATCTTTATTGGCCGCTGCTGGCGTCGTAAGACTAGCTCCTGCAGGCTTATCAGCACCACTCTTGTCTTGAGAATCTTTATTCGCTCCACCGAAACTGAACCCTCCAGCAGTTCCACCAGCTTGAGGTTCTTTGTTTGCGGCCGGTGGACCAAAGCTAAATCCTCCAGAAGCAGGAGGTTGTTGTGAAGTTGCTGGAGTCGAAGTTGAGGTCGAAGTTGAAGTAGGAGCGTTGTTTTGAGCTGGAGGAGCAGCAGGTTTCGCGAATGGATTCACAGGTTCCTTACTTGCTGTTGTTGTTGAAGCTGGTGTAGTAGTTGAGGTAGTCGAGGGAGCGAAGCTGAATCCTCCAGGTTTTGGAGCTTGAGCAGTCGAAGTTGCTGGAGTAGAAGTCGCTGGAGGAGCGGCACTAGACGCCGGTGGTTTACCAAAAGAGAATCCACCAGATGGAGGTGGTGCGAAAGAAGGAGTAGAGGTGGTAGGGTTTGGAGCAGAGGAAGCTGGAGTAGAGGTGGTTGGTTTTGGAGGTCCGAAAGAAAATCCACCAGTTCCTCCTCCTGCTCCAGTACTATTTGGAGTAGCAGCTCCTGAATTGTTTGCTGAAGCTGTTTGAGAAGTAGCAGCTGGACCAAATGAGAAACCACCAACTGGTTTAGGAGCAGCTGCAGCATTATTATTGTTCGAGCCGAATAGACCTCCCCCTCCTCCTCCTCCACCAAAAGTTGCTGGCGTTGTTGAATCTGTAGGTTTGGCACCGAATAGATTTCCACCTCCTCCACCACCAAATAGGTTCGCTGGAGGTTGACCAGCTGGAGTAGTCGTTCCAGAATTGGTCGTACTTCCACCAAAGCTAAAGCCAGCAGGTTTGGCTGGAGTTGCACTTGGAGTAGAGCTTGCACCACCTCCTAAAGATTGACCACCGAATGAGAATCCACCAGAACCTCCAGTTGCAGGAGCTGCTGGTTTGGGACCGAAGGAGAAACCACCAGAGGCTGGAGGTTGAGAGGAAGGAGTTGAAGATGCTGCTGGTGCTCCTCCAAGAGTGTTTCCTCCTCCTCCAAACAGACCTGTTGATGTGAGAGGCAATGAATTAGAACACAGACATTCCTTATCAAGCAACTCTAAATGCACAACGATCGCCCTGTCCAGTTGCAGGCTCTCCTTTTGTCTATTGCTCGAAGATGTAACTCACCTCCTCCAGAAGCAGGTGCAGGTTGCTGAGCTGGTGTTCCGAAACTGAAAGTGGGTGGCTTGTTTGCATTGTTGTTGTTGTTATTGTTGTTGTTGCCACCAAAGTTGAAGGCTGTCGATTGTTTTGATGGAAGAAAGAGAGAATTGAGAAGGATGGATGGTGAGCATCAATCTGGATGCAAGTCATAGATTTGAGATGAGGCTTGAATGCATTGACTGTAGAGGTTCAGTTTGAATACTTACACATCTTGATCGAATCTGATCGAGTTGATTGGCGGAGTCTTTGCAAAGAGACAAAGAATCAGATTGAGCTCAACTGGAGACGGAAGAGAGTCAAGTTGCTTTCGAAAGTCTTACAAGTCTCTTTTCGAGCTCCAATTTTGCTCAGCTGCTCGCGCTGCTCACCTCAAATTTAACGTCGTTCTTTCTCACCTAAGATCTGCTTTTCTTTTTTCAAGTCTCAGACCGAAACAAAGAAACGACAAGAGTTACAAATTCAAAGGCTGAGCAAAGAGCTCAGTGTGCGACTTGTGAGCACTCTCGCCAACGTCATTCGAAAAGTTTTATCTGGAAAACTACTGAGACACAGATTTTGGCTACAAAAAGGAAGAACAAAAAAGCTTTGTGAGATTTGATGGATTGAGAGAAGCGAGATATAAAAGTACATGAACGAACTTAATCTCTCCTACGTTTAAGATCTGGACTCAAACTTCGACCTGGACTTCTTCTTTCAGATCTATGTTTTGAATCTCTATTGTATCTAGATCCTTCTCTTTCCTCATAATCTCTTCCGTCACGTCTATAACCGCCTCGATTGGAAGTACCTCTTGGATTTGGACTTCGATCTCTGTTATCCAATCTTGATCCTTCCCTCCTATAACCTTCAGATCTCCTTTCATCTCGACCATTTCTATCTTGATGATTTGAATGTGTTCTTTCTGGATGATCTCTGTCTCCCTTTCTATAATCTACTTCTCTCCTTTCACTTTCACTTCGGTCTCTGTCTCTTTCTCTTTCTCTCTCCTTTCGATTGGAAGAATAACCTCTTTGACTTTTATATTCTTCACCATCATCTCTTCTTGATCTATAATCATCTCTTCTATCATCTCTTTCCCTACCATCTCTCTCATATCTATCATCTCTATCTCTACTCTTTCCCTTTCCTTTCTCTTTAGATCTCTCCTCTCTCTCCTTTCTAATCGCATCTCTTTCTTCCTTTCTCTTTCTTTTCTCTTCCCTTTCTTTCTCCTTGACTTCGTATTTGGCCAACTTTTTGGCTAGTTTCTTGTCTTCTTTGGAGATGCTTTCGGATCCTTCTCCGTTTGTTGCTGAGCCTTGAGGGAGGGACTCAGATTCAGAATCTGATGATTCAGTGTCTGAAAAGTTTGGAGGTGGTAGATTCCTGTACATTGGATGAAGAAAGTGATGCGAAAGCGAGGAGACAGGAACAATCGTCAGGCAATGAGCTTTCTGGAGATTGAGAACGAGACCTCTGCTGTCAAGACCATTTGACGTTTGCTGAAGATCGATACATTCAGCCTAGTAGTATGGAATAGGTTCTTAGAGGCAAAATCTAATCATTCGTGAGCAGAATCAAGAGAAAGAACATCTAAAGGAGGTTACCCTTGTTGAGCTTTGGCTTTGTTTCTTAAGGATGATCTCTGCCTCTCTTTCTCCATGTCATCCGAATTGAGTGACTGCATCTTGGAACCCTTCTGTGAATCAATAATCCAAAGCTATTTGAGAAAAGTACGACTCTCCGCTGCTTGATCTCTGCACCTGCTCATCTATTGTTACTCACAATCTCTTATTGACCTCTATCATTTCTGATCTCTTAATATCTCTGATTTCCTTCTTTCTCTCCTTTTCCTTTCTTTTCCTTTCCCTTTCTTGCACCTGTTCTCCAGTCAAGTTTGGATCTATCTGTGTTTTCTGATTGTCCTTTTCGAACCATCTCACATCTCTACCGTTCAACCATCTTCCAGTTGGAGCATTGATGGAATGACCCAGATAGTTCTCTCTATCTTTATCTGCCTTTACGTCTGACCAACTGAATTCTGCAGCCCCTCCTCTTGTTCCTCCTCTCGTTGGATGGAACATAATGAGAAATAGTGAATGTGGTGTTGATGTTAGAGATTGATTCTCAGTCTCTTTCTCTCTCTTTCTTCCCGACTAACTCATCGCTGCATTCCTTCAAAGCAAGATGGACGTCAGTCGAGCTCAGACTGCTCGGAATCGTAAACCCAATCAATCGGATTTGGTGGTAGATGCAAATTCAAACGGGTTGGATGAGAATGAGAAGTCGCAATTCAAAGCTGCCGTCTCGAAACCTCGAAGGAAGAGAGCGACAAGCAGCGACGACGAATCAAATCCAAAAGGTCAATTGCCTGCAAAGGTGAGTCGAGATTTATGATTGGATTGTCAGCAAGGGGGAAAATAAAGATCAGATCTCTGACTGGAATGCGAAGAGAGGCGAATCAGAGACAGCGAAGCCACTATCTTGATTAGAACTTTGCAAGAAGTAACATCAAGCCACTTCTTCCCTTCCATTTGAATGCTGTCGAGACTCTGGTATAAGCTTCTGTTTTCTACAATCATCTAGTCTGAATCGATGTCCAGAGCTGAATCTCCATCTATATGCCACTCTTTCCCTTGCAGTATCGCAACACAGATCCAACTTCCAAGCTCAAGGATGCCTTTATAGCCACAGCTCTCTTTCTTGCAGCTGCTGTAGTCAGATTCTGGAACATTCAGTGAGTGGCCAAGGAAGTCTGCCCTTCGTTTCTTTGTTGTGATGCAAGCACGAAAGCGAAGAGCTAATCTATGATAGCTTCTAATCATTCTCGAAACTCGATTTAACCCCGATCTTACCTCCCATCTACCTCTCCTATTCAGGATACCTAACGAAGTAGTCTTTGATGAAGTACACTTTGGTAAATTCGCTTCCTACTACCTGAGGAGAGAGGTGAGATCAGATCCTCTTATAGCTTCGAAAGCTTGCGCTGGCAACTTTCTTCTTTGCTAACTTGTTCTTCTATTTTGACCTACTTCTCATCATTTACAGTACTACTTCGATGTTCATCCTCCTCTAGCCAAACTTCTCAATGCTGTGAGTCATCTTTCTTCGAATGGATCAAAGGTTAGCTTTAGGTTCTAATCTATCTGTATTTTTGTCCTTGTTCTTCTTCTTCTCTTCAAGTTGGCTGGTTATCTAGCTGGTTTCCCAGGACATTTCGACTTCGAGAACATCGGAGATTCTTACATCGAGAACAATGTTCCTTACGTCAAGATGAGATCTCTACCAGCCTTGATGGGATCTGCCTGCGTTCCACTCCTTTATTACATGTCTAGAGAATCAGGAACTGGACCAATCGTAGGAATCCTAACAGCATCCCTACTGCTATTCGACAATGCTCATATCGCTCAAGATAGGTTGATTCTTCTAGATGCAGCCTTGATTCTCTTCATGATGCTTTCTCTCTACTCTTACATCAAATTCTATCAACAGAGGTATAATCCTTTCGCTTTCAAATGGTGGTTCTGGATGACATGTACAGGAGTCAATCTAGCTCTAACTATGAGCTGTAAAATGGTTGGTTTATTCACTTTCGTGACGATTGGAGTTGCAGTTCTCTTCGATTTATGGAATCTAATCGATGTCAAGAGAGGTTATTCGAATTCTTATCTGTGGCAACACTTCTTTGCCAGATTCTTATCTTTGATAGTCATTCCTGCTTTCGTTTATCTATTTTGGTTCTGGGTCCATTTCGCCATCTTGATCAAATCTGGAACTGGAGATTCTTTCATGACTAGTAGATTTCAACATACTCTGGAAGGATCGCCAATGTTGACTCAAGCCAAAGATATCCATTACTATGATAGAATTACTTTACAACATAAAGGTACGGATGCTTATTTACATTCTCATGTCGATACTTATCCTTTGAAGTACGACGATGGTAGAATCTCTTCTCAAGGTCAACAAGTCACTGGTTACCCTTTCAACGACACTAATAACGTTTGGCAATTGGTCCCAACTGTTTCTCTACCTGAGATCACTGAAGAAGAATCAAGTGCAACCGACTTCCCGGCAAATTTGGATAGATCTCCCTTCAAGATTAGACATAAAGCAGTCATTAGATTGCTTCACATCAATACTGATACTTATCTTCTAGCTCACGATGTCGCTTCACCTTTGATGGCAACTAATGAAGAATTTACTACGGTGGCTTCGAATGATACTGAGAGATATCAAGATACACTGTTCGAAGTTCATATCGAGAATGAGAAAGAAGGTAGTAACAAAGTTTGGCAATCGAAAGCTACAAAGATTAGATTGATTCATAAAGAGACTAGAGTGTCGATGTGGACTCATAATGATGAAGTCTTACCTGATTGGGGATTCAAACAACAAGAAATTAATGGTAACAAGAACATTATGGAGAAGACTGCTCTTTGGGCAGTAGACGAGTTGTACGTCGATGAGAGTGAGTAGTCAATCGAAACAGCAAGATGAATGTATGTGCTTCGTTCATCTCTCTGACGCCTCTTTCTGTCTATCTCCTTCGATCCCGATTCTCCTTTTAAAGCTGCACCTGATTTCGAAGAAAGGTCTAAACCTCCGGAACCAAGGAAGAAGACCAAGATGAACTTCTTCTCGAAATTCTTTGAGCTTCAACTGCAAATGCTGAATCAGAACCAACATTTAACTCAATCTCATCCTTACGCTTCATCGCCTATCAATTGGCCTTTCTTGATGTCTGGAATCTCTTTCTGGACATCGGACGCCCCAAAACCAAAGAAACAGATTTATTTCATCGGTAATCCAGCTTCTTGGTGGTCTACGATTTTATCAGTCTCTTTATATGCTGGAATCATGTCAATGGTTGCAATTTTGAAAAGAAGAGGTATTAAATCCTTATCCGAAACTTTGAGAAGACGGTTATTGAACAATACAGGTTTCTTCATTTTAGCTTGGGCTTGTCATTATTTCCCTTTCTTCTTGATGAACAGACAATTGTTCTTACATCATTATCTTCCAGCTCACGTTTGTTCTTGTTTAATCTTTGGACAAATGTTTAACTTTTTCCTGACGGATTCAGTCATTCATCCGATTTCTCAAATAGGTCCGGAATTGAAAAAGGAAAATTATTCTAGAAGGAAAACTTTTGCTGTGGAAGATAAAGTTACTAAAGGAGTTGCTATGATTCTTATTTCTGGAGTTGTTGCTACTTATTGGTTCTTTGCTCCGATTACTTATGGTCATTTGGAATTGAGTAGTCAAGAGGTTTTGAAGAGGAAACTTATTAATACTTGGACTTTACATCATGAAAAGTGATGGAACAAGGTCGGATGTCGTTGGATGGTCTTCAAAGTCAAGACAGGTTTAGCCTTCATTTCTCTTTCGCTTATGATGGCATTCATCTCAGATTTCTCATCTTCAAATCATCTCTCACGAGCTGCTTAAGGTCTGGGACTCGAAGTGGCACTCTTTTTCTCAACAGCCATCTTTCTCCTTCCCCGCTCCAAAAGCAGCTTTCTTTCTTCTTCTCTCCAGAATTTTTGTTCGTACGACTATCGAATCCATGTAGCTCTCGAAGCACACACACTCTTTCAGAACCATCTTTTCTCTTTTTAGATCCAATAAATCGACACCACCTTCGTTGTTCTTCTACCAAAGTGTCGGCTTCTTTCTTCCTGTTTTGTCGATGATGACCACCCAATTCTGTCCAAATAGCAATCATAAATACATTTTCGTAGAAGAATCAGCAGTGCGAGGGCGATAATGTTGAAAGGTCTCATTTGCGTGCTTCAAGGGAAAGAACATAGGTGCAAAGGTTCTCTTCCGACTACATCATCCACTCAATCGAAAAAATCCAGAACTCCTCTTTCGCAACCTCAGCTTTGACTCCGAGATAGTTTTGTTAATCAATTCAACAAACAAGACTTTAAATTGGACTGGATGCAAGCTGACAAGCTCTGAAGACTCAAGCTGGATTTTCTCATCCGCAACCTCTTCTCCCTCACTTCTCTTCATCTTGCACTCAATCCTCATCAATCACAATTCTCCCAACTTTTGAAGACATAATAATACCATTCCTGGATTGGGCATATGGAGGACCCTGCCACAACTTTAGGGATTGGATCGAGCAACCAAGGTCAAAGCGCTTTGAGAGGCGAAGATAATGCTGGAGAGGGATTCGCTACGACTAGGAGCCCAAAGAGGTGAGCAAACAGCGGATTTGTATTTTCGACTAGATCAGATATCGAAGAAAGGTGGAACTAGAAGGCGATAGATGCGGGTAAAGATGGGCAGAAATCTTCAGAGAACTCTCTGTCAAGTCTCATCCGTCACTCTTATCTTTCTCTCACTCTGCCACACTCAATCATCATCAAAAGACAAGTGAAACCGACTTCAAAGATCTCACAGTCTTCCTCAAATGCCACAACAAAACCAAAATCCCCTTCTTCTTCTTCTTCTAACAAAAGTTCAAAATCAAAGCCAAATCCGAATCCGAATGGTCGTAGAAATCCTATGTCAAGAACTTCCATGGCCTGTGAGAGATGTCGGAGGATCAAGCAGGGCTGTTCTGGCAATTCACCATGTGATCGATGTGTCTATAAAAAGGTGGAATGCATTTTCGATGAAGTCACACCAAATGAGAGACGAAAAGCAGCCAGAATCTTTGGGAATTCCGAAATCTCAATTTCAAGCTCAGAAATCTGCTTTAGCTTCTACTTCCAAAGTTCCAATTGGTAAAAGGCTGGAGGAAGATGGAAATGGGAAGCGGAAAAGAAAGAGTAACAGTCATGATTTGATGAATCCTTCTCAACCTAATAAGGAATCTCTAACTCCTGATCAAGAAATAGAATTAGAACCTGATCCACCTCCTCTGAGCTCGACCTGGTTGAAGGAATCTTCAAGTTCAAGTTCGATTTCTGCTGTTAAAGCTGAAGAAGAGATTGTACGACCTGACTCTCCGGTCGGATCGGATAGCTCAGTGTCGCTTTCAGGTGAAGGTTGACCTTTCTCAACTTCTCAAGAAATCTTTATCCGAGCTGGTTCTGCCTTCACTCTCAAGTTTCAGTATGTCGAATCATCGCTTAAGACTTCCAAGATCAAGGCAACGAGTTAAATCAAAGTCTTTACTTCTTTTCTTACTGAAAAATCATTGATAACGCTGCATTAATCGTCACAAATGTTCAGAGATACGACTAAATAACGGTTACATTCATGAAATCTTTTTGATTTAGATCTCACTCAACATCTCACATCTCCGCCCCCCCCCCCCCCCCCTTTTTCCTTTTTTTTTTTTTGCTTCTCTCCTCTCTCATTCGATCTCTTTTCAATCGCTCGACGCTTCTGCTCAACGTCTCATGGTAGAATCTCAACTCCTCTAGGTGTTCCTATAACGACGGGTTTTGATCCGTATTGGAATGCCGGTCCCTGAAGTTGGCAGAGAGTAGAGAAGGTTTTCGATCGTCAGAATCGTTTGTTGTAAATAGTCAGATAGAATTCTCAAGCAAATCTTGTATTTCTAAACTCACATCGAAAGCTACTACTCCCGTAGACGTATCATCGAGATCTAGAATGGATTCGAGACTGAAACGGTCAAGAAGAAGAGTGATGTTAGTTCATGTCGCAATTGAGAAGAGATCGACAAGGCCGCTGATTCGACTTGAGAACTCACTTCGTCGAAAGAAGAGCTACGATGTCTCTTTCATCTAGATTTCCAGCATCGATTGCTGACCAGGTAGCGTCAAATAGAGCGTTCGAAGCTTGCCAGGCTTCTTCGATTTGCAATCCAACTTTGACTCCTGCCTCTAATAAGACTCCGAGAGTGTTGGTCGGCGTTAGAGGTGGTCCTGAGCAACGAGAGCGAGAAGATGAAAGAAGAATGAGGTGGGATGAAGCTGATTCTCTGAAAGACAATCAAAACTCACCTGGAATAGAAGGTAAATCTTCCCAATTGACTGCCCAAGTTCTTGGAGAGATCAAAACCGAGACGTTGGCGGCTTTCAAAGCTTTAGGATAAGACTTCAAAGAAGCCGTGGTGGCCCCTGAAATGACAAGACGTAGATAAGGGTATGGCTTGATCAAAGAAAGTAAAGAAGCGATTGCTGAAGTTGAAGAAGTTTCAACAACTAGAGGCAGATCTCCATCGATGATTCTCGACCAAACTCCTTTCTCAGATGGCTTCTTTCCTCTGAAGCTCTCTCCTTCTTCTTGGCCTTTGGCGAACAGAGAGCGTAGAATTCCGACCTGTTCAGAGATCGAAGGCTTGTCTCCAGCATCTTGTTCCTTCCCTAGAGTGATGTGAAGTGCAACCTCTTCCTGTCTGATAGTTTCAGAGTCCAATGGATGTTCGCTACCAGTGTCGAACCTTACTGATATACCTCTGATGAATCCCGTGCCCATAGGAGGTACAATGGCAGTTGTAACTCCAGCAGAATGTGCTCTCTGAACGTCGTGAGATCCCCATAGTCGTAATCCATCAGCAGCTCTGGCGACTGGCCAAGCTTTGAGACCCAAAGCACTTGCAGCTGATTGACGAGCGGGAGCAGAGACGTCGAAAGCATCGGAAGGAGGGCCGTCTTGAGTAGCAGGTTCAGAAACGATATCTGCTAAACCTAATGGAGATCCAAACGTGGTTATGCCTGGAAGCACGTCACCATGCTTGAGATCCACCTTCTCAGAGACGGCAGAGTCCAATCCCTTTGGAATTGAATCGATGGAAGCTCCGAGACAACTTGAGACGGTTCCTGAGCAGAAGATCCTGTCATCTAGGAGAACGACGACTCCTTCACCTTTCAGATCGATGGAAGAAATGGAGACCTTGGTGGAGTTGGAATCCGAAGAGAACGAGTTACCTCTGGTGAAGATTCTTCCAACATTGTAAAGTAAGACAGATGTTACCTTCTTAACGGGTGTTGGATAAGCATACGACCTATATTCC
Organism: Hemileia vastatrix; assembly: GCA_030280995.1. NCBI lineage: Eukaryota > Fungi > Basidiomycota > Pucciniomycetes > Pucciniales > Zaghouaniaceae > Hemileia > Hemileia vastatrix. The sequence goes on along the minus strand of JASXTE010000481.1, from coordinate 19,032 downwards.
ATGAAGTCTGTAGCTTCTCTTTCCACTCTTGCGATTTCAGAAGTGTAGTTTGCCGACTGGGGAGCTTTCGGAGCTGGTTCTCGAGTTCCATCGAATCTCTTGATCGGAGCATAAGACTTCTCGAGCTGACGAATTCCATCGACGATGACCTCGACTGGAGTTGCGCCTAAAGCTAGAGGATGATTGTTCCATAGAACTACGTCTGCATCCCATCCTTTTTTGAGGTAACCAATCCTGTGATCAAGAGCTAGAGCTTCAGCTGGAGCAGAGATGACTGAACGAAGAGATTCTCTCGATCCGAGTCCAAAATGATGAGCTTGAGCGGCTTGATTGAGAACTCTTCTTGAATCGGTGACTGGATGATCCGATTTGTAGATTGGAGTAATGTTGTGGGATTGAAGAATGGGACCAGCGAAAGGCGTTCCAAAGTAAGCTTCCAATTTGTAGTTTGCGTTTGCAGAGAACATTGCAACAGCCGGAGTTCCACCATAAGTCTGTTTGAGAACGTCTGGAACCAGCCAAGCTTCGTGAGCGTGATGGAAAGCAGCGATGTTGAATTTGAACTCGTTGGTGTGGGCTACCATTCTTTCTAGATCCGTAGTTGTATAACAATGAGTGTTGACCTTGACTCTTCCTCTGAGGATGTCTACAACAGCTTCCAATTCTAAATCATCTGGGAAGTGAAGTTCCTCAGCACTTGACGGAAGTTGAGCTCCAGACTTCTCGTAGCTATCGGCTAGATTCAGAGTTGCGTCACAGAAATCATCTTGCTGTCTCTTGAGAAGACGAGCACGATTAAAGATTGTACGGAACCCATATGCTTCGTCCATTCTAGTGAGGGAGTAGAAACGACGTGCGTTCTCTCCACAGGCCATCTGGAAGGGAGAATTAAGAAGATGGAAGTGAGAAGGGAGAAGTGAGAAGTGAGAAGTGAGAAGTGAGAAGTGAGAAGTGAGAAGTGAGAAGTGAGAAGTGAGAAGTGAGAAGTGAGAAGTGAGAAGTGAGAAGTGAGAAGTAAGGTAGAGATCAGAATTGGTTGAGGTGGTAGGACAAGAGGCAAAACTACTCAAACTCACCTTCATGTATCTCCAGCTCGTGCTACCATCTTCTCTTTTCATTCCATCATCTTCGGAATCGTTTGAAAAGTTTAGATCTGCTCTACGTCTCCCTGGAAGAGCGAGAGATTCAGGTGGATCAATCACTCGATCAGATGGAGCGTGAGAAGCTGGAGTGCGAAGCTTGATTGGGAAAGCTTGTCCTCCCATGTTCCCTCCAGATCCTGGTAAGACTAGACCAGTAGTGACTCCTCCTGCCATAGTTCTAAGGAAAGAGACTGACATTGAAAGAGAGATCAGAAACGAAAGGGATGGAGAGCTTGATTAGCCTTTCCGAACCGAGACGACGCAAAGCGAGCCCAATCTCAAAACAGAGATTATAGAGAAAAATCCCGAAACAAAGTGTTCCAGAATGGAAGAGAGAAGAAGTTACGCTCACTCACGATCGTGCTGATTCAGTCCATCGAGAGATCGTAGATAAGGAGTGATTGGAGCAGTTCTGGTGTTGACGTCTTCAGAAGCTGGTAGAGAAGGAACAGGACCAACTCCTAGATGTACATGCATATCTATGATACCTGGCGTTAACCATTTCCCGCCTGCATCGATTTCGAAAGCATCTTTTGAGAACTCCTTTCCAGAAGAAGTCTTAGAGATGTCCGTGATGATTCCTTTGCTAAGGAACACGTCCATCGATTCAATGACTTCGTTTCCATCATCGTTTCCAGTCCAAAGAGTAGCATTTCTAATGATGATGGGTTTGGAGCCTGGCTCGTAGCGATCTGAACGAGTTCGGGAATGGAAATTTGGAGGAGGACGGGGTTTTAGATCCAAGGTCTTGCATTTGGCAACCGAGTCTTGAAGTGCCGATAAGACTCTGGGTGATGGTGAATTGACAAATTGCTGCTTTGGCTTTGAAGTTGATCCTAGCGATAGATAGAGAAGAGAAGAGATGGAAAGAGCGAAGACGAAGAGATGAAAGGGTTTAATCTTGTTCTTCTGTCGTCTGACTTGGTTGTAGCTAGAGTCCAATTCTAGAGACGGTGATCCCATGATGATCAATTTTTATGAGAGAAAGAAGAACGAAGAAGAAAGGAAGAGGGGAATTGCGAAATCGACTTCGACTTTCGATGATTTCGGTCTCTTTCGCCGACCTTCTTCTTCTCTCTTCAATGCAAGCACAAGGTGAGTTTCGAGGGTCTCTTTCTTTCCTTCTTTTCCATACTCTGACCTTATTCCTGTTCACCAACCAGAACCTTCGCCCTTGGTGGATTTCATAGCTGGAACAGCTGGAGGTGAGTTTTTGTTCTCTTCTTCCAAGACCTTGCCCTTCGACTCTTCTCAAATCACTTCTCGACTTTTCTCTTTCTTTGCTATAGGCATAGCTAGTCTGCTTGCAGGTCATCCATTGTAAGTCATCAAAAGAAGCGATGACTGCGAGCACCTCTCACTGAAAGACATTCCTTTTTCTCTTTCTCGAAGCGATACCATCAAGACTCGTCTTCAAGCTCAAGCTCAGGCTCGACCTTCTTCACTTGCATCAAATAGTAGTTCAGCACCTCTCTTAACTGATAACTCTTTCCCAAATGAATCTACGACGGTGACGCGGCAGTACAAGAATGCTACTCAGGCTTTCAAGATCATCGTCCGAGAAGAGAAGGTGGGTGCAAATCCTGTTCAAGACGAGAGGTTTCTCTGCTGTTGTTTACAGTTATACTTCTTCTTTCTCTTACAGGTTCTCGGCCTTTTCAAAGGTGTCACGTCTCCCATGGTAAGGAAGGGCTTTCCGGAAGACTCACATCTTTCTGCTGCTAGCTCATGATCCGCCTCTCTCCTCTCTCGCGACTTCTTCCCCACAGCTGGGAGTGGCATTGATGAACGCATCAATCTTTGGATTCTATGGACTAGCTCTCAGAGCTCAGGCTGGATCGCTCGATCCGACTCTCACTCAGATTTTCTTTGCTGGATGTGCTAGCGGAGCTCTTTCTTCGTGAGTTCCTAGCCTCCTTTCTTTCGAGTTCTTCTTCACTGACTTCTGTTTCTGTTTATCTGACTCTTTCAGCTTCATCACAGCTCCTATCGATGTGATCAAGATCAGAGAACAGATGACACCTGGAGTCGGGGCAAGACCTTCATCGTTTCGAGTCGTCGGTCAGATCTGGCGAGAGGCGGGTCTGAAAGGTGTCTATCGAGGTCTCTTTGTGACTTCTTTAAGAGACGTGAGTTAATCTTGGTGTTTTGCATTCTCGTTCTTCGCAGAAGAAGTCGTGTTTTCAAACGGTGCTAGGATAGAGTACTGATTTTCTAGATCCTACTTCATGTTCCTCATTTGGCTCCCTATTCAGCTTGGATATGTAAGTCTCATAACATTGTTTTGATTTCTCGAAAACAGCATGCTCATATTTCACTTACCCTTCTATTCCATCATTCAACAGGGTTCTTACTTCTTCGTGAGTCTAAGATCTGGCTTGCTCTCTCAGCTTTGCAGTTCTTACTCACTCTTGTTCTGTATTCCCTTCCCAACTCTACCCTAGACATACGAGCTTCTCAACCAGCTTCTCCTTTCGCGGCATTCCATCGAGAACCGATCTCTTTCCGCGGCAGAGATGTCGATCTCGGGAGGATTGGCAGGAGTAGTAGCTTGGGTGGCGACCTTCCCATTGGATACTATCAAGACTCAAATCCAAGCATCGACTTCGAAACGAGCTCCTTCAATTCTGGAGACTGCTCGAAGCGTCTATCATAGTGGTGGACTGAAGTCATTCTTTGTTGGAGTGGGACCGACGATCGTGAGAGCCATTCCAGTCAATGCCGTTCTGTTTTTGGTCTTTGAGCTTACTAAGGACAGTTTGATGAAAAGAGGATGGTAAGAAGATAGTGATCGCTTAGAGTGGTGTTGTAATCTTTTCCAATCTCGTATTCGCACACATAGATTCTCGAAGAAGCGTCGAGCTATCGACAAAGAGAGATAGTTATCTTTAAAAACGAGAAGGAGAAACGGTAACTTTGAAGAGGAAAAAAGAGATGGAAGAACAAAAGAAAGCAAAGAAAGGTAAAGGAGAAACAAAGGATTTACGCTTTTTTCTTCAGAGGAGAAAGAAGACGTAACCGTTTTGATAAGGTTCAAAATAATCCAGAGGCATGACAAAACAAGGGTAAACAAAGGCGAGATGTAGAAAATTCAGGTTGTGAAACGGATAAATCGGATCAAATATCCCGGACATAGGATAGAAGAGATTGCGAAAAGGAAAGTCTATCTTTGAGGAGAATGAAGTTGATTGGAAGAGTGTTCTCATTTGATGAAGAGCGATGATACAAGGGCAGTGTCCAATTTGAAGAAGTTAAATATCGTTTCACATGATCGAGTACTTGAGTGATTGAAATTTTCCAGGATCATTAGTTCTGGAAAAGGAGACAGCGGAAAAGAGCAAATGATTCAGATCAGTAAAGACTGCCGAAAGCTCGTCTTCTCAACGAAAAGACTTCCAATGAATCTCTCTTTCTTTCATACTCACGATTCTCTTGATTGGGTGTAGCAGACTTGGAGCTCTACAAACGTTTTCATTAGCTTTCCAACCTACATAAATTTCCTTTGAATGGGCACCATCATAATAAAAACTACTATCTCTCATAACCTTTTCATGAATCTGTTTATAAAAGTCCGGTCTATTGATTCTAGAATGTAAAACCTCTTGATCCCAATGATGTCTGAAATAAACTGGATGAGGAACGAAGACCCCTTTGAAAGGTAAAGGTAAATTATGAGTGAAACCAGCTTCTGGATAAAAGGAATGATCATGACTTGTAGGTAATTGAGAATGTAAAACCAAGGTGGTAGGCCAAGCTTCACAATGTAAAGATTTCTTAGCTTCAGCATTGACTACATTCATTGCATCTAATAAACCTCTTGACATTCTCATATTGGTTCCAATCGAAGCTCTACGATCAGTCTCTTGCCCTGGAGGATAGTTTTGAACGTCGTATTCCCAAAACCATCCACTTCCTCTTGGATCGAAGATTGGTCCTAAAGTGATGAGATCTGCTTCTTGACCTCTACCTTCGGTTATCGTAGTGTTGTCTGCCCAATTCCTCTCACTTGCAGTCACGTTTCTGACAAACCAAGTGTCGTACTTGTCTAAACCTACATGCATAGCTTCTCGTCGAGAGTAATCTGGTAAAAGTGATAGGCAAGAAGAATTGGATCGCGTGTCAGCTCTCATTTCCTACTTCTTTCCTCAAAATTGAATTCCTCTTCGCTTTCAAACTCACCTTCGATACCTTCAAAGAAATCCAAATAGTTTCCAATATATCTAACATCCATTTCCCAATTATAGATGAAATCATATTCTTGATGATCCAAATAAAACTTCTGAAGTGCCATCAAACAAGATCGATAAGAACTCTGAGCAAACATATGATTCAAGAATTTTCCAGGTAAACCAGGATAAAGAGCGCACATTTCATCTTCTGTCCAAAGCTCTACCATTCCCCAGAATTCTCTTGGGACTGAACTTCTCAAGACGTTTAATCTATCCCATTCAGAAGTGAAGACTGAAAGATGTCTTCCATGGACTTCAACCAAAATTCGAATGTCATAAGGAGTTGAAGGGTTGTTGAGGGATAATTCAGAAATTAGAGCTCGAAGGTTTAGAATGTCGTCCTCACGCTGTAGGAAGAGAACAAGAGAGGTAGATGGAGGATCTCAATGATTGAACTGTTGTAATCGGGGAACTAAGACGCTGTCTTAGGTTTGGTGAAAAGAGGCTTTCTTCCCCAAACTCTTCACTTTGCACTCGATGAGGAGAGAATGGTGATAAGAGTCTGCATCAAGTCAGGCTTTCTCTTATCAGAGTAGGGGTGTCTTCTCCCTCATCTTTATTCCATTGCTCATTCTCTCCTACTTCCCAGCTCTCCCTACACTCCCTTCACATTCTCTCTTTCAAATCATACTCACCCAAACATAACCTTCATAACTTCTCATGACCAAAGCCGTTCTCTTAGTTTCCGGAGTAGTAGTACCTTTACCTTCTCTATCATTTCCATGTCCATTATTACCACCTCCATTATTCGTCGTTGTACCACCAAAGACATTCCCGCTATCTTTCCCACCATTTGACAAGAAATCCTCTCCTCCATTTCCATCTCCAGACATCCTATTTGGATCATTCCAATCGAATCTCTCTACACCACCAGCCAAACCTCTTTCTCTTTCTCTTTGTTCAAAACAATTATCCATCAAAGCTCTCCAATCAGGAAAACTAGTTGGACCCAATTCTTCAGATCTAACATTAGATTTCCACATTCTATCTCTTAAATATCTTTCCCAATTACCTTCATCCATATCTCTAGGTTTCTTTGGACCAAATAAAGGATCAGTACGATTATAATTTGGTGCAGAAGAAAATGGATCTGAATTTGTAGAACCAGAATTAGAATTACCATTACCATTTGAAGGATTACTATCAGGATTATAAATAGGTTTAGGATTATCAGGATCATTATCCCATAATTCTTCTCTTTCTTTTCTCCATTTCTCCTCTTCTTCATCCACGTCTAACCTATAAATGATTCCCAAAGCTTCATCAGTATACATTTCATACCTAGATTTATAAGTCAAACATTTTGAATTGTCCAAATTCAATTGAGAATAACTTCCAACCAAAGGTAGAGGATGGTTGGAAGGAGTCTTGTATAAAGATGAAGGGGAATGTGGAATAGGTTTAGATAGTGGTCCTGGACAGAATTGATATTTGGAATTGGATGGATTGGGTTTGGAATTTGTTGAAGATGAAGATTGTTTATTATTAGATGTTGTTGTTGATGATGGTTGATCTTGTTGATTCTGATTTCCTAAGTTGATTCCTCCTAGACCTAATTCTCCTGGTATCGCTTGAGCTCCTTCTCCTGTTCCTGCATATTGAGTCGGAATCCTGGGATATGGATCCACCCTGTATTGAGATTTGAATAACAGTAAGGAAAGAGAATTGGGAAGCGTATGAGCAAAGAAAGAAGAATCTCTCTAATCACATCATCTATCTTGCTGTCATTTTCTAGACAACCACTGCATCCTATCTCTTTCTCTGCTACTCGCCTAGTATAAGTCATTTCTCTCCATTCAGTCCACATTGCACCAAACATGCCAAAAGCAGCGAGAGTACCAAAGATGGCGATAAAGAGTAAGGATTTCCATCTCCTCAATAACAAACCCAATATCCTCTGAATGATCATTGGTAATTTGATGACATAGTAACCACCATACCTACCTCCACCTAGATTGAGAGAGAAGGTACCTGGAGAGCCGTTACTGTTGTTGTTGTTAATGTTGATGGGAGAAGTTGGGAGGGAAGAACCATGAGGTAGAGGAGGAGGAGAGGAAGGTCGAGAAGAAGGTCGAGAAGTGGAAGGAGTAGTACTGGCTGTGGTTGGATATCGATAAGGTGGTGGTGGATTGCCACTGGAGGGAGAATTGCTGAGTGAAGGCGTTAGATAGGATTTCTCATTCATCTCTGAATAAGAGGAGAGGAAGAGGAGAGAAGATGGCGATTACAGGGCGATGCTCGGATGGATTTGAAGATGGATTGACAGAGGCTTCAACTTGATGATGCGGTGGTGTCACTGTTGATTTGAACCTTGAGGATTTTAGATTCTTGAATGAATGACTAATCCTTGTAAAGAAGATAGATAGAGACTTGAAGAACAGAACAAGAGAGGATTGGATTTCACCCTTCGACTGGGGAAACTTCCTGTTTCGTTCCACTGAACAGATCTCTTCTTTCGAGGTCCTCTTGATGGATTCTACCTTCTTGTTCTTGTTCTTGCTTTCTTCTTTTGGATCCTGTTGCTACCACAACTCTAGAAGGTAGTAAATGATGATGGGTTTCGCAGTCAAAAGGCCTTCTCCCAACTCAATTCTATCACTTTTTCGCACAGGGTCAATCAAAACATCGTCTAAAAATGGAAATGCACCCCCTTCCAAACTTCTCATCCCTTCTTCCTTTACTTTATTTAGAGAAAGCTAAAACCACACTATGAGATCGTTCCCAAAGACGACATCGACTCAATCAGTCGCAGCGAATGGTCTCCTGTCGGCAGAAACCGTTGATCTCTCATCTCTCTCCCTCTCCCCTTCTCTTCAATGAAGGCAGTGATTCGACACAAAGCTGACTGAAAAGAAATAGAAGTTATTGCTGAATGGTGATGTCTAGAAGTACACGACTGGGTATATCAGATGAATAAGCTCTAGTGTATCTCGTTTTCGCTCTTCAAAATCCCAATTTCCTCGACCTGCTTTGAATTTCCTCCTCTATCAACCTCTTTCGATCCGCACTAGCTTCCACATTTGGGAGTAATGTACTTCTTATTCCATTAAAGAATCCAAAATATTGAGCAGAGATCAGATTCGACTCCAATTCTTGCGTCTGATTCTTCAAGCTTTGCGTACTTTCTTCTATCCTCTTTTTAGTATCGAGAGCTAGACCCTTGACTTTCTCGTTCGTTTTCTCTAACGATCCGAATCCAGATCCAGATCCAAAACTACTCGTTTTTGAAGGAGAATTCTCTAACAATTGACGATCCGGAATTACACCCTTCCATGACGTTCGATCAAAGTAATGAGAACCATGAATGCCCAATCCTAGAGCTAAAGTGGTGGTAGTCAATAGGATTGGGATGGGTAGACCATTCACCGTCGGTTTCTTGATGGAAGGAATGGTTCGGAAAAGGAGATAGAGGATTGACCAGGCTGATTGGCGACAAAAGAGAGATAAAAGAGAGAGAACGAGACGTCAGTCCAAAAAAGCCTACAACCTCGATTCTACATTTCTTTGCGACACATGAAAGTTCTAAAAGCCTCAAGATCATTCATTTTCAAACAACAAGAGTGTGGTTAAGCATCATCTGTGCTTGGATCTTGGAGAGATCTCATCTTCCCACTCTCAAATCCTTCTATCTTCTAACGAAGCTTCTTTATACCTTTGAGACTTGTCTGAGATACTTACCACTTACAGTCCCACTACCATTCAATACATCTCCCTGATCAATGATGTAACCCCCACCACCAAAGACAATCGCCATTGAAACCAAGACATAGAAAGGAGGTAAAGGAGTTACAGATCTTTTTGATTTGAAAGCCTTTTTCAAACTTGCAGTGAATGAATTTGAAGGTGTCGTTGTGGTTGATTGAATTGGATTTGAAGTTGAATGAATGGAATTCGGATTGAAAGAGAAAGGAGAAGAGTAAGAACAAAGCAGAAAGGGAATAAGCTGGATAAGGACTGGTGGCATGACATCCTAATTTGGTCACTAGTAATTGAAATTGTTGACTTAGTTGAGAATTGGAAGTGGAAGTCGTCATTGCTGTGGTGGTTGCAGAGATGAAAAGAGCTAAATTGATAAGTCCACTTTCTCTTCTTGTAACATCAACAATGAATTCGAGTCAGAGTTCCATTTTCGATTTACCCATCGATGTTCAAGAAACAGTCATCAACCATTTGATAGAGAATAACAAATCATTGGTCAATCTCAGGTTGACTTGTAAATCTGGTCTCAATCTCATCGATCAGGATGATCTGCTCTGGAAATTCAAGATTCAGAGTGAGTGTTAGGGATTTCGTCTACTTCTTCTTCTTCTTTCATCTCTATTATTCTTGAATTGATCTCTATCAGACTTCAGCCAAACCACGCTTACAGTCTCAAACTCACAACCTCACCTCTATCCATCTCTATCTATCTCCTCCACCTCACCTCACGCTGCGCAGACGAATTGAACTTCCCAACCCTATCCACAGCAAGGACTAGTGGTTATCAAACTCTTTATCGAGGCTTATCAAACCCAGATCTCTATGTTTGGGGTCAAAGTGGAAATGGTAGATTAGGTATTCATCCTTCTCAGATCTCTTCAAACTACGGAAGACTGTTCAATCATGGCATACCGTTTCCTTGGAAATTGAACTTGAAATCAAATCAGAACAACAATAACTTGCAAGAAAACACCTCTCAGGATTGGGGAGTCCCAGTGAAAATGGTAGCGGGAGGTTGGAGTTTCCACACTTTGACGAGTAAAGGCAAAGTGATCTTTTGGGGTACGATGAGTGAGTCTTTGGCATTTCGAGGAAATGATTTTGGATCTCTGCTTTTCGATTTTGATTTTGATTTTGACAGCCTGATCTCCATCCATCTTCTCCATTCCTCTCTACTTCTTTCACGAACCAGATGGAGAGGCTTTCTTCCTGTCAAGAACACCAAATCTACGTCATGCAAGTCAACCGGTTGAGAAACCTCAATTGTTGGATCTACCAAATCTCAAGATCAAACAATTATCTTGTGGTAGAAGTCATGCTTCTGCTTTGGCTATCGAAATCGATGAAAAGGGAAATGAGAAATCCGAAGCTGGTTTCAAGATTTTGGAATGGAACTCTTGGGGAATTATTGGCTTTCTGAAAGGTATAATTCCACCCAGACTTACTTTTCCAGAAGTTTTAGACGGAAAGAAACCAGATGAAGTGGATCGTAGAGAAGAAATCATCATGTTGGAAGCGGGGTGGGACTTCTCAGTTATTTTGACGAAGAAGAAAGATGGATTTGATTATGGTAGGAGTAGGACAGTTGATCAAGAAGTAGAACAAAGTAATTCGATTTATTTTTGGAGGAATTCATGGGTTAGAGAAACAGAAACCTTTGAAGATACTAAACTCCAAGAAGGTGAGAATGAAACTTTGAATTTGGTCAAGTTTATCAATCCGATCAAATTACCAAATTTACCAGTTGTTTCCAAAGATCCTTTCAAGTCCTTTGAAGAAATTGGAGAATCAGAAAATGAACAAGATCAGGATCGAAAAGGAGATCAAATTTTATCATCAGAAGAAATTCAATCTCATAGTGAAATCATCAAAGTTGCAGCAGGAATAGATTTCATCATCGTCTTGACCAAGACTGGTCTAGTCTATAAATTAAACGTCAAGGTTCCAATGGTGAGATTGTTTGGGAATGAACATGAAGGTTTGGATGATCAAGACGGAAATGAGAACCAGCATGGGAATGAGGTTAGGAACGATTCCAATTCTCAATCTAATAGAGAAAGAAGAGATTTGGAAATGGCTTTTGAAAAAGGATCTCATAGTCGAAATGGTTTGCAATGGGAATTATTGAATAAGTTCTGTCTACCTCGAGAGATCAAGAAAGAGTTCGAAAGGACCGAGAGAATGATGAAGAAAGGGAAAGGAACTGACGATTCCAACGGAATAGAGAAAGGGAAAGAGTCAGAAGAGGCTGAACCTACATCTACATCTTCTAAACTTTCATCTTTGATTTCATCCGAGACTCGAATCACTCATATCAGTGCTCATTTCTCAAATTTCGCGGTTTATAGTGTTCCACCCACGAATCATTCCTCAACTTCAAACGCAAATATAGTTCTGATTTCTCATCGAGGTTCAGAAGTAAGATGGTCAACTGCTCCGAAAGTCATTCCTGAATTACAAAATAGAGGTGTTATTTCAGTCAATTTCGGTGATTGGCATTATGGAGCTTTGACTGACAATGGAGAAATCTTGACTTGGGGTCAATGGAGTAATGGAGCTTTGGGAATCTGGGACGGTTTGAAAACACCGAGAGATAGTGAGAATCAGAATCAGAATCGGAGAAATGATGAAGATGAAGACGAAAATGGAGATGGAGATGATTCGAACGAAGGAGAAACTTGGACAGCTATGTTAGGTAGGATAGGTTTACCTTTTATGAGAACTTCTAGAAACCAAACTGGAGATATGAGTAGATTGGGGAGACCTGGAAGTATAGTTGCAAAAGCTAGAGAGAGAAGAGAAATGGAAGATCGATCTCGTGAGGCTTTAGCTCAAGCTAGATCTGCTTCTACTTCGAATTCAGCTACTATTTCAGATCAGGCTCCAGTTCAAGAATCGGAACCAAGGTCTAGACAGCTGTCGGAAGAACAAATTGAAAGGATAAGGTGTCAAACCAGAAGACATCCTCAAAAGATTGAAGCTCCAACTGAGATTGGATTGGAGTTCAAAGGTGCAGATGGTGGTGGGAAGAGGAAATTTGCCTTTGATTTGGCTATGGCTGGTGAGTTTTTCATTACTTGTGTTAACAAGAATACTCTCGAAGGATGGCAAGAAAGAGAAGACTTCCTCAATGAACGACGCTCGACGAAAGGCTGACTTTTTCTTTGCGGTCTCGCTCTACATTTTCATTTTCAGGATGGCATTCAGGTGCTCTTGCTATCGACCTTCCTTCTGAATGAACCATTTAAGTTCAAACTCGACTTGTACGATCGATGATAAAGCTTTTCGGACCTCTTTGCTCTCTCGCTCTTTCAAGTCGAGATCCACTTGTTCTGAGCGATTCTCATTCTCATTCTCATTCTCAGACGTAAGAAAGTCTGCTTTGTCTAAGGCGGAGGTGTCATCAAATTGTAAATCTTGTATAATTGTAACTTCATCGGAAACATTCCTTCAGTTCACCGCTCGAAACTTTTGAATCCTCGAAGACATTGATGATCATCTGAATGAGGAAGAGAGGGAGACGAGGAACAGGAGAGGCCAGCGACTTGCAGCTAAGAGACCGAGTGGAGACCTGATTGATTCCAAAACTGTAAGCTTCTAGGAAGATCTAAGTTTAAGGCGGAGATAACCAGCTAATGGTAGACCAAAAGACGTCGCCAACTAGAAGTGAAAAAGGACGAGAAGACGAACAGTCAGCTTCATTGGCTCTGAGAAGCGAAAACATCCTTCTCTTGACTTACCAACTTCACCGATTTCAACCTTCCTTAACTTTGCAGTCCCACTCTTGAAGAAATCTATTTCTTCCACCTGTTTGCGCGTAGCAGTCCAAGTTCCTCTTTGTCTAACATCTGCAGCCTCTGTCAGTTCAGGTGATCTAGGATTTGATGGCACTGCCAGTTCCTTAAACTTAGGAAGATAAGATCTTTTGGACTGGAGAAGGTGTGCTAGAACGATCTCTTCTTCGAAATCGGTCTCTGATGGGTGTGAAGCTCTGAAACGATGAAAGGCAAGATAAAGAATTTCTAAGGTTGGAGGAAGAATCTCAACTAACCAGGCAGTGTCACTTTCCAAAGTATCCATTCTCAGCCTTCTGAAAAGACGTAGTGTAGTTGTAGTTAGACATTGATCAGTAACTTCAATAGCCCCGAGGAGGCGAAGATGTTTGAGCGAAAACCAAGAGCCATGGAGACTAGCGAGGAAACCGACTTCGACATTTGAGGGCTCTTCATACTCTGGCCCAGCCACTATGTTGACCTCTAGACACTCCAACTTCTTTGTCGCCTGGAGTAAGCGGATGAGAGCCTCGCTCTTCTTGTTTGGACCAAACAAAGAGCGCTTGCTGGAGGAGTAGAATGCCACCAAGTCCTTTTTTCCGACTCTTCTGACTGATATCTGACAATGATAGCGAGCTTCTTGATTCTAGACAGATTGAAGAACGTGTAGCCAAACTCGGACAGATACTGGAAGTCCTCCAGATTCATGTCGCACCCGAGACTTGCTTCTTCGATTGCAGAAAAAACGAGGAGCCAGACAACATTCCTCGCATTCAGGTTGAACATGGATGCAGGTCCTTCCCAGAATCCGAAGTGAAGCTTCTTGAGAGAGTTGGTCAAAAATGAGCATGGAAGCCTTCTTCCACCAATAGTTTGATGAAAGTTATGGAAAGACAGAAAGGAAAACCCAACGACTAGTTCTTGAAGATTGCTCAATTGCTGGTATAGTCTTCCAGCAGCGACCTCTGATCCCTGAATTGACCTATAGAGCCCTCTGACAGATGCTGGAAGGGTAGAGAAAGACATAAGCTGATAGATAACTCTATCACTCGCTTCCTCGTCCTTCAGGTTCCGTTTGAGATGAAGTGATCTGATGGATCTGCCATAGCGAGGACCTCTCCTCTCCAAAGTTTGAATGAATGAGAAGAATTGAGTCCTCATCGATTGTGACGTGCTGCAAAAGTGATGTGAAGTAAGTCTCGAACATTCTCGATGAAGTCAAAGTGGCAGCTCTCAGAGTCGAGTCTCTTGCTCTGTGAGAAGAGGGATGCAAATGACAAGTATGAGCCAAGCGGCCCATGATGGCAAGAGGATCTATTACATGAGTCGTGCATGAGTCGAACGAAACTCACTTCCTTCCCTTGTCTATCTCTTCTTGATTCTCTGCTTTGGCCCAGCCTTGAATGACCTTGACGATACTCAGAGCGACGTCTTCTGGGATCGTGTCGAAGGTGGGTGGTGACTTGATGATCATAGAGCTGTCAATTACTTGATTTTCGCTCATGGCTGGATGGGAAAAGAGAGAAAAAGTAATGGAAGAGTGAGTGAAAAGATAAAGAGATTTCGAGGCGTGCACTTCGCAGACTCACCAAAAAGATTGACTTGATCCCTCGAGTAGATGAGTAGGCAGACGACTTTTGAACTCTGGTCTTGTGGGTAGAAGATTTTGAGAGTGAAATGAAGTGGTGAAGAAGGAGAAGAGAAGGCGAAAGAAAGAGAATCTCGGCTTGAATGAGTAGATCTCGAAAAGCGGTTCGACTCTCGAAAAATGAGGTTCATTCGCTCGACCGAGCTAAACGTGGCTATCAGGAGAGAATCTGACAAACCTTTTCACTTTAACTGCTTGAACATCAACCACATCATCCATTTCAAAATGGAAACTTCGAAACAACTCTCTCTAGATACCATATCTTTGGATCTAGCAGACTCCATTGCTGAGCAGATCTTCAAGTGGACTGGCTACACTCCCAAGCTCTTCAAACGAACCAACCCTGGTGAAGAGGGTCAAGATTACGAGGGAAGAAGGTAAGTCTCAAAGAAACTCATTACATCCGCTGAGTATAAGTCTCTTTTTGTCTTCGACATCGGCTCTGATGATGATCATGAGATTCTTTGTGCGTCAAAACGAAGACATCACTGACCTTCTCTCCCTCTCCCTTTCTTTTGATTACTCAGGAATCGAGATCTGACCTTGGAGTCTCTCTCTCGAATCTCGAAGGAAAACTCTCTGCTATGGCAGAAACTACTTCTGAAGCATGTCCGGTTGGATTCCAAGGGCTTGGCTCCTTTCATCAAGTTACTGGAGAAGAAGCCTAACCTAGGAGACCACGTTCAACATCTGACCTTCACTGAAAATGCAGCTGCAGTCACTTTCAAAAGCCTGAACTTTTCGGAGAAGCAGCAGTTTGATCCAAAAGGTGCTCGAGGTGGTGCAGGATCTTTGGATTCGGAGCTCGATACAGATACGATGGGGTTGTTTTTGGAGCATTCTTTGCTCCACGCTGAAGATTTAGTCAAGTTAAAGTCGTTTTCTAGTCTAGCAACTTCGATTTTGGGCAAGAACAAAGACGTCAACAAGTATCAACGGTCTTACAGCATGCTCTGTGTCGCAAGAAGCTTCATTCTGAATCGTTGTCGTAACCTCAAATCCTTCAACGTCGAAGAATCAAATGTTTTTTTCCCGTTTTGTTATAGACTTGGGAAAGAAGCCAAACCTTTCGAATGTTTTGTAAATAGTTTGAAATTTATTAACATCAGAAAGTGGCTTTATGGTTCTCCAATTATTTATTTGACGAACGCTGTTTGGTTATTGAAGCTCCCTAATTTGACCGACGCTAGTATTTATGCTTTCCTAAACGCACACGACGTGGATTTCATAGAAGAACATCACCAAGTCTTTTCCCTCGATCCTAGTCAAATAAAACGTTTGGATTTAGAGCTCTACCACGGACCGCCTCGAGATTCAACAGGTTCTGAATATATCCTCGCAAGAGAAGTCCTTTCGACTGTAGTTCAACAATTCTTGTCATTAACCAAAGATTTAGAATCACTTACTCTTAGATTTGATGAACCGAAGAAAGAACTGAACATAGACATTTCACTGTTACAAGGACTTCGAAACTCTTATCAGACGCTTCACACGCTCAAGATGCAGATGATTGAATACCCAGAATTTGCCGATAAGATTAAAGAGAAGATTAATCCACTTTGTCGTTTCGTTAATCTCAGAACTTTATTCGGTAACGCTCGTTTACTTTGTGGATTAGAGTACATTGTCTGGGATTTCGATCATAATGAAGGGATCAAGTATGAATTCTTACCTCCAAGTATCCAAGAGTTCGGTCTCACTTTCAACTCCAGAGCCGCCGATAGAAATGTAGAGGATCCCATGGTCCGATTAGAACCAGAAGAAGCCCTGGCTAGAACGATTAAAAGAATTGCCTCTTCTTCTTCGATCAAGAAAATCTTCTCGTCCAAGCATGCATCAGATCGTCAAGGGAGATTCTCTTTTTCCTTCCAAACATCATAGAGAATGGTTAGAAGCTAGAAGAAATTTAAAGAGGGAATGCAAGCATTATGGTTTACAATTGGAGTTTGTCGAAGAGGATCCAGGTACAGACCCTTCGAGTGAGTGATCGTGAAATCTCAAGATTTTTTGGACTTGAGTTTCTTCTCGTTCGACTGACTCTGAGTTCTTTTCGTCTTCTTGCCACATTCTTACCACTCTCACTTCTTCCAGACTCAGCTCAATCCAAGAGAGTCTAACCTTCCTTTAGTCCGAGAACGATACCAACTCGCAAGTTGTCAAGTTCTCATTCGCTTCTTTATCTGAGAACAGAAGGTCTAGGTTCGCCTTGCTATGGCAGAAGGATACTCCCCTTTTGGAACATCCCATTTTTGCAGTTGTAACTTTTCCGCAAATCTCTAGATCGCATTTCGTGCTTTGACGAGCGAAGTATCTTTTCTGAGTGTGGAAGCACAAGAATCACGCTACTTGACCATTTTTCTTCTAAAGCAACAAAAAGTTATGTTCGTTTGTTTCGCTTTTGTCTTTTGTTTCGAGTCTCCGCTTGATATTCCAGTCTTCTGTTTGCCTTCCTTTTCGTTCCTTTCTTCTTCTCAATCGAATCAAAATCAAGACAATCCGAATCCTCTCCGATAAACCTGAATGATTTAAATTTCTTCTAGTATACAAATGAAATAAGCAGAACCTTTTGAATTCCCAGTCCAACTTTCACATCTCTCCACATTCTGCAAAAGAAGGAAAGAATGAGAGTGAAGATTAGAATAAGTGCTGCTGTTGAGAAAAAGTCAAACGAAAGGAGAAAGAAACTCACCAGTGATTTTGACTTCCATCCTAGGTTTGTTATTCTGACCTGTAGGTACGTTCTCAATCTTTCTAAGCGTCAACATACCATCCACCACCTGCCGTGATAGAAGAAAGCAGAGCGAAAAAGATGAGCAAAGTGAAGGAAAGTCGAAAGGAGATCTTATCGATTGTATGCCCTCTTCTTCTTTTCTCACCTTTCCAAACACGACGTGTTTACCATCTAAGAAATCACAAGGCTGACAAGTGATGAAGAACTGTGAAGGATGAGAAACATCGAAGGTCAATTGCAAAGCCAAGTCTAAAATTATATTAAGAAAGCAAAGAAAAGAAGCTCACCTGACAACCATTTGTGTTTGGACCAGAATTCGCCTGTCAAAACGCAAAAGAAAGGATGAAGATCATCAGTACAATTGATCTCACAGAATCCAAGTCTGTTGAAGCTTCCTCGATACTCACCATACTAAGCAAACCAGCGGAATCATGTTTCATCTGAAAATCTTCGTCTTCGAATTTCCCACCAAAGATACTGAAGCTTCCCGAACCGTCATTGTTTAAGAAATCGCCACCTTGACACATGAAGTCCTTGATGACTCTATGGAAGGAACAACCTTTGTAGCCCATTGGTTGATGATTTAACCTATGGATGAGAAGGGGAAGGAGAAAGAGGTGAGCTTTTGAAATGGGAAGAGAGAGAGAGAGAGAGCTCATTCTCCAAAAGCAAGGGGATAATTTTCCGAAGTAGATTTGATAATTACCTATGTTCTCCTGTACAAAGCTGTCGGAAGTTCTCTGCCGTCCTGTTGATGATGAAAAGAATTGGAATGGTAGATGAAGGATGAGGTCAGTCGCCTCTCTGCTGCGATCTCTAGCCTCTACTTTCTATCAACCTTCCCCAAGCTTCAACTTAGATAGGGTATTTTCAATGTTCAAGACCACCCGATGCTAAGAATAGAGCGCAGAGAGAAAGAGAGAGAGAGAGATAGGGTCACATCTCATCTCTCCAACTGCCCTGTCTCGCAGTATCTTGCAATCCAAATTTCAATCTATGCTCTTTCTTTCCGAAGCATCATATTCGCATCCTTTTCTCTATCTCACTCACCTTGGGACTATGTCGCTGAACAATTCCATCTTTATCCTTCCAGCTGGATTGTCACCGATTGAAACGTCGATAAAGACAATCGGTCTTCCATTCGTGCCCGCTCCAGGGATTGGATTTCCTGTAGACATTCTGTGCGATTCTTGATTCTATTTCTATCCCAATTTGGACCTTGAAGCTTAAAGATTGAATGAGATATGCTTTGTTCGATTCTGATGTTGTTGTCGAAGGAAAAGCTGCCAACTTTTTTCTCTATCTTTTTCTTCCTTTCCACTCACACATTCAAGATTCGATGGCTTCTCTAGTCGCACAGCCTGGTAAGAATTAGCTGAGAATAACAGTCACAATCTTGAATCCAAGCTGAACTTTATTCTCTCCTCTGTTTACAGACAAGATAGGCTCTTTACTTTTCTGTAGCAAATGTGGAACTTTACTCGACGTTCCAACTGACAATCAAGATGAAATCAATTGCACTCCTTGTGGTACAAGTCATGATGCTTCAGGTAAATCTTACATCAATCATTCTTAATCCCTTCTCATGCGAGTATCGACTTCTCATCCTCTCTCTCTCTCTTCCTCTCTTTCCAGTCTACGACAATCTATCCATCGTAACTTCTTCTCATCCATCAGCATTCCCTTCAGCTCTACGTCAGAAACGTCAATTGGTAAACACTGCTTCCACTCAAGAAGGAACTGCAGAGTCGGCAACCATCAGAGAACCTTGTCAGAAATGTGGGGCTGAAGAAGTCAATTTCAGAACGGT
>JASXTE010000773.1:0-22353 GCA_030280995.1 Hemileia vastatrix | reverse complement strand
ATTATGAGTTGGCTTAAAATGACCAGAGAATCAGGTCAATGTTTTGATAAAAATAGGATGGTGAGTAGATAAACTCACAAAAATAGAGTTAATGGTGATATGATCCATTTTGGTAGTGACCCGAACCAGGGCTAACGGAGTGATGCCCCCCTTTGGATAATGTCAGCGACATTATAAAACTAAGTCATATTCAGGTTACTGATGTATCAGGGATAATTTAATCATGTGATGGAGGGGGTTTCAGATACTTAAGGATACCTCGAGAGTCATCCAATATATTATCCCATACACATACTGTAATAGGCTAAAATAGGCATATATTAAATATTATAGCTGGTAAGGTGGAATATGTATGGGGCATATAGGTGAATGTGGTGTATGTTGCCATAAAAATGGGTGAAAAATAAACAATAATAATATATATTATATAAGAATTTAATACAATAAAGGAAAGGATATCAGAGGGGGGGGGGGGTACTGTTGTGTACTCGAACTCAGATATACAGAATGTGACAGGGGATTATATAAACATTACCTTACTAGGCTTGACATATATACTTTTTATATATATAATAAAAAATCTTTATTTTTATAAAGATTTAAATAAATATATATATATATATATGGATCTAATTAGATCCAAATATGGATATAGATAAAGATATAGATCTCTATCTGTAGAGATATCTATCTATAGATAGATATATAATAAAAAAAATATCTATAAAAACATAACATTTATTTGTGTTTTATTTTATATTATAAAATAAGGTGGGGGGGGATGTTAAATGTAATATCATGTAATAAAAACAATTATAGGACAATAAATTAAACAAACCGGGTTGTACGCACCGCACGTGGTAATATATAAATAAATGCCTTATATGTCAACTAGCTGGGCTAGTTAGGGTTCTGGAATAAACATTAACACAGCAGGGAGTTATGATAGAGTGAGAATGTGTATGACGTATGACGTAGAGTATGACAGTATAAGTAGGAGTGGGGAGGGTCTACAAATGATGTATAAATGGATAGGTGAAGGAGGGGATAATATAGGGTGTGTATAGGGATGAGGTGGCATGATGTAGACTCCTAATAGGAGAATTTATAATATTGTTTATTACTAATAAAAATTAGGGGGGGTTCGAGGCATGCAATGAGTGTGACTTGTGAAAGGAAGACGATCGAATGGCCTAATTATTATTATAATAATAAAGTAAAGTGAAATATTTGTAACGTAATAAGATAGATGGATGATGTTTTAATATCCGTTTGGTAAAGATAGATTCTGTAGGTATGGGTTTAAGATGAAATAAATATTTATGTGTGTGTGTATTTGTATAAAAAAGATAAATAAGTCTTTCTAGCTCAATTGGATAGAGCGTATTTCTTGTAAAAATAAGGTTAGTGGTTCAATTCCGCTGAAAGACAGATATAAAATATCCATGAGACCCTATCCTATTCTTTATATGATGTGATATTATAAATAATAACCTATATTCCACCTTGTGCTCGCATTAAACCTAAACTACATATACAGTTTACCCATTATCAAAAATGCTAAGGGTATAATATAACGACGACAAGACCCTAAAGTTACTAGTAGTATATATAATAGAGAGGATTGAATATGAATACTTCCCTTTTTATATGATATATAATAAATATAGAGCAACGCCTATAACGTTATAAAGCTATTTTAGACTTAAAAATAACCTATACCTGTTATGGTATAACATATAAGTATATATATAATATATATATATATATAAAAAGGGTATAATATAGCAATATATGCTATATAAAATAGCATCATATGATACATATATAATCCCGTACAAATATAATAATATAGAATATTATATATTTTTATAATACCCTAGTTATATAATCTAGGGTATATTATTATATATATATATATAATGGTGAGGGGTGAGGGGTGAGGCATAATAGGATGCGTAAATTTAGATATAACTAATATTAGCTTAATATTATTATAGAGAGCCTTTTATTTTATAAATAAGAATGAGGAGTAGTTGGATATAGTTCTATATTGTGTGATAGAATAATGGGAATTCACAGGAATTTGGGCCCTGCTTATCCCAGTTCGAATCTGGGTCACGCATTATTTCGAATAAATAAAATATTCTGTGTAGTTTTAGTTTGTAAAAGAAAAGAATAAAATAGAAGAGACAGATTGCATATAATGCAACAAAAAATTATAACTTCAATTCCCGACGATAAATAGATAAACCGTATGGATGGATATAATACATTTCAGCATCTGAACTAAGCTAAGAAGAGTGGGGGGGGGAGGGATTAAAAATATAATAACCCATAATATGGGTTGATAATGTATGTTTTAAGAAACCTAAATCAATAAACTAATCGATATGATAAAATACGATGTAATATAACACTCTTTTTGATTTTGATGTTAACCCCCAACTAGACAAGACATTACACGCGTGATGCCTGAGCACAATGAGTATGTGAGAGGGGGGGGTGTAGTGTAGGTTCATCGATAAAATCAAGGTAATAAAACTAAGTTTTTACGACCCATCTATAGAAGCTAAAGCTAAGCGGCTCATATTGTAAAGTGATGATAATTAACACTGTGTGTGACTAGTGATATGGGGGGGGGCCAGGGCAATATAATATATAAACCCTAGCTTGCTTGGGGGGGTGTACAATTATTTCAATTATCTTTATAATAATTGAGTAAGTAGGACCTAAGAGGGATAAAGCAGCCTGCCCGATGGTGTAATGAATGTAAGTAAGAGTTAGACGCTACGCCATGTACCTTGACACCCTATTTCAGCTCATGCTCATGTCAAGAGAGGGTGATTCTAAATAAGAAGATATTACGCTGATAATGTAATATTACAGCTATATACCCTACATACGTGTGTAGTGGAACTAAAAAACTTAAAAATGAGGATTATAAAAACACACCCGATTCTAGGTCTAGTCAATTCATATCTTGTAGATTCACCACAACCAGCTAATATTAGTTATATGTGGAATTTTGGGAGTCTACTAGGATGTTGTCTAGTCATTCAGATTATCACAGGAGTTACACTAGCAATGCATTATACACCTAACGTAGACCTAGCTTTTATTTCAGTGGAGCATGTAATTAAAATCTTATGATGTGCTCTTTAAACTTTGCTATATGCTGGGAATGTCTGTATGATGTCATAACTACTATAAACATAAGCGGTCGTAGACTATGTATACCCGATCAAGTGAAAATGTTATAACTAAGGCACAATCAGCAGGTAACCAACGGCAGCGACGCTATATCTCTAGCTTAGTAGGAACCTCAGAGACTACACGCGAAGCTTTCCAGTAATTGAATTGAAAGATGATATAGTCCAAGTCATGATTAATGTAATTTGGATTTGAAAAAATAGTACTGTCACTATACAAGACAGCTCAACGTAAAATGAAGAATATAAGTTTGCACAATGACTAACAGGTTTAATGGATGCAGACGCAGACTCCTAGTATTTTTTTTGGGGTGGGGGGGGGGGATCGTCAATATATTCGTGTTATGTTTTGATTTGCCTCCGGATGATATCGCTATTCTATATAGAATCCAATAATATATAGGGGGGGGGTTGGACACGTTGATGCATATAAAACGTGTTGTGTGTTTGTTATTCGTAGAGTATTGGATATTATAAAGGTATGTAGGTAGGTCCTTTTATAGATAAGATAAAAAAACACTCCGTACAACTAAGTATCTATATTATAGATACTTAGATTTTTAATAAAATTAATTAATGAGAATAGGAAAAGTACTGCTGTGATCGAAACCGATTTAAATACTGTAAATAAATATATTCTTAATATGAACTCGGGTAGAACTAATTTTGACTGAGACAAAATTCCTAAAAATTATATCCATCCCTTTTATTAATAAATAGGCTTTATTGAAGGAGAATGAACTTTCGGAATTAAGAATATAGTACCTAATTTTAACCAAAGTAGGACAACACAGTATTTATACTCCGGCTTATAATGCAGATATGTAACTATCTGAGTTCGTTCTGTCATCTTTTTAACCTTACAGTCAATAGTCCACAACTAAAACCTAGCAAGACACTAAATCAAGATACGAAGGTACTCACTATTTAACTTCAGAATAGTGACTCACTACACGACATTCTTGCATAAAATATTATCTCTATTGAATTCAAGACTCGTAATAAAATTGACTTTATGTATTGATGTTTAGTTCTATACATGCACAAATTGGGTTATTTTTATAAACCAGAGGGTAGTTAGCTAGCTGTTCAAATTTAAGAATATATATATAGTTATAGATAGAGTCAGAGTCATTCAGGTAAAAATATTCAAGTCCCTGAAATGTATCCGCAGCTATAGCTATTTAAGACCCCCTGTACCAGTTATTATTACACCAGATATAAACAAAACCATCTTAGATTCTCACAAATAGTTGCTAAAACTGTAATATCTAAATCTATTTGAGTTTACGATCAAAATGTTCTAGTTATAGTTCCTGGTAGTAAACCCCTTTTCAATAATAAGGCATATGCAGCCGCAATAAAGTATAGGACTAAAGCGTACATCCCTAAGTAGTGACTAGACGATATATGAATACTAACAAGCTATATATTATTTTAATAGGTAGGGGGGGGGGGGCTTCAATTTTTGATTCTTCACCCAAGTTGTCTGTCTTGATATTACTCTAATTTTTGCATTCCCTTTATCTGCAATGTAGATAGGGTGAAGTTTAGGATATGAGTGCTAAAGAAGTAAGAACAGGAAATAAAAAGTCCAAATCCGAGTCAAACGATGATCATAAGAGATGTTGAGTATGGATGACTTATCAGGTATATACATGCTAATGTGGCTTCATTTTTCTTCATTTTTGTATATCTACATATTGGACGTGGTCTATACTATGGATCTTACAAGTCACCAAGAACACTACCATGAGCTATTGGAGTTGTGATTCTCGTCATCATAATAGCGACCGCTTTCATAGGTTATAAAGATAGCCTAATATATATTCAAATATAAAAAATAATGGGATAACGATAACTTTTTTGTCTATACCTCTAGTAGCTAGAGCCAGCCGAAAGCTACAAATAATTCTCCAAAAACATCAGCTAATTCCTACACTCTAGAGTATACAACAGATATACTAAATAAAAAGGAAGTTTCGTTTATATTCAAAAGCTACTTAATACCTTTGCCGGTGTATATATTTGTATATATATACCCATTAAGGGGAAAATATATGTAGTGCTGATCTTGATCTAATATAGCGTCGTTTTCGTGGACACCTTTATAAGGCTGAAAAGGGTAGTATAGTAGTAAATAATGCAGTAAATAAATATGGTGTATAAAACTTTGCATTCATTGTAAGAAAAACAAACAATTCCCGTACCATCGGATCTAGGCAAGACAACTAAAATAAAGCTTATATAAGGCTATAATTTAACTAGAACAATATAAGATGGAGATGATATGCCCTGACTATAATATCACCAAAAATGGCAGGTTCTGTACTAGGAGTAAAACGTACCATAGAACAACGACTAAAACAAGCTATAAACATTAGGTAAATAATATGGAACGACTACGAGTAATGAAGACAGGGAAAGTGTTTAGTGATGAGACAAAAAAACTACTTCGTGAAAAAGCACTAGGAAGAAATAATTAGCATAGAAACACGAAAGAAAATGTCTATCAATAATAATAAATCCGTACCCTTTACTGCTTATTATGGTGATACTATGGATATCAATCAAAAATTCCCGAGTATTGCGGATGCAGCCCTACACTACTTTAAAGATGTACTGTACACAAATGAGGGCCAATCTAATAGGCTAGGCTCTTTATAATAAAACTTAACAACTAGGAAAGTATAGACTGGTAAAAGATAAGAATGATATGAATATATAGTCCTATTGTAATCCCTTTGTTAATCTGCATAGACTAAAAGGGTTTTGTATTTGTTTCTATATAGGTCATTTTTCATGACTGAGTATGTATAAAATCAATAGATTACCTCGACAGAGGTATGCGATATACTATATCATTTCACTGCTAAATCATATAATATATTTAGGCAATACAAGTGAAAACGGTAAAAAATCATCATCAAGGGTTAAGACCGTCGGTTCTATGCAGGATCGCTACAGACTGGGTCACTTGTGGGTGCCTGAAAGGGTGCTTAATGTACAGTCGGATGCCTATGACTTGTTTTTGTTTTTTATGATCTTGAAATAGGATATCCAAAAACAGGAAGTTCAAGGCCTAGAAAGATGCTATGCTGATCATAAACTCAAGACGAGAGGATTGATCAGCAAACTAGGTACAACATTAACTCCATTCACCAGTTTTGATATTCACTAGCTAGTTGAGGAGGCATTGTATGTTCTGCCTTACGGGCAGATGTCGCTATGAGGTAGTACATCAGACCGCCTCACATGCAG
The DNA here is from genome assembly GCA_030280995.1 of Hemileia vastatrix. Lineage (NCBI taxonomy): Eukaryota > Fungi > Basidiomycota > Pucciniomycetes > Pucciniales > Zaghouaniaceae > Hemileia > Hemileia vastatrix. Next base: position 15,880 of record JASXTE010000773.1, on the reverse strand, counting down.
GGACTTACTAAGTATTCTTCTAACATCCTACTACTTTATCATGGTATACCTAACATCATAGCAAACAGCCAAGCTCATTTAAGCTAATGATAATAAAATGTCCACACGATCACGACATTCTGAGTATTTTTACGGAACGGGTGACCCTCACGCTGAACGACGATGATCAGGTCTAGGAACACGTCTAAGTCTGAGCCAAGGGTATAACCGTAGTGAATACCCACTGTGACTTCATGCACAGATTGCTAATCGAGGTTATTGTAATCCTGTACAGCCTAAGATATAAACACGACTAGGTACTGGTTGAAAACTAACAGGAGATACATTTATAGATTTCATACATTTACATATTCTAGTATGGACAGTCTTTACTCAGCATGATAGACTAATTCGATCAAGCACATTCCTAATAACATTATGAATTCCTAACACCACTTGCTCTAGCTATCTGAATTATAGATGATGGTGCTAGAGTTGGTAAAGGTATAAAGCTTTGTACGAACTCGTTCACATATCAAGATGGTACACGTCTAACTCAAGTTCTATATGATCTTAATAAGAGTTAAGTCTAGTGTATAATCAGCTGGAACTCCCTGACAATATCCTATTTATATCTGAGCTGAATCTATGTCCGATCTACGATCGGTGGTACGACCACGGTATATTCCATGCTATATAAGCTTGGAGAATAGTAGCACTGTTAAATTAAACAATAGTCAAACAATGAGTTTTCATACTTAGAGGCTCTGTATAGTCCTTATCCTCCAACTTTGCTTTCTTCTTTCTTCTTGTCCCCCCTTCAAAAGAAAAAGAAGGGCTTTAGACAAAAATAAAATGAATAAGAAGGGTAAAACCTCCCCCCTATACGATACGATACAAGGTCTCGTACTTTTATACTATCAGAGCTTAAGCCTTTTAGAGTATACCGATAGCAGAGTTAATGAGGGGGGGGGGGAGGGCAACACTGATGAAAACGGTTAAAGACATTTCCCTCTTGTCAAGACCGTCGGTAACTTCTTTATACTTTAGCCTCTATTCCTCCACACCTTTCTCTTCATAATAATGATAAGAATAATGAAGATATTTGGGTTCAAGAAAAGGGAAGGGGGGTTAAAATTGAGCAGGAGTCATCGCTACAGACTGGTCCATCGGTGGGTTTATATCTTGTTTTTATACCTCCTCTTTTTATTTTAATTTTTCTCCGTAGAGTCGAAGTCGAGTCTCTGTAGCTTTTATTCAACGAAGGCAGCTCCGCTGTAATTAAATAATACGGATTTTTATTATTTAATAAAAAACAGAAGATATAAATAAAGACTGGATATAGGCTTAATGTACAGTCGATGTTCCCGTAGCTTTTGTGCTATCACAAGGCTCTATCATAAACCTCTTGTTGCAATAGTGATAGAGTACAGGGTCATGTATAGTATAGGGGGGGGTTCTGTTCTCTATGAGTTCCTACTCTTCCTTTTACTTCTTCCGGAAAGGTGATAGTCATTATCCATAAAATCCTTATTCAGTCTAGGGCAGAGTACCGAAAGCTGATAATTATTTAAATCGATCGATAAAAAAGAGTAGGTAAAAAACAGGGGGTAAGAACTAATTTTAGATCTATGTACAATACTATGATTGGGAGCCTGGCAACAGTTATTACAAATCTTCTAAGTGCCATTCCATGGATAGGAGGGGACCTTGTAGAATTTATTTGAGGTGGGTTCAGTGTAAGCAATGCGACACTAAATAGATTTTTTAGTCTTCATTTTGTACTACCCTTCATTATAGCGGCCCTAGTCATAATGCATATGATCGCGCTACATGAGCATGGGAGTAGCAATCCACTAGGGGTGACTGGGAATGCAGATAGACTACCCATAGCACCCTATTTTCTATTCAAAGATCTTGTAACCCTTTTTATATTTTTTACAGTACTAGCTATTATTGTCATGTACGCTCCAAATATAATGGGACATTCAGATAATTATATTCCAGCTAACGCCATACAAACACCACCGTCGATCGTTCCTGAATGATATCTTCTACCATTTTATGCAATCCTAAGATCCATTCCAAATAAACTTATAGGAGTTATTGCTATATTCGCTTCACTACTCATTCTACTTGCTATGCCCATTATAGATGTTTCAAGAGTTAGAGGGAGTCAATTCAGACCGCTTAACAGATTTATTTTCTGAATTCTAGTATCTGATTTCCTAGTGCTAACCTATCTGGGATCACAGCATGTAGAGGCTCCTTACATTATAGTAGGACAAATTGCAACAGGCCTTTACTTTGCATGATTCCTGGTGCTAGTTCCTATCACAGCTGTCATCGAGAATACGCTAATAGATATAAGATAAAAGGAGTATATTTTTTATATCCCCCTTTTGTTCATGTTTGGGATTATAACTAACTTATAGTTATATCACCCCCCCCCATACCTCTCTCACGCAAATGCTATGTGCATTCTTATTTTATTTCCCTTTATCTGTTCAGTATATTCTGAATCGAGCTGTGGTGTAATATATTACATATAGTAAAACCCTTATTAAGTATTAGTTAAGCACATTTTATGTGTGTATGAGTATGTATGTACTTACTACCAAACTATAGTTTTTTTTTGTTTTTAGGCTAATAGCCCCCCCCCCTTTATTTGTTATAACCCCCCCCCTTTTTTATATCTTTTTTAATCTAAATAAACAAACTTTTTATTATAAATTTAGTTCAATAGGAATTAGGTCCTAAAAACCCTAAGCGCCTTAAAAAGTTTTAGTGAGATCCGTTTAAGGTCTCAAAACACATTCAGAGTGTCATGTCATTATAGGCCACATGCTAAGTGACATAAGTGCAAAGCGACTATCACTTACAGGTAATACAAGTATTAGAATAATTAGGATGACTAAACTAGCAGGGCTGGCCAATCACGTGTCTCCTATTCACTCTCTGGACATATAACCCTTAAATCTTAATATTGATATATATTTTCCCATATACATAGAGGTAAGGGGGGGGGGGTTTTATACAACACCCTTTGTTTTGATACCTTATAGCTACATTTTTAATATTGGATTTATCTTATAATAAGAAATGTAAAAAAAGGGTTTCGAACACTATTAATAATGAACCGTGTTTACAACTGATAGGCCTGTTACGGGTACATAGCCCTAATTAAAAGTGGGGGGGGGGGGAGGAGAGGGGTTAGACTAACCACTCATAATTAAAACCAAGTGATGGTTTGGACATTATTCATAAATATATCGAAAAGGTATTTGGGAGGGGTGGGGAAGGGGGTGAATAAAACAGTACACGATACACCTGATTGTTGGTTTCCGAATAATGATCTGCGGAATATACAATATATACCTGATGTATACCTCATACTAAGTACCCTTTATGTGATATTGATATTTTAAGACGTATTTATTATATAAAAAAATGTACTGTATAGTATATAAAACGACCTACAGACCTACATTGCTTGTTTTTTCGTAAATTGAAAGGATTAAAATATGTTAATAATATCTCTTCTCTATCTCTATCAGTTCAACCCTATATACCCTACTGATACGAGTCTTATTTTAGGCTATTATACAATATATTATATATAAGCTTATATAATTACATTTTAGTAAGTGGGAGGGGGGGGGGCAGGGTTATATTCACTTCACTATAATGAGTTGTGACCCGACCTATTATGGTAGGGGGGGGGTGGGATCGTAGCAGTCTAAGAGGGGTAAAGAAAGACATCAGTTCTATGAATAAGAGTTGCAGACTTCTTTATCCTGACGTACCTTGGAAGTCAGCAAATCTCCCGTAGTACATATGGCTACAACACTTTATAAAGGGTGCTAGTAGGTAACCCTAAAAGACTCTAAGGGATATTAAGAGTGATAACGTTAATACAACAGAACATCTCCTAAATTACAGTAAGGTAAATAATTTTATTTATTAATAAAAAAACTCTCTCTTTTTATATATAAAATTACTAACTATAAGATAGTTAATAGAAAAAATAATTTGCAAGGTGATGGGGGGGTTAAAAAGGGGGGGGGGTGGTATTTTCATTTATGAATAACACCCTCATTCTCATTCCATCTTGAATAGGGAGTGGGGTACAGTTCCATCATGAATAGGGTGTGGGGTTCAGTTCCATCTTGACTAAGTCTAAATAATTTTTATGCTGTAGAGTAAAGGGAAGCTATTTAATGAACCAAAAAATAATATAAAATAATAGGTATTATACAGATAGACTAAAAATGCTCAGCTACGTGCTGATACAATAAAAACCCGTTTAAGCCAAACAAAGTTTATATAAATAAGCATGTTTTAAGCTTTATAAAGGGTTGATTAATAGGGGGGGGGGGTACTCTATAAAGCAGCCACACACTAAGACGTGACAAGATAAGCGAAGTAAAACTCAGTCTAGCACTAAAAATAGTAATACCACAACAACCTTGTCTATATATTAAAATATATCTCCAGATTCTGAGGGTAAAAGTTCAAGAAATAATGATATTTTTTATTTTTCAGCTTATCCTTTTATGTCATAGGGGCGCACTGAGTGTGGATAGGAGTTGAGTGTCTTATTATGTTAATTCATTCTTTTTCAAGTAAACCTAATCATCCTTATAATAGCATTTATATAAAGGGGAATCAGAGCTTACGTTATATAATATAATGGAGGGTGCCTATATAGGCATATAATAATATGAGCAGAAAGGTTAGGTTGATTAAATCAGATAAAGGATAAGACATAATATGATGTCTTGAAATTATATATAATATATATAGACGACGATAAGAATGTATAGCCAGTCAACAACCATCTTACATTTTATGTAAAATCCTTATAAGTAAAATAAAGTTAATGCAAGAGTCAGATTCATTCAAATAAAAAGTGTAGTAGCTATGTTTAATTCACTACTCATTTAACTAGCGATGTAAGTCAAATAAGTTTCAAGAATTAGAGGGAGTCATTATACTTATGAATGGGTGTATTATTATATTATATATTATATATAATAGTACTAATGTATACAGGGGGTGAACATTATGAATATTAGTAGGCCTATACTGCACTATATAAAATAGAGTTCAGAGTACTAGTTCCTAAAGTAGCAGCCAGCAGTTATATTAAAACACCTATTCTTAATAGAAATAGAATCAAGGGGGGGGGGGGGGGGGGAGTGCATATAAATCCATCAACATAACTTTTCATAAACAAACCTAATGTATATAAGCAAATAAATAATGACAAAAAATAAATATTATAATTACATATTATTTGTATAATTCAATTCTTTACATTTCTCCAGGGATACTAACGTGAAGAGGGAATGAATAAGGGAATAAAAATAGGATTCATAAAAATGATGAGGATATAAATAAACCTAAAATACTAATGGGGGGGGGTAATGTTGAATTCCTTCAGGACTAGGTATAAAGTAAAAAAACTAAAAAAGAGACTACTTACCTAGTTTGAGAGAATGCAATATAACAAATATATAAAAAGGCCGTAAGAGTAGTAATAAGTATAATACTAAATGACAGGTACTCACACAGGGTAAGGGTAACCTACATAACCCTCACCTAACATTTCATAACCAGACCCATACCACAGGTAAATGTAAGACAGACAGATAAAAAGGTGTTACTACTGAGCCAAGTAGCTTTTTTAAAGCATATGTTTAGTTATCTTTTTCCTTTTTGTTTCCGTGGGCTGTGCAACATCACATATTTATGTGAACCTGTTTAACAAGACAACTTTAGGATAGGGATAGGGATAGGGATAGGGATAGGGATATGAATAGGGATAGGGATAGGTCTTCATTTTTTTTTATAAAATACAATTTTTCCTTTCTCTATGCAATGCCATGCATCATAACAATTTATCGCTGTTGTTAGAGAGAGAATGAGTAGAGAGGAGAGAGGGGTTAGGGGATATAATTAAGAATAAAAAAGGTAATAGTTTGTTTATAATGCTGTGATAGATCTGATAGATTCAATAGTATTTGCTAACTAACAGTGCTGATAATTCGATGGTAATTATGACAATATTTTTATAATAAAGTTTGTGTAATCTGAATCCTAATTAAGAACCTAAAAAAGGCTTTTGATATAAAACATCATTTCATACAGATGAAAAATGGCATATGTGCTAAAGATAGGCTTAATATATATTTCCAAAATAAATATAATAAAGATTTAGAAAAAGATATATATAATGGAGTAGATAAAAGACACAATAATCTTTTTAAGCCAGATTAAAATGAAGATGAATAAAACCCCCCCCCGGGGGGGGGAAAACCTGGGCCCGGGTGGACAGGTTATTGAGCCTAATATAAAATAAAAAAATGTAGGATGGTTTATTGTTGAAGTTTGAACCTTTTTGACAGTTAAAGCCATTCCCTTTTGTTTTAGTAATAGGAATGGTATGATAATTAAGCCTGCGCGATACCTTATAGGTGGTCAAGGTCAAGTCCGCGGATTTCAGTACGGTAATAGATAACAGTTAGGACTTTGCACACTAGAGCGATGTACAACTCTATTCTAGAATAGAACTAAGCAGGAAGACCTGCAGCACGTGCTAAATTATCGCAGTTATCGTAAGCTTTTTTACATATTATCAAAACCCGAGACCCGTAACACGTGTGAGTGCATTGTAGTTCAACTCTACATAATTATATTGTATAAAAAAGCATACGTTATTTTATTTATAAGGAGTTGAGTAATAATATGAATGAACCCTAGCTGTATATCTCCAATATAAGCTAGCCATATTAGGTATACATTATTATGGCTAATATAATACTGTAAATATATACTAAAAACTATGTGATAAGATGACACCACAGTGGGATATAGATCACATATGCGTTTGTAAAGTTAAGTGGGCGTGACTGAAAAAATGCGCTGACGATGCCTAAATCCTTAGTACTTCCACGTAATGCTGACGTAAATAAAAAGTAGAAAAGAGGGTAAGCGTAGAGATGAGTTGACTTTAAAACTCCAATATCATTAACATCGATATAAAAAAGATTCGACTCACTTTCAGTGGTCAGATGAGTAAAAATAACTCATCCTTACCTTATCAAAAAAAAATATATATTTTTATTTATAAATAATACATCACCTTCCTCTTTCTACTCCTCATACGTAATACTAATTATACTATATAGTATAATATATACCCACTACACTCATTGACTATAAACCTAACATTACAGATAAATTGAATTAATCTTATTAATATAATAATATATTTTGTTTAATGCTGCTGAGCTGAGCCGATATGAGCTTATATAGAGTTTATTAATATGTGAGATATGTTATACAAAAAGTTTATAAAAGCTATAACAACTTTTTTTTTTTATATAAAAAAAACAGATGCGCCTGCCTGCCTTCCAGCCTGCTTTTATACGTCATATTTAGCTGTAAATAAAGAGGGGTTAGTATGATAAATACGTTATTGTTTTTATAAGCAGGCATCCCGCCGCCGATATAATAAGTCACTCACTAAGTGACTTAATTTTTTAAGTATGTCTGTTTTTTCGTGTGTTTTAAAGTATATAATAAATCCCGTATGAAGCCCAGCCATCGCCAATCTATTTGGAGAGAATATATAAAAAGGATATTAGTTAGTACATATCACACTACTCTACACCACACTACACATCTCTAGCTTAGGTTTAATTCGGTATGGTATGGTCTGGTATGGTATGGTCTGGTATGGTATTCCTTAACTATTATATTAATAATTAGTCAACATTTGTTTTTAGTGATAGTTTGTCTTTAGAAAGGTATAGATGTATCGATAAGACTAGACTAGATTAGACATATATGTGTGTGATATGTATTTATCGTCATTTTAGGGTATATCTATGAATAACTATAAAAATAGATTCTTCATGCTATACCCATATAGGGTATCCAACATACGTAGATATGTGTGTGTGGGGCGCCCCCCCCCACCCACCTGCCTTGCCTGGCTTTAATAAAAAAAATCCGCAGGGATTAAACACATTCTCAAGAAAATAAAAATCGAGAGGTTGAGGATATTTGAATCTTTTTATTTTATATAAACCTAATAACAATGTTTACTTTACCTTATATTACATAATTTAACCGTCACATAACATGAAATCACATGACATTACATAACATGAAATAACATAACATTATATTACCTAACCTTACACTACCTAATTCAACATTATCCGTCACATAACCTTACCTTACCTTACTTAACATAACATAAAAAAGCCCAGCTTTGGCTTTTTTAAATACCCCCCTATAAATATTTATGCAAACTAATATATATAATTATATCACTAGCGAGAGTTACGATATATAATGGTAATATATATTGATAGGTAGTGTAGACCTGGGTGTAAAGTATCGAGCGTAAAGTTATATTAAAGAATGGATAGTGGGTGGGGTAGGGTGATGAAGGGATGGGGGGTGGGGAGTATAAAAAAAAAGGAATGTTAACTAAACCTATTATTATAATATACTTGTATCGTACATTTTAACAGAATAGTAATATGGATAATCCATAATTTGAGGGTAAGGGTTGCATCTATATGCAATGAACTATACCTTTCATTTATATTAATATACCCCCCCTTTTTTAGGGGGGGTGAGGGGGCTGTAAGATGAAATATTAGATAGTCCATCGATTTTAAATGTGAAAAAAAAAGCGCAACGCTCAAAAAATAATATTATTTTTATCCATTTATATAAAATAAAATATAATATTTTATATATAATAAAAAAGATTAACTAACTTACACATTATAAATAGAATAGTTAAAAAATAACGTCACGTTCACTCAATAATTAATACATTTTTATGTAGCATATGACACGGATAGTGGAAGGGGGGTAATGTCATACCCATCGGTTGAGGTCAAAAAGGAGAGTTAAGATGGGTGAAGTTGAGTTTAAATAGATTGAGTAAGAATAGTAGATAGTGCTGAAATAACTTGTTAAGTGTACCTTATAGTAGATTAATAAAAAGAGAATAGGATGTGTGTGTTATTGCACTTTTTATTGTATGAGGAATGGTTCAATATTTATTTTTACTAAATAAACGAGAGAGTATATAATAAAGTTATAATAAGTATATATATATATATATATTATGTCATTGTATAATATAGATATTATACCACTAAAACCCATAAATATGTGGGAGGAATTGAAAAGGGGGGGGGGGAGGTGATGCTTAAATTCATATTTATGAAATTAATAATAATTAATATAAAATACTATTTATCAATAAATGATAACACTCAATATCAATAGCTCCAATTTTATTGTTTATTACGTATTTAGATTTAATCTTTTTAAGTTTACTAAACTTATAAGTACTATTGAATGCTATGATCTTTGATTCATTGAAAAATATTTATTAGATATAGTATATAACCTATATACAAAAAATATGATCACGTCAGCATATAATTTCATTCTTATCTTTATATACTCTAACACTATATACATATACTTGAACACCATTTTCTTTTCAACGGTCATATAAACTATTTAAAATTGATCCTTATATATTATCTTTATAGATATATTTTATAATAATATTCTATTCCTCTTTATTGTGGAATTTGATAATATCCCCCCATACTCTCATGGATGTTATATGGACTATACGAGAAAAGAACATTATAAACATTACCCTATAATTTTGGTTTTATTTAAATAAAAATAAAATTAGCCTGTTTTTAAATATAATCCTAATAAACATAAAAAAAATAAGTATTTTTTTTTCCTGTAGTTAGACTTCGATATTCATGTTCACAGTAGAACTATCAACCCATAAGATATCCATAATATGTTTAACTACTATGTATATATATAATATATAGAAAGTAACTGTTATCTTACAAATTGAAATAAACGCTTCGAAGTCATAATTATTAACATTGTGTGCACGTGTTATACATTTAGGAACATCGAAGTCAATACTTTTTAGTATTTATTTATAACATAAAGACTGTTTATAATAAAAAAAACACCCCGAACTATGGAAATAACATCATCAACGGCAGTGAAAACAGTCGAACCTATAACAGTATACCCCGCAAATCATTTCCTTAGTTTACTCAGACGTAAATATTCAGATTTAAAGAGAGAAAGTGATTTAGTTTGAGATAGAGAAAGTGATCGAGTTTTAGTTTTCTTTCTTTGATTAAGAAGAGATACATTAGAGTTTCTGGAATTCTCTATTAGTAGAGATTGAACGAGAATGGTTAATAAGCAGTCTATATAAAGACCTAGACTCATAATAGTTGTTGATACGGATGATGCAATGATAGTAGAATTAAAGAGCATAGGAGAAGAATAAAAAATATTCATCCTATTTTGTAAATAGATTTAGGAGAGGATTCTATAGGAATACACCTAATATTACTTATATTCGTAAATAAAATTGTTCTTATGAACATGCAGTGTATATACTCCTCTACTATTCATAAATAAAAATGTTCTTATGAACAGGGGATATCTATACCAATAGATGTACTCCCACTACTATTCGTAAATAAAAATGTTCTTATGAACAAGGGATATGTATACGAGGAGGGGATGAGATGCACTGCACCCCTCTCTACTATTCGTAAATAAAATGGTTCTTATGAACATTCATATGAATATTTATATACCTCCCCCCCCCCTCCCCCTCTCTACTATTCGTAAATAAAATGGTTCTTATGAATATGCCCTGTATATACCCATTCTTTATGGGTATATATAGTATTATATATATATTATTTAAAAATAAATGTAAATGAGGGGGGGGGTGTGCTAGTAAATAAGGGGGGGGTGGGGTATAGTACGATAATAATAAATAAATGTAAAGATTCATGACACTTCACCCAGGGACCCCACGCATAGGACATGTGGGATGAACAGAAAAGGGGGGGTTAGGTGAATTTTTATAAAAATAAGAAGAATGAAGGTAGAAATAAAAAATACGCTTTTTTTCATTATAAAACCCCCCCCATATGGGGGGGATATAGCTGCGAAGCATGTTATAGGGATGAGAAGTTAGGGTAACCTACGGATAAAATAAACTGAGGAAGGAACTCACATACACCAGTCATGACGTGGGTTCGAAGAGTAAACACTTAGAGAGCGACGATACGATCTGGTTTGGTTTGTGAGACTCACCTCCCCCCTCCACAAAATAACTAAAACACAAACTAACAAACACACAAACACACGAACCAACCCAAACATACTAACACACCAACTCACTAACTTCTTAATAAACTAATACACATATAGATATTAGTTAATTTTAGTATGACACATACACATAAAGTGTGTGGGGGGGATGGGTTCGATAAAATAGCGTAAAGAGAATGAGTATTAGTGAAGTAGAGATGAAGTATATAAATAGTCAGAACAGGTGAAAGTGTCAGAATAGCTGAATGATAAAGTGAGGATGACAAGATATTTAACGACCCTAACTTATTCAACAGATAGAAATATAAGTACTCTTATAGAGTCCTTTTCATCACATTTTATAGTTATACTAAGTGGGATGAAGAGGAAGAGAATTCAAAGTAAGGATATGGTTATAGTGAATTATTATAGCCCGAATAGAATAGAATCCATATATGTATCTCGAAATATAGGAATTATATCCAGAGGTTTTGAAGAAGTAAATAAGATGATAGAGTTCAATGTATGGAGGGCCAATACAAGGTTCAACCTGACTCATATATATTCACCAGTTATGGAGTCCAAGGTGATATCCGCATATATATCAGTTAATACAAAGGTGAGAACTTTTTTTCAAATTGTAAAATATATTTATAGACATTATAAGCCATCACCGAAGGTGCTGCCATTTATAAAGCAGGAATCAGTAAGTAATGCGGCGAATCCTTTTGTTTCAAGTAGGTTTATAGCTACCATACAGACATCTAAAAAAAAGATGTTTAATAAGGTAAAGTATATGTCTGCCGTCAGTAGTGTGAATAAATCTTTTATTACAGGTGGTACTTTTACACTTAAAGGACGAATTCAAACAGAGCCGATTAAACCTCGTAAAACAGTACAAACGGTCATAGTTGGTTCACATAGTTTTATACCTTCCCGTACTTCAATATCACAAAACTACGCCTTCCTGCCACATACAAAACGTGGTGTGGGTATTTTCGAAAACCCGGTGCAATGTAGTAAGAATATAAGGTCTAGTTCCTCAAGAACATCAAATAGTATTTATGGACTGGGTAGTTATTCCATTTCAGTAACCATCACAGGTGGAACGTATTCCTATATTTTTTAATATAGCCTACTTTAAACTAAATTAACTTATAAATATATATAATATTTATAGGTGTTTTAATGCATTAACACAATCCGCATTCACCTACCTCATAAAGATTCTAAATGAAAGGATATTCAATATAATGATATTCAATGAAATGATATTTAATGAAATAAAATAAGATCCTATTCCATTTCATTCCATGAAATAAAATTTTATTAAATTTCATAAAATGAAAGGGGGGGGTAGTCATACCTATACCTCCCTTGCAGCCGTAAATAAAATAACATCCCCTCCGATCCAATCAAAATATAGGGCTATTGCCATCCCCCCCCTTTTGAGTTTGCTAGATATACATATCTATGGCCTATATGTTAGTGATTGTGTTGTACTATACGCATATAAGCAAAACTAGGCGTATAAGTATGAGGTGAGTAGTACCTACGTAGCAAGTAATGCTAGTAAGTATAAGTATAACGTACTGTAGTGAAAATATCCATGACTACGTATTAGTTACGCCCTCACTCATTTTATTGAATATAATAAATATATATTCTAGCTAATAGAATAGAGAGATAAAAAAAATGTAATGGTGATATGGATGGTTTTGAGAGGGGGGGGGAGGGAGAGGGTTATAGGATTAGATCTTAAGAGTTGTATCTGAAAAAAGAATAGGAAGAGAGAAATGTATGCGCTTATATAAAATAGTGTGGGTGTAGTATTCTATATAGAATATATAACGCTTTAATACCTATACTCTTAATACTAGTGTTTCGCGTAAATTATATAAAATAATAACAGTGATGTGGATGTGCTTATCGTACACTCTCGAGTGTAGTTCTTGATAGTCATAGACATAAAATAACCCTTTTCACCATCACTTGATGGATAATAGGAATGCTAAAATGTAATAGATCATGTCAATAAAATAACCCTCTATATCCAAACCTCCGGCATCAGGTGTATGTGGAGATCTTCATCTCTGTCCCGAATATAAAGTTCATCTCTTGTCTTAAACAAGACAAAACAAGACCCTCGAGAGGGTAGGATAATAAATAGGATGGATGGTAGTGCTCTTTGTAAAGTGTGACGTTTATTTATTTATAAAATAAAAAATAATAATAAAATTATGTGATCTACACACGCTTTGCTTTTTATAAAAATAGGTACGAACTATACAATACTGCATTATTGTCCAGCTGGCCTACTCATTGTTATATAGTAAGTTAATTATGATTTAATCATGAAATTAAATCGTTTTTAACCTAAAAAGCCTTCGAATATATAGATGGTCTCTATATAATAGATAGATATAATCATATATAATATGTAGAATATATATATATATAAATAATATTCTATATATTAATTAATATATAATTATATATAATATATATATATATTTTTATATAAAAAATCATATTATGATATGATTATATATATAGAGAAGGGTTAACCTGACGGGAAATAAGTGTGTGTTCAGTGGGTGATAGGTGGGGGGGGGTGGTAAATGGCCAATGTAAAAAACTAAGATAATGCAATGCGTTATCATCTCTCCTTCCACATGTAATAGGCGTGGGAGGGGGGTCATATGAATCTTATCTTTTAATAAAAAGAGATATATATCAATATATATAGTATATAAGCCGCATTATATATGCAGGCATAAATTTTAAAGTGATGCAGCAAGTAAGATTTTATCTTATGTATATCATATAGATATGGAGGTGCTTAAGCTTATGCAAGAGGATGGAGCTTCACAGCAGCGAAATAAAATTTAATCCAAGCAGAGCGCGGAGATCGATATTAGATATAAGCGCAGCCCTCGGGCAGCATGAAGAAAAGAAAAGAAGGGTTAAAAAAATATATATATATATATATTATATATTATATTATATGTGTGTAGCACAACATTTATTTATATATGTAAATTTAAGCGCATTATGCGCTTAAATTTTATGAATATAAAAAAAAGAGATAGAATATCTAAGTTGAATGCTTAAGCAGATAATATGTAATATATCCCTGGGTGGGTATATATATTTTTTTGTTGAAAAAAATAATACCCAGGGCATGTAAAAGGACGAGATAGTGATAGATAAAAAAAATAAAAATGCACAGCACATAAAAAAAAGAGAGAATATCTAAATTTGAGGGATATCAGCAGCAGCAGATAGTACATGTAGCGCAAGGAGTAAAGTAGAAAAGAGTATTAGTATAGGTTTTTTCATATTTCGACACCAGCAGACATTTTTATCTTTTCTACATAAAAAAATGTTCGTGGAAGAGGGGTAAGTTGTTATATATATATAATATATAATATATTTAGGAAAATAGGTAATAATATTATTATAATGCGTTTCGTAAAATGATCCCCCCCCCCGTGTTATTAGATTTAGATAGGACCTCTCTATATTATAATTTTATTATAGGAATATTATTTTCTAATAGAATCCAAGAATCTATCCAGCCGAATCTCTCAACACACACAAACATGTGTGTTTGTTGCATAGTGTAGTAAGGGGGGGGGGGAGGATGATATACTTTGTGCGTGTAACACCTCCCTCCCACCTTTTGATAATGACCAAAGAGATAATATAATGTGCTTAAAAATAAAATGGTTTAGAGAGGAGGGTGTGGTGAGGATCTTAAAAAATAAAGAAGCATAGAAGAAGATGTACTAGCGATACTATACTTTAAATGATTATTCAACCATATACTTAAGTATATAAAAATATCAGTAAGATAAATACATGGATATAAGAGTATATATATTATTTATAGACTAAGGCTATTACACCAAGATATATAAAATGCCGCTAAATATATGAGATGAGTATGGGGGGGGAATACATGGGTGAGATATGCAGCAGGCAGGTTATGGGGAGGGGGGGGGGTGAGATATGAGTAAGGGGGGGGGTATTTGTGAAGAGGGTTAGAATAATCAACAAGATAAAAAAAAATAAAATCTAAAAAAACTGGTTTAGCTCTGGCCAGACTGTAACGTTATCTATTCATATTAACACATGCGAATGACTTAAATATCTTTAAAGATAGCACTAAGTGCTAGGTAAGAAGGTGGATAAAGTTGTGAACGGGTGAGTAAAGTAGGATATCTAGCCTAAAAAAAATATTTAGGATGAGTTCTATTCGTCTAAACAGTAAGGTAAGAGCTTACTAATATAGAATTCATTTTCATAACCCTGGGTCCCACGCATAGGACGTGTGGGATGGGGGGGGGTTAGAAGGTAAATCGATCATAAAATGAATAAATTATAAGCATGCAGGCCTGAATAATTTAATTTGCAGAGAAAGATAAAGAATTTCAGCATAGAATAATGTATGATAGGGATGATGGTAAGTTCATGATATGAGAAGATGGATGAGAATATTGATTAGGCGTAGTCAAAGATGAGAGTCTAAAGATCACCTTAGTTTTGAGATAGACTAAAATAACTATGTTATTCAGCAGTGGGGAATAATTGACAATGCTTAAAATATTTTGTAAGTGTTTTTAGAACTTAGAGCTGGTAACATTTTTAAAAACAGTGAAGTGAAGTAAAGTTCTGAAGTACGGAACAGTATAAAAAGAAA
>JASXTE010000494.1:0-41918 GCA_030280995.1 Hemileia vastatrix | reverse complement strand
AAGTGGATAGGTTTTAGAAAGCTTTGCGAGGGTTGGAGTTGAAGGCGTTGGAGAGGAAAGTAGATGTAAAAGAGGAGTTCTGAAAGAGAGAGAGAGAGAGGAAGACAAAGAAGAACCATAGTGTTTTTATAGATAGAACACAGGAGAGTTTCAGTAAGATTGGTTCGAAAATGCGACTCTTCCATCTGACAAACGAACTCACTCCATTTCTGAATCACTTCTCATTCCAGCGTCCATTCTTCGAGAAATCCCAAGACAAGGTTTTTGAAGAAAGACGAAAAGACAGATTCAGTTAATCTCTATGATCAAAATTTGAATTCGGTCCAACAGATACTTTGAAAATATAGTCGATCGAGTCTTTTGTTCCAAAGATTAAGAAAACTCACGATCCTAAAATCAAGACTTCCTGGAAACCCTCCTTCCTAATCCAGCTCAGAAGGTTTTGTACGAATTGGGCTTTACAAGATTTGAGTACTGGAGATCGTTGTTGGATGATGGTTAGACCTGATTTGTTCTGAAAGACTATATACAAGTAGTTAGAATAGGATATGGGAAAGAGAGAAGGGTCAATCAGCGCTGGAGGTTTGGAAATTGCCTTTCTTCTATGAAGCCCATGGGTTTCTTTCCTTTCATGCATGTTCGATGGCAAGTTCTAATTCAATTGAGAATGTCTTGAGACCTCGTCTGTACTCGTCGATCATGGAAGATGGAGCTTCTATCTAATCGACGAAAGGTCTGCTCTGAATATTTGAAAGATCTCCTCCAACTTGATCTTAGGATGTAGATGATATTAGAACTAATTGCCTCTAATTAGCTAGAGAAGCAGTGTTAAAGGCTCAGAAGCTTGTCCCAATCATGCTGGTATCTCTAATCTATCCATCACCTCGATGACGTCTCCACTCTCAACATCTCTACTGACCTTCCAAAGCAGTACAACCCTCTTCATCCTCCTCACCATCCCTTTCTTCTGCACCAAAGAAGCCCCAACAGAGGTTTGAATCGAGTCTGGCTACTTTTCTAAGAGCCAAAGGTTTGTGATGGATTAGAAGATCGGTTGCCAATTGAGGCACAGATCCGACAGAGATTGAAGGGAGGATTAGAGTAGAAGTAGAAGTTGAATTCGAGGTTGAAGGTGAATTGTAAGATGGCAATGGGTAGAAGAAAGTTGAAGTCATTGTCGAGAAAGCTGTTGGAGTTGATCGACAAGAAGAAAGTCACTTTTGACCAACTACTTGCCAAACCTCATCCTCGATTCTTTCTATTCCAAGCTGATTATTTCCGATGAGTCATCTGATTCGATCTCGACCTACAATTTTGAATTCACTCAGAAGTGGCCAATCAAATTCTCATCTTCTCAATCCAACAATCTCCCTTTTTAATTCTTCAAATGTTCCAATCCACGTCAACCTACAAGAATCATCAAATTCACATTCCGTAATCAAACCTTTCGCTTTCGGAAACGGAATTCAGATCAGGAATTCAACAAAGAGAGGCGGGGGAAGTACAAAGAATAATAGGAATAGTGCTGGTAAAAGATTGGGTGTAAAGAGATATGGTGGTAAGTAATAAACAGGAGAAGAGATGCTCATTGGTAAGAGAGGTACAAAGGTGGAAAGACAACAATGAGGGGGATCACAACACAATTGCAAGGCAGAGAAAAGATCAGATCATGGAGAATCAGCAAGGGAAGGCAAGGATGGAGGAGGTTGGGAAGTGCAACCCATCTTTTCCCTTTCCTTCTACGTTGTCTGTCTTCTTGCTTTTTCGAAGCCAGATTGGTAGAGAGCAAATGTTCTTCTCTAAAACTCGAAAACGTCTTTTTATTTCCGGAGAGGAGAAGGGGAAGAAAGGCTCCCAATTCAGAGGGAACTCAACTCTCAAAAGGTATTCTTTTTCCAAGAGTCTCTTTCTCGCCTTTCCCTTCTTCGATGGAATCCAAATCCTAGTGTTGGCTCTTTCGAAAAAAAGCCCTATTCCTGGATCCCTGAGATCTCTTTTCTCTTTATTTCAGGTGGCTAGCGACTTATCTTGACTGTTCTTCCTCGTCTGACGACAAACCTTCTTTTACTTTTCCCCCTTCTTCTTTTCTCCAAAAAATCAGGTCAATACGTTCGAGCGGGAGAGATCCTACTTAGACAAAGGGGTACTGAATGGCATCCAGGTCAAAATGTCAAGATGGGTAAAGATCATACCTTGTTCGCAACCGAACCTGGTTGGGTTAGGTTTTACAAGGAAAAGGAGGATCAAACCCAAGTCAGTTCTTCCACCTCAACCTCATCCTCAACTTCACCTTCAACTTCCACATCAACCATTCTATCAAACAAGTCCCTAATTTCATCCTTCAAACCAATTTCCATCCAACCTTTGACATTGACAACCAAACCTCATCCATCTTCATCCAAGAAACAAAGGAGATACGTTGGGATTTCTCTCAGACAAGATGAAGTTTTACCTTTGGAAAAAGGTAGTGTTAGAAGTAGAAGGTTTGATAAAGTTGATTTGAATAGAGTGGAAATGGAGAGAAAGGAATTACAATTTGAAATCTTGAGAGGACAAGAATTGGAAGGATTGGGAGAGGAGGGAGATGGAGAAGAGGGTTTATGGGTAGATGAAGAAGAGGATGGTGCTTCTAGATTGTTGAAATTGGATCAGGGGGAAAAGGTGGAAGAAGTTAGGAATTAAATTAGGGGGTTTTAAATAGATGAAGTATAATCCTTCGGTTGTAATTATTTCATGACGCCTTGAAAAAATTTCATCTTTATGTATCACTCTCTCCTTTTGGTCACACACTCTCTGCATCAACAAAGCAAGAAAAAGAACGTTGAAAGAGAATTGTAAATTAACAGATAGTACAAATGTAAGATGAGACAAAAACAAGTAAGGAGAGAAAAAAAGAAAAAAGATATCGACATCTCGAAAAGCTGAGATCTGAGATCTTAGGAATAACTATGATTACAAAAGACTTCTGAAACCATTTCACTCAATTTAGGACCAATTTTCCTTCTATCCTCTTTAGGATTTATCCTTTCACTCAACAAAGTTTTCACTTCGTCTTTTCTCTTTCCCTTTACCCCTACCCCACCTAAACCTCTTTCTTCTTGTTCATCTCTTTGTTCCTTGACTCCTTCAGCTTGTAAAAAAGATTCCCAAAGCGATTGAGGTGTTGACCAAGTTCTCAATAATTCGCCAACTTTTTCAGGTGACATTCCTTTGAAATTCAACAACATTTTGGCAAAGACGTCTCTTAAGATTGTTGAACTACTTTTTGAATTTAGAGAATTAAAGGTTTCATAAGAGGTTAGATATGGTCTTGAAGGATGTTTACGACGTAAATGAGCTTGTAAACGTAGATAGGATGGTCTGGAGATTACGGAATCCGGTATGACGTAGAGATCCATCGTCTGGAAAAAGAGGAGAAAAGGGAAAAGTTGAGCGATTGGAACGAGAAGAACCTTGAAAGAGAGCTTCTTCCGGAAAACACTAGACAGGCTTCTAAATCAAATCTCGAAACCCGCCATGTGTTTCGACTTACAGCATGAGCTTCGACGATGACTTTGTGCATTCTAGCAAGACACTCGACGCTGGCATCAGTGTTGGCAGTGTGTTCCAAAAAGAATCCGTCGATGACTTGAACGCTACTCAGCGCGGTTCTGATCTGCTTGTTCCATTGAGCCATCAAACGAGCTACGTCGAAGTCTGAAAGAAGGAGGGACAGAAAAGTAAGGTAAAGATGTTAGCTTTGCAAAAGTGCGAGAGATTTTCTCATTGCTCAAAGACTCACCTTCTATGAGATACGTGACTTGACTGAGACCAGAGGATGCAAGACGAAACTAGAGAGAGAGAAAGACAGATTCAAAGACCAAGCAAAGTAAGAATTCTTCCTTAGTAGATCCAAGCATTGATTGATGAAACTCACCTTCTGTTCCGCCCATCTGGTTCCCATGATACTAGAGACTAGATCGTCCAATCTCTTTCTTTCAACAATGAAATCCAACACAGCTTCATCTTTTGAAGTTCCACCACCATTATTCCTCTTTGCAACCCAAAGAGCATCACCAACAGCCAAAGGTTTTACAATACAATCTATTCCTTTAGCTCTTAGATGATCAGCCAAAGATCTTCTAACTTTATGAGTTCCAGCAGCTTTCTCTGCAGCTGAAGCTCCAGCGTTTCTAAAAGTTTCAACCTCTCTAGTATCCAAGATCAATTGAATGGTATAACTTCCAGCCGGAATGATTTCAGGTTCGAAAGTTGGCGGGATCCAATTAGTTAAGGAACCTGGATCTGAAGCAGCTGTTAAATTGGTTCCACCATGACTTCCTAAACTAGCTTCTCCAGCTACGTCGGATGTAGAACTCTTTTCACCTTGTTCAGTAGTTGGAACATGTCGATTATGAAAGACTCCAGGAGCTGGAATGTAATCTGATAGACGTGGATTACGAGACTTGGATTGAAGACTTGAAGAAGTCGATTGAGTTCGATTCCCTAGTCCAACATTTGGGTTTCTAGAACTCGAAGCGGCAGCACTTGCTGATTGAGTACGATTGATACCTGTGTTAGCAGCTGGGAAATCAGAGCCAATTGTTGGACTTGGTTTCTTGAAGGGAGGAGAGATCTTTTTCGGTTGAACTTGAGAAGAGTCAATTTCAATAATATCATCATCATCGGAATCAATGACTACACTTGCTCTCTGTTGACTTTGAGAACCACCAGTGTTGTTTTGAGATTCATGACCAGTTGAACTTCTCGATCTACCAATTGCTAATCCAGGAGCTGTTTCAGGAGCACAAACTTCTTTCAGACAACCTCTTTTCAAAACCTCATCCCAAGTCTTCTTTCCATCCGATCCACCAAGAGATTCTTGACCAGAAGTTACTTCTTCGATTTTCTGAATGTTTGCTTTCGCAAATGAATGATCCGAAAGATTTGCTGGGAATTCGATTCGATACATCGTTGTGTAATCTTCGTCTGAAAGTCTGACTGCTGCTTGAAGACGTTGTTGGAAACGAGTTGGAGGAGACTTGTCATCAATGTAGACAAAACGGAATGGACCAGCTCCGGTTCCACCAACGATTGTCTTGACCGAATCCAACTTCTTAGGGATCGGTTTCTCTGGAAGTATAAGTCGAGAGACTCCTTTATTACGACCACCCAAGACCGATCCTGAACTAGTGCTTCTCTCATCCATTCCATTCCTTCCAACGTTTCCATTTGCGGAAGATCCACCACCATAACGATTCGCTGCCATACCTGGATCATCATCTTCCATTTCTTCATCTTCTTCTTGAAAGTCCACTGGTCTACGAGCTCCTTCTGCATTTGCTAACTGTCTTGCCACTTCGAATCCGTCTTGAGTCAAACAAAACTTTGGAGGATTACCGGTCTGATAGACGTAACCTTTCTCTATCAAGATCTTCATACTACTCCAAGCCGTATAAAAAGACTTTGGATTAGGTGCAGCGTATCCACCACCTCCTCCAGAAGTGGAACCTCTAGAATTCGTAAGAGAAGAAGGACCAGAAGTTGAAGAGGAAGCTAGAGAAGAAGAAGTGAAATCACTATCACAAAAAGGTTGAGCATCTTGAATGATTTCAGATTTCGTCAAATAGAAATCCTCTCCATCCTCTATTGAATCTCCAGTGGTTCGAAGAAAGAGAGCAATCAGAATTCCATGTCCTCCAGAGCGTGGTTTGGGAACGTATCTCTTGGTCGAAGCTGCACGTTTGGGTGCAGAAGTTCCCTTTCCTTTGCTTGGAGACTTGCTGGAATTCGAAGTTGAAGCTTTGGTAGCACGAGACTTCTTCTTTGCACGTAGAGAATCAGGATCAGCATAGGGATCTGGTTCTTGATCACTTGCAGATTCGAGGGAATCGGCTCTGTTCCTTCCTTTTCTCTTGCTAGGACCTGCTTTGGATGTTTGATTGGAACTAGATGCTGTAGTTGAGTCGGATGCTTTCTTCCTGCCTCTAGCCTTTGGTGCTTCAGCAGCCAAGGGAGGTCCATCTGAGAAAGTCGAAGTGGGAGTGGAGAGAAGAGTGAGATGAGTAATGTGGCAAACTCGAAGATGAGCTTCTCTTGGGTCAGATGTAGAGATCATGAAGAGTCAGTTCTCGAGCTAGATGATTAATTCCTGGGTCATTGCTAAGAGACTGCATGCTACACATCCTTTGACAAGATCCAAGTTGGATCATCGATAAGGGCTTGCCTTCTGTCCCTCTGATTCTCTCGCTTCTGTTCTCACATAAACTCCCTTGATTAACAGAAGAGATAGAAATCTGACCGAATCACGTATTTCCTTCTGACCAACACGATGCTCAATCACTCACCAGAGGATGGCATCTGTTCACCATTTTCGATGCACCACTTGCTCAGAGCCTTTGTCATCTTATCGATGATGCTCGCTCCGATTCCCTTTACAATGATCAGATCTTTCGGATGTCTGAATTGAGCTGAGTTCTCCTTGAGACCTTTTTGAGCAGCCGAGTAGACATAGGCAGACTTTGAACCTTTTTCCTGAGCTTCTTCTTTCCATTCTTGAAGGAAACTCATCCACAACTTCTTGCTTTGAGCTGGCGTAGGTTCCGCCATTCTTCAGAAATGTCACTTGGAGTGAATCTGGTGTCACTGCAAGATTCTAGTGCTGCTGGGTTGATGAATTAGAAAAGTGTTGGTTGGAGAGTGGAAACAACTTTCGATCGTGTCTTTCGACTTTTCAATCATCTTCTCATCTTGATTGTCTCGGCAAAATGCCGAGTGCAACCAAAAAGAGTAAATTCAAAAGGAAAGAACAAGTCACTTCAGAACCAAGAATGATTTGCTCAATGGAGGTTGGAGGAGGAGCTTACCGTCCAGGTTCAATCTCTTGGTCCACCACAGGCCAAGCTGTCGTCGTCTTGGATGCCGTCATTCACATCTTTGTAAGTCTCAGTTGTTCGCGTTGATGCTTAGATAGCTTTTCTTACCTTTGATCTGCATCATCTCACTCCCTCCAGACGCCTTCATTGGGCTTCCATTCCAACTTGAAGCCGAATGCTAGGATGAACTCTCATCAACTTCCCACCTCTGATCCTTTCGATTTACCTGCTTCGAGTGGTACACAACTTCATTCAGACGATTCTATAGATCCTTTCGATCACTATCATTGGGCTTTGGATATCGGACACGAGATTACAGAGGGAAACCATCGCGACATCGTTGCAAACGGTAAGTTGGAAAAGTTTGATCTCTCTTCGTTTTCAGCTCTTTTCGTTCTTTTTTCCCAACCTGACGCGCTTCTTTCTTTCTATAAATCGATACCTTTTGCTTCTTTGGTCTATCAGACTCGCTTTTGGGGCTCCCTACTCTTGCTGCTGCTCGATGGAGAGACGCTTGTTGGTCACCTTCTGGCTTTGGGTCCAACGAAAGGTTAGCTCTCTTTTCTCTCTCAATCTCAGCTTCTACGTTAATAGTAGCGAGCACGTACGGTATCTCAGACCTCTGTGGACCAGCTCACTGAAGCCATACGAAGTCCCTCTCTTCTTCTCCTTTTCAGCTGCCTTCTCGCGACTTTGAACTCTGAGCTGGAAATCTCCATCTACTCTGCTCCCTTGAACCCATTCTTAGGTCCTTGGACTCGGGAGAGACAAGTGCAGCTCGAATCCGCTAATTCTGATAGTGCTAGAGTCAAGTTCTTGAGCACGCAAGTCACTGGTAAGCTCTTCATCTCTACTTTCAGAAGCTTTTCGCAGAAACGTTGATGTGCCTTCCCTCAATCTTCTCTCATTATAGCGATCTCGTGGTCAACGGCTACTACTCTGAACGCTAGCTCTAGTGATGGCGATAGGCTTTCCTTCCTGGCAGCAGGGACTAGGATCGGTGAATTTTTGATCTGGAAGTGAGTCTTATTCGAAATATTCCTTTGCAAAGCTGTTTGGGGATTATTTTGGCTGACTCATCTTCTATGTCGCTTCTGAATAAAGGTTTCAGACTGGAGATTCAAATCCGGAACAGGTCCTACGGATCAAGTTAGACTGCGACTATGTCTCGAAGGTCGTATTCTCGTCGTGGATCAATTTAGGAGATGATACTTCCCGCTGTGAGTTCGATTGGGCTCTTCGACGTAATCGATATATTCCAGTTCTCACTCTTTCAAGCCTATTCTGTTTCTCTGGTTGACTCTTGACAGCTCGTTTGGCCCTTTTCGCCGAGCAAAAGCTCGTCGTCGTGAAAATCTCAATCTCTGACGAAGGAGATTTCGAATACGAAGTCGAGCATCAAATCTCATTGATCGATCAACAAATTTCTTCGGCTTTATGGGTATCGGATCGACTGATCTTCTCTGCTCCTGGAGAGCTTCATTGTTTCGATGCAACTTCACCTTCTCGAAGAGTTCGAACTTTGGATTTGGAAGCTGGTACGCAAATACGAGCCAATCCCCTGGCTTCTGCAATTAGTAAGTCAAAGAGACAAGACATGCAGAGTTCGATTTCTTGGTCGCTGACTTCTTTTCATTCTTGCCTTGCAGCCATTTCACCTCTGACTTCCGATTCTGTCGAGGTCACTCTTCAAGAAGGATCAACTTACCAAGTCAATCTCTCCGACTTCGACTCGGAACCCGAAAAGAGAAGACCAGTACAGAATCCCACAATCGAAGCAAGCTCTACTCTACGAATCGGAACTGGTACTGGAGCAGTGAGAGGACTTCAACACGAGCTCGAATCTCATCAAGTCACTCAAGCTTTCGAACCAGATCTGAGTTCTAGCTCTCACGATTCTTCGAGTGGAATCTATGCCGTCTCACAAAGGTAAGACGAGAGAGGAGACAAGGGCACTACCAGATTACATGCTGACCCTTTTGAAATTTGCTTTTGATTCCAGTGCCGAGGAGACTGCTGCTTGGAGATATCGACTCAATTGGAGCTCGACTTTTGGTCTCATGATTCGCGATCCTATCTCGATCGAAACCAGTGCCATTTCTCTTTTGTCTCAAGCTTTTGAAGCGCTGGATTCTGGTGAGCACTTGTACAATTTGGACTCCTTCGATCAGCGTGTCACGTCCTGACCATCTTCTTCTCTGTTCTGTTCTGTTTACAGATCCAGATCTCACTCCTATCCATTCCATGCGTGCCTTGATCGCGCTCTACGCAGCTTCTGAGCCCTCTAGATCACAGCAAATATTGTCAGTGATAATTCAAGAATTGGAAAAGAAGGTAGAGGAAATGGAAGTGGGTCCTCCATCTGCAGGAGTGGACATGGGTTCAAAAGCAAGAGAGAGACAACTCGTGACTTGGCTTGCTCAATGGATCGAGGTGAGTGTGAGCCCTACTACTGTCATTCTTGAAGAGGAGAGAAGAAAAGTGATGAGCTTGTCTTCGTATCGAGCTTGCTTACTTTGTCTTTCTTCTCTGTTTCCAATCTTTTCAGGCTCAACCTAACAAACCTTCTTCGAGCTCAGATCCGAGCCAGAAACTATCTGAGAGAGCTTCCAAAGCTCAATTGAGCTACATTCTTCAAGCTAGATTGAACTTCGCTCTCGATTACCTCGAGAAAGATCAACACTCCATGGACGTCGATGGTGCAACTGATGACGATAGTGAGTGTTCGCCACTTCTTCCTTCGACCTCCTACAGAAACGGGTCTCTTTTACTTCTTTCGGTGTTGATATTTGCTCCTCACTTCCCACATCTGCTCTCTCGTCTCTCTCAGATTCGGACTCAAGCTATCCTCTTCGACTTTGCGCCAGCTCGTTCTTATCATCGACTTCTGAAGACAAATCGTTACGAAAGTCCATCTTCAATCTCCTTTCCAAGTCCAAAGGGGAGAATACTTCAAAGTCATTACAGAGAGAATGGCTGAAACTTTCGGACGAGGATGAAGATGCGTTTTTGAACGTCGAAGAGGCATGTCCAGCTTGTAATGCAGAGATTTCCCTGAGAAGAGAGGACTCTACTAGTGTTGCGATTTGTTCCAATCATCATGTTTGGGGTGAGTAGAAGGAATTTCCAGCAAGAGGGATACTGTTCTCGAGCCTTTTGAACAATCGACTTTTGGGATTGACTGTTTCCTCATCACTCTGACTCTCTCTCTTTTGTTCTCTGCAGAACGATGCTCGATCACTCTCAAGATTCTAGATGACCCAGACAATATTCGAACCTGCGTTGGTTGTTGGTCTAAATCGGTTCGTCCAGTCGAAGGTAATGCAAGTAGAAGTTTGGCTCAGGAGACTTTGAAGAAGGCAAAGAGGTGTCAATCTTGTGGGAATGCGTGGGTTTCGATTGTCTGAGAGGAAAATTGTGGTTACAGTACTTGTAGAAATACATTCTTTGTCAGTCGAGACGTCGACAACCTTCGCAGAGGATCGATTCTCTTGGTGCACGAAAGGAGGGCCATTCCTTCGAGTCCTCTCTTGTCTCCCTCTTTACCTCCAAGAGAATTTTCAGAGATAAGTCAACCTTTATGAGATTCTTAATAACACTACAATCAAACCAAAATGTCTCTAGAGCAGCGTCATGTCCCACATCGTTCTGAATGCCGCAGCATGGAAGTTGCAGCCAAAACTCGAACCTCACTCTTCCTTCGTAGGTAGATTGCCTTTCAAATCATCTCAAAGGTCAACTGAAGTAGATTTAAGGGCGAAAGACTGAAAAGGAGAGGCAGCGAAAGCGAGACCAGCTCAACCGTCGCACTCAGAATCTTGGTTCACCCTTCTTCTTCCCTTTCTTTTCTCTCAAGCAGCAACAAAGTGAGTCAAGCCAAATCGAGACATCATCAATTCAACATTCCAACTGACATCAATTCATTTAATCTCTTATCTTTTCACAGATGGTGAGTCTTCAAATCAAGAGTCAGCAAGGATGCAAAGCTAGAAGAAAACCAAAGAAGAAGAGAAGAACTTTGTAGCATGTCGCCTCAGAGACGACGAGGGATCACCAGAGGCTGGGAATGGGTTGATTGAATTGAGGGGATGTATTGGATGGGTTCAGGTTCGAAATCGATGAGTAGATTCACGACAAGAGGAGTGTTTGTGAAGGCTGAGATGGTGGTGGTAGGACGAGACAAGGATTTGCAGTCTACCTCGATCACCTCCTTCCTCCAACTCTACATCCTCCATCTTCATCAAGATCAAATCCCAATTCCAAATCCAATGTTAGCTCTTCTGATGACAAGGGAGAGGAGGTGCAAGAGACCTTGGATGTTTCCTCCAGAGGTCTTCCATCAAACCTCAAAAGTAGCATCATCTCAAGCTCGCAAATTCAACAGCAATTCTTTCCTCTTCTATCTCATCAAGTCCAAACAATCAAGAATATGCTTCGAATGCGTCTCGACACTACGAACACCTTAAGCTCAAGATCCTCCAGATTCTCACCTTCAACTTCTCCCATCTCTACCCTTCCTCCTCAACTCTTACCTCTCCTTCTTCTAGGTTCGTGGTCCACGCAAGCATCTCAAGACTCTAGCAGCTCCATCATCATGGATGGTCGGAAAGCTCTCCGGAACTTACACTGTCAGACCATCTCCAGGTCCTCACAAGCTCCGTGAATCTCTTCCAATGACTGTGAGTATACAGAAACGATGGATGATCCGGCACGAAAGGATGCGGGAAGGATATTCAAATTGGTCAGAAGGAATCCTCAAAGTGGAAGAGCGACTGCCAGACGCTCTGAGAATTCTGCTCAGAGATGCCTTGATGAAGAAATCCGACACATGCATGGCTTTCTGAACCCTTTCGAGGGACTGTGGATAACCATCCTCCGTTGTCTAGTCTGAGCATTCTCTTCAGACAAAAGTTGGCATTTCGAGAAAGGGAGGTTCGAGTTGGAACATGCGTCTGATCTTTCCTCTTCACATCTCTCTTCCTCTCTATTTCTCAGATCCTCCTCCGTAACCGTCTAAAGTACGCTCTTACCGGACGTGAAGTCACTGCCATCACTGCTCAACGTCTAGTCAAGGTTGACAACAAGGTCCGTACCGACACCAAATACCCTCTAGGTTTCATGGATGTTGTTTCCATTGAAAAGTCAGGAGAACACTTCCGTATCCTTTACGATGTCAAGGGACGTTTCATTGTTCACCGTATCACTCCAGAAGAAGCCACCTACAAGCTCCTCAAGGTCAGAAAGGTTCAATTGGGTGCAAAGGGAGTTCCACACATTGTCACTCACGACGGAAGAACTCTTCGTTACCCAGATCCAGCCATCAAGGTCAACGATACCGTCAAGTTTGATTTGGAAAACAACAAGATGTTGGAACACATTACTTTCGACACTGGTGCCAATGTCATGATCACTGGTGGTCGTAACCAGGGTCGTGCTGGTTTGATCACTGGTCGTGAAAAGCACCCAGGAGGTTTCGACGTGAGTGTCTGGCCCGTCTAGACGCAGGAACTTCTCTGAGATCGACCTTTTCCTTGGAGGAAAGGCTTTCGAAAGATTTTCTTTGTTGATAGCCCCAGCAACTGGTCTCTTCCTTTGGGAAGATTGACCATCCACGTTCGAAGGCAGCTTTGGCTGACGTTGTTTCCCCTCGTCTCTTTTTGTACTTTCTCTCTTTATACAGATTGTCCACGTTCGTGACCCTCTAGGACGTGACTTCTCCACTCGTCTCGGTAACGTCTTCGTTGTCGGAGAGGGAGCCAAGCCATGGGTCTCTATGCCAAAGGGAGGAGGAGTCAAGCTCACCATCACTGAAGAACGTGACCAAGTGAGTATTCATCTCGATGAAGATTCTGAACTACTTTATTCGTTTGAGGTCTCTTTACTGACTTGGCTTCCTTTTCATCTTTCTCTTTTTTCCACTCTTTCAGCGTAGAAGACAGCGCGAGAACGCTGGACAGTAATCGACTCAATCACCGATTCTGCAACTTGGGAATGGTCGTGGGTAAGCGACTGTTCCTTTAGTTGTTCGTCTGTTTTTCTCTGGTTCTCTACTTTTTCTTTACATCTTCTTATTGTCATAGTTCTCTCTTCCATTCATGCATTTTTAAATCACATCATGTACTCTTTACGCTCTATGTTTGTCCATCGACAATCAACCACCCAAAAGATATGCTTTCGCTCTGTCGATTGCGTTTTGAAAACCAGATCTGCTTCGGTCGTGAAGTGAGTGATTGGAGAAAGCGAGGTCTTCGAAGGACGAAATCAACGCGAGGGGTCGATTTGTAAGCGCATCAGAAAAACAGAAGTGGAAGAAGTTCTTCGAAGCTTTCGATCTTTCCCTCAACACCAACACCTCAACGACAACCAATTCTAGACCAATCTTTCTTGAGATTCGAAGTTTCTCACCCTTCCGAAAGCTGGACAGGAAAAGGAGATGAACAAGGAAGCCTCTGATTTTGGATCTTCTGCTTCTGGTTCTACTGCTTCGTCTGCTTCTTCTGGTCATTCTACCTCTCCAGTTTCCGCTTCCAGCACATCTAGCTCATCGAAGACATCTTCATCGGCCTCACCTTCATCTGCCAAAGGTTTCTTGGCAGGAGTAGCTTCTGGACTCGTGAAATGTTCAGTCGGACATCGTGAGTTGAGTTTTCAACTCCAGTTGCTTCCCACATAGTTCTCATATCGACTGATCTGTCAAACTTGTTCCTTCTTTACAGCATTCGATTCGGTGAGAGATGTGAAGTGCATTGATGTTACTCAGCAAGTGTAAGGTAAGCTGACGAAGTTTGTACTCTTCTTCTCTCCTTACTTCAATAGGTCAAGATTCGGATGCAATGCTCGCCTCCTGGAACTTATAAGACTGCTACGGATGCTTTACTACAGCTAGTCAGAAAGGAAGGAGCGCTAGCTCTTTACAAAGTGAGAAAGATCGAGATCGAGAAGAGACGTGCCTTCCGAGCAGACTTTCTTTTCCTTCCACTCGTTCTGACATAGATTCTTTTGCTGTTCGTCTTTGTATCTTCCAGGGAGTCACTCCACCAGCAGTGGGCTGGATGTTCACAGACGCGATACTCTTAGGATCTCTTCACAATTACCGATTATTCCTTTCGAGATTGAGCGGGACAGGAGAAGGAACTGGGAAACCTCTACCAGTGATCTTTCATGGAGTCTCTGGTGCCATGGCTGGAATCACCAATTCATTCTTTACTGCTCCAGTCGAGTTGATCAAGGCCAAACTTCAAATGCAACATGGGAGAATCAATTTACCTTTTGGTAGAGCTCACGCAGGAGAAGCTCAGATAGCAAAGGAGTTTAAAGGTCCTATTGATTGTATGGGTCAGATCGTTAGATTGAACGGAATCAAAGGTCTTTGGAGCTGTCTACCTAGTACGATGCTCTTTCGACTGAGGTGAGTCTTCGAGGAGAGAGAGAGAAGTTTCGAGGCTTGACTCATACTCGACTTCCAATCATCTGACGTTCTATTCTCTATATATGCGCTTCTTTTTCATCGAATACTCGCAAATGCAGTTTTGGGCCGATGTTTGCAATCTACGACATTCTAGGAAAAGGATTCTCTCAGCTGAAGGGCACGAGATTCGAAATGTCTCCAGCAGTCTCGACCTTCATAGCAGGTGGGATTTCATCCGAGCTTTTCTGGATGATCGGTCTCCCTGCTGATAGGATAAAGAACATCATGATGACAGACGATTTACACAAACCGAAATATCCTACTATCAGAAAAGCTTTCACTGCCATCTGGGAGCAGCCTGGGTAAGCTGTCGAGAACCCGATCGTCTCGAGCTCTGAAAGTAGATCTAGTGCGACTAGAACACTAACTACTTTATTCTTCTCTTTGCTTTTCTTCGTCGAACACAGTCCGAAAGCGAGTACACTCTTACGATTAAGAGGTTTCTACGTTGGAGCAGTTCCAACTCTTTTGAGAGCCTTCCCGACAAACGCTTCTTCTCTCCTGGCATTCGAAACTGCAATGCGATTAATGGGAGCTCAAAAGGTCAGTTGCGAGGAACTGGAGGCTCGAGTAGTGACTGAAGACCGAGACGTGCATCAACTCTTTTACTCACTCATCTCTCGCCTTCTTCTTACCTCTTCCGCCCTCTTCAATTCTTGTATCACTTTCAACAGACAACGCAGCATTAGATCATACTTAATGCAAAGTCAACTTCATGACTTACTCTGCTCTCCTAACTTCGGTAGTCTTTATCGGAATCTGGCTTCTACTCTCAGTTCCCTGTAATATTCAGATCTTCAAGTTCTCCCACCATTCAATCTCCAAGATAGACTTCTACTCTTTCTCTTCTACTCTTTCTGGGTGTCTCAATCTATCGATTTGCTTCCACCACTCAAGTTCAAGCTCAAGTCTCGTTTTCATACTCATCGCCCTTTCATTGTTGTTCTGATTTGATTCTTTCTATCTCGTAGCCTCTGATTCCACTTTGATACTCCAAAAGTTCACATGCAATCAATAGAAGTACATTTTCAAACAGTCCCAATGTGCCGAGAGCGACATCTGTCGTTTTAAGTCTCGAGAAGAAGCACAACGAGAGCAGTCCAACGAACTAGATCGTAACGATGTTTCTTTCACTTGAACCCACAGCAACGCTTCAAAAGACTATTTCAATTTATCATTTCATCAAAAGAGATATATAAGAGTCATTTCGAGTTACAACTTTGAACAAACAATAGAAGAACAATTTCATTTCATTTCATCCCAAAAAATTTTCCCTTTGTTAAAACTATACTCAGAGAGAACACAAGATCTACAAAAAACAAAGTTTATCTACAATTAATAATCGTTGTTGTTATTGTTATTGTTGCTTCCGTAGGAATCATTGTTGGAGTTTCCTCCACCATAGGAATCATTTCCAGATGAAGAGTTGTTACCTCCATAAGAGTTGGAAGAAGAGTCATTGTTTCCACCATAACCTCCAGAGTTTCCAGAGTTGTTGTTGGATCCATAGGAATCAGAGTTTCCAGAGTTGTTGTTGGAGGATCCATAGGAATCGTTGTTTCCAGAGTTGGAAGATCCGAGTTGACCTCCAGAGGAAGAGTTGTTGTCGTTTCCACCAAATCCTCCACCACTTTGGTTGTTTGAGGAGTATGAGTCACCTCCAGAGTTGGAACCGAAACCTCCAGATGAGGAGGAGTCGTTCTGAGAGAGAGAAGAGAGAAAGGAGTTGGAAGAAAGGAGCAGAGGAGAAGGCAAGCTGGTGAGCGACGGGTCCCAACGACTAGATGGAACGCTCAGGATTTCAAGACTGCATCATTTTGAGAATCATGAATCGTTTTGATAGAGAGTCTCTATGTATCTATCGTGATCCCTTCCACCGCCGGCTATCGAGGCACAGCTCAGACTGGCCCAAGCTCCACCCAACGATTCCTCTCATTCCCAACCAGAAATTGTACTCACTCCATATCCACCAGATGACTTGTTGTTGTCGTTTCCATATCCTCCACCAGAAGGGGAGTTGTTGTTGTCGTTTCCGTAAGAGGAAGAATTGTTGTTGTTGGACTGCAAAAAGAATGAGAGATGGAGGTGAGATGATCGTAAGCTTCGATTGCCAGGGCGAGCTCAGGGCAGAAGTTGCAGATACTCACTCCACCGTAAGAGTCAGATCCAGAGTTGTTGTTCTGAAGAGAGGAGAGGAAATGGAGAAGTGCACGTTGAGAATGAGAAAGGAGCGAAGGTAGGACAGAGATCTGAGCTTGGATGGGAGACTCACGTTGTTGTTGTTGGATCCGTATGAATCAGATCCAGAGTTGTTGTTGGATCCGTAAGAGTCATTGTTGTTGTTGTTGGAACCAGAGTTAGAGTTCTGGAGAAGATAGAGAGATGAGAGATGAGCGAGTGATAGGATTGAATGTGTCAAGATGAGGGATGTCTACTCACTCCTCCACCGAAACGTTCTTCAGCTTGGTTGATCATGTTCTTTCCTTGATCAGAGTTGGCGAAGTCCTTAGCTCTGAGGAGGGAGGGAAGGAGAGAGAGATGAGATCGAGATTAGAAGCTGGGAATGATTAGAGATGGGAGATGGATGAGAGAGTGACTGACTTGTTAATGAAAGAGTCCATGATGAGTTAGAATAACGTTAGAATATGTAGTGTGAGTTTTGGTAGTTGGTCGTGATGGTAAAGAAGGAGAAGAGTTGAATGAGAAGGATTCGTCTTTGAATAGGTCGATAGTGGAGAAGGCCTGGATTCTTTGCGATGACCAGTAATTCACCAAAAAATCACGGCTGTGTAGATCTGGCACTCCCCTTGAAATGCGTGCTGACGCCTGACTGAGAACTTATTAGATAATCATTCCCAGCTCGGGCCATCTACAGACGAAAAGAGCGATAGAGAGAGAGAGAGCAAACGTTCGTGACGAAGTACGAAGCCGTAATCGCTTCCCACATTCACAGCCCTCCCTCTCCATTCTCTTCTTTCCAATCTCCTTTTGAAAAATAGTATAAAGAAGTTCCAGAAGCTTCTGTCCCATCTCTTCAACTTTTGATGCTGAAAGCTTCTTTGGCTATCTCTCTTTACTCGCTCAATCGCTCTCTCACACGTCCCTCGTCCATCGAAGGGAATTCCACATGCCTTTTCAGTTTCCAATGAAATTTTTCATTTTGTTTCCTTCATTTCTCTTTAGATGCCACAGGCGAATCAATCGGTGGTTTGAGCCTCGAGGCGAAAGATTTTGAGCCAACTTAAATTGCAGACCTCGTTCTCTTGCTTCTGAACCATCACATGCTTCACATCCTTCTTTTCTTCGAACTCTTTCTATCTTCCGCTCAGCAGTCTCTACTTCTTCCCAGGGTTCAAAGCACAAATCGGCCAAGAAACCGAATCTTAACCAGGCATCATGGATCCAAATCTCAGCTTACCCTCTGAGTTGTTTTACAAATCTTTGTCCTACCTCTCACCCTCTTCAATCGCAACAGCCAGTGTCATCAGTCGGAAATGGAGGAACAAGATCCATTCTTATCCAACATTACATCAAGAGGTCGATTTGACAAGTTTGAATCAAACAGACGAAACGACAAAGGTCAACTTTCATCTCGAACGTCTTTCTTCTCTGGCTCGAAATAGACTCGTTGATGTTTCTCTAGACTTATCTGGATTCTGGATGAACCATAGGGATGATGAAGAATCTCCATGGTCTGAATTGGAAATGAAAACCCTTCTATCAACATTGAGAAAATCAAGGCTCAGTCTTCGAAGGATTTCTTTGTTAATCAACGATCAATCTCAAGATGGACTTTCCAATTCTATGCAATTCTTTCTGGTAGTCTTGAGAGAAATCATTCATTATGAAGGTTTGAAAGAGATCTACATGGAAGGACCTTTATGGATTACTTTGAAAGCTCAAAATGTAAACGACTTCAAAAGGTTTCACATTTCCAACAATAGTCTTCAGCGTGACGATTCTTATTTAGAACAGCCAGGGATTCTCTCATTAATGAAAATG
The DNA here is from genome assembly GCA_030280995.1 of Hemileia vastatrix. Lineage (NCBI taxonomy): Eukaryota > Fungi > Basidiomycota > Pucciniomycetes > Pucciniales > Zaghouaniaceae > Hemileia > Hemileia vastatrix. Next base: position 23,594 of record JASXTE010000494.1, on the reverse strand, counting down.
GTCGGTGGATTCATGAATGGAGATTTCATTACTGAATTCGTGTTGAAAAGAACCGAAAGGTCAATGGACGATGAAGCTGGTGGGATTCTGAAGGAATTGAAGAAGTCTAGATTGACTTTAAGGACTTTAGATCTGATCAATTTCGATGCATCGCCTAGGAAACTTTGGAACCTCGCAATCAGTTGTCCTAGGCTCAACAATTTGGCTTTGTCTCTCAGCACTGAATCTACTGAAGATCAAGAAGGGACGAATGATCCTTCCCAGCTATTGGAAATCCCAACTGGTTTAGCTCTCAGAGATGAGGGACTTTCAAAGCTTCACTTGGAGCTGGAGAATTTCAAAGTGGATTGGGAAGCTTTATCTCCATGGGCTGGGGATCGATTGGAAGAATTGGTCATCTTCTTAGAAGGACAGAGTCAGGAAATCCTTCATCCGAATTTTTCAAACTCTATTTTCTTTGGATCTAGAAAGACGCTCAAAGTACTTGAAATCTCAGGCATATTGTGTCAAGAAGAAGATCTACCGTCATCAACATCGTCAGAGATTTATCAATCATTTCCCAATCTAACCAATCTTTCACTCTTCTATTTGGGTTCTGCTTTACTTCAATGGTTTAGTAAAATCAAATCTTCTAACTTGAAAAATTTGACAATCATTTCCGATAGAAGAAACCCTCAAAGAAACTTCGACTGTTTGATGGAATTGTTGAATAACTATCACGATGATCTGGAAAAGGTTTTCTTTCAGCATGTTAATGATAGGATCAGAATCAACCTGCCATCAGATGATGTCGTCAAATTCCTCTCGTTTGAAAATTTGAAAGAATTGGATTTCGGTTATTGTGGGGATTTGGATTGCTTGGAATGGTTTTCGAAAAGGTTTCATTATCCTAATCTTACTCGTTTGGATTCGACGTTCAAAGATCTCAAAGTCAAGTTCAAGAACAAAGCTCCAAAACTCATCTTCGATTGACTGAGAGAGATCCAGTCTCACTCCGAAGCTCTCTAGAAGATCAACGTACTTCTCTCAAATGCAAATTTCGTACTCAAGAAGCCGAACTTCGGATTCGCTCATGTCTTTGATGGATCATCTAAGCCCAGCCGGTATGCCTTCTTATTTCAGGGAATGTCGAGTTGCCCTCTTCACTTCATCCATCACGTTTCAGATCCATATTAGAGAAGCCACCACAACTGTATTTTCCATTTTGCTATCCGTTGTTGTCACCATTGCAAGACTTGACTCGTCTGAACGTCTTCCATCTGTTGGGTATTTCACTTCTTCTGAAGCTCAGCTCTTCAGAATTCTTTCTCTCTTCTGTTAGTCTTTCAATCTTTCGTTCTAGTAGGCAGAATGCTGGTTTCCAAGAATGCGTTTAGTACAGGAGCTCTACAGAGTCAAAGTTCCAATTCACAAACGATTCCAATCGATCCCGCCTCCCTTTCCATAACGTTCTTCCAACCATTCATTGGCTTTCTTGAAATGACCATTACCAAGGAAACCACGATGAGCGGATACTAGAAAGACGAAGAAAAGTGATGGATCAGTAAGCGATTAACATTTACACATCTTATGAAGAAGCTTCTAATCTTTCAGAAATACTCACAAGGAGATGGATGTGCTGAAGTCAAGATCAAGACGTTTGGAGATTTCTGAAAGTAATAGGGAATAGTATGGGAGCGATTAGAGGGAAGAAAAGATGAGGATTCATGATCACGAAGAAGGGGACAGAGCTTCCAGCTTCGAGGCTACTCACACTCGTAATCCCAGCGTCAGCAAGAGTTTTCGCGGCTGGTTTACCCCCTGTGAATATCATGAGAATGGAAATGACGTAGGGGTATAGAGAAGAAGAAAGAGAGAGGAAAGAAGTCAGAAGACGATGAAAAGAAGGTTATTCTTTACAGTCGGAGAAGAGTCGAAGACCAAGACACCTCGACTTGGAACAGCGTACTCACAGACCAAAAACACAACTCCCTTACAGCCAGATCCACTCCCACTGGCTACTTCCGATTCCGAACTTGCTTTTCCCTTCCCCTTCTCGGTTACTTTCTCTTTGATCTCCAATCCTTTGCCATTCTCCGTCATCCCTTTCTTAGCAGCCATAGCGAAAGCGCTCTGGATGGAACCTTTGACTGGACCTGAAGGTTTAGAAGAAGTCGAAGAACCTTCGATCTTATGAAGTCTGACGTTGCCTGCTTTTGCAGCTTGAGAAGCTATGGCTTTCAAAACGGACGTAGTGAAGGGCTCCCAACCTTTGTTGTGATGAGATCCAGCTTGACCTGCGGAGACGGTCTGTAACGGAAACGAGAAGTAGTGGGGAAAAAAATTGATTTGGAAATTAGAGTGAAGCTGACTTTGATAGGTACAAGAAGGCTTTCGATCGACTTACCAAGCAAGCATTCAAGAGCAAGACTCCCTGTCTGGCCCATTCATCCAGACATCTGTGAGTGGTCGGAAAGGAGAGAAGTAAAGAAAAGAGTCGATATATGCCTGGCTATCTCCAACGACCAGAGCTAGAGTATTACCTACCCATGAGAAGGAGCCTTGAAATTTGGATATTCATCCTTCAACTCCTTGTAGATGTTCTTGAGACTACCTGGAACTGCGATTCCTTTTGGTACAGAGAAGCTTTGTCCTAGAATGAGAGAAGACAGTTGGATCGACAAAGTAAATGAATGAGAGAAAACGTATCAGCATCAGTCGTGACAAAGTGAAAAGAGGTAAGAAGCCTCACGATCGAGAACTCACCACAAGCTTGTCCTGGACCATGATAAGCTACGTTGAGGAGATCGAGAGTTCAAATTCAAAAGGAAGATTAAAATTTGGAGATAGAAAACTGGTTTCTTTAGGGATCTAATCTTGCTGAGTGACTTTCTACTCACGATCCTGTCCCAAGACTACAATCTTGACTGATTGAAGAGGAGTCAATCTTGACCAGCTGTGAACGAGATTGGCTGCAGACAGACAGACAGAGAGAAAGATAGTAGAAGAAAAGTTAGAGATCAATTGAGGTCACGCAAAGAAAGAGAAACGATCGAGACAACAAGAAGATGTCCACCTTCGACTCACGAGGTGGATAAGTCTTCTTTCCAGAACGCTTCTCTGATTCCAAGAACTTCTTGAGCTGAAAAAGAGAACAAACAAAAGAAATGGAAGAAGATCGAGGGATCAGTCAAGATGGAAGAACTCGATGAAAAGCAAAAGCAACGATCTTCTGACAAAGACGTCCGTCACAACTCACGTCGATGAATGATTGTTTCTTCATATCGCCTTCCATTCTAGCGAACCATTCTGGACCCATTGTAGATCTCTCTACATAAAGAGGATCGTTTTCATCCATTTCCAACTTTTCACTTGCATCTCCTTTGTTAGTCGAAGAAGTCGAAGCAGAGACATTACTTTTCTTCTCCACTTTCTTCTGCTTCGAAACTTTGGTTCCATTAGGAGATGATTTAAACTCTTCCTCGAAAGCTTCCGCAGCCACCAAAAGATCTTCTTCGTTTAAACCTTCGATTTGATCCAGTGGATCTATGAGGTCAGCATCAGCCTCAGCCTGTAGGTCTGTGTTCTTTGATGCTCCTGTTGCGGATTTGAGCTTCTTTGAGTCGGGAGATGGGGATTGAGATGATAAGGTACGCTTTCCTAGATTTAAAGTAGGAGGAGTGATTGAAGTCATTGAAGAGAGTGAAAGATTGAAGATTGAAGTTCTCGAAAGTGACGAAGAGAGAAAGAAGGTGGAAAGCTTGAAAGTCGCCAATCTGAAAGGAAAAGAGAAGTGTGCGAGATGAAGTTAGATTAGAAATATAGTTTTGTATCTGATCTATATTAATTTGCCCTATTACTTGCCTTTTTGGGAGCATAAAGGTCAGGACAAGAGTGCAAGAGAGTGAGTTCCAGCTTGGCCTTGACTGCAGGCTTTCGCTTTGCCATCCACCCACCTTGATAACCTCTCAAATCTGCTTCTTTTCTCTCTTTAAAGGTTATTCTCAGATCATTAACAATCAGAATATCAAGTAGAAAGTCAGCTTCAAGTAAACCAAGAGAGGCGCAAGAGTCTCACTGGATCATCATTCGCACAAAGAGTCTGCCATCCATCCATCCAATCCACCTTTTCACTCTACTTTCCATCAATCAGTCTGGTCATCAAAGACATTGAATCACTTCCAGAACATTCCATCAATCCATTCCATCCAGTTTCAATCGGCCCATCATTTCGGTTTTATCTTACTCTCCATTCCAACCACCTTCTCCTCATCATCCTCCTCATCCTCACCATCATCACCAACCTCTTCCTCCTTCTAACAACAAGAACGAATACGATTACTCGCATCCAACTGCTTCAAACCACTACAACAACAATATGGCAACAGTCGTACCTCGCTCAAAGAAGCGTAGAACCTCAAACGACGCTTCAGTCGCTGCTTCCAGCGCTGGTCCTTCAAACAGCCAATCCGCAAGCGCGAGCAGAAGTAACAAGGGCTTCCAAACCGTAAACGAAGTCATTGGCGGAAAGGTGAGTACAGGTACGATTGATACAGCCAAAATAGATCGATAGACTAGGATTCAACGTTTTGACAATGAGTGAGATGGCGTTGCAGAAGGCTTGAACTCAGCCTATGCAAGCAGAACAATCCTCTCTCCTCACTCATAACCATCCTCTCGCGCAAAATGAGAGGATAAAGAGATCAACCAAGGATCTGTATTAGTCAGAAACAAGTCGCGCTCCCGTTTGATGGATGAGAGAGAAGCCTTCGAGGATTGTCTAATGTGGAGCTCGCAAGTGCCTCTTCCTCTTTGTTCCTCTCATCTCGTCCTACTCGCCAATCTCCTTTTGTTGATGATTTGCTGATTCAGATTCTTCTTTCACCTTTCGCTATTCCATTGCCATCTCTCGTCTTCCCGCAACTTTGTCGTGCGTCGCACCTCTACGATCCTTCCTCCAAATCTCTTCACGTCTCTTTCTCTCTCCAGCTTCAAGAAGTCTTCGTCTTGGATTCGGACGACGATGCTCCTCCATCTAGACCTTTGGCTGCCGATCTACCTCCGCGCGCGCGACCCAGTAGAACCAGAGTGGTGAATGGATTGGGATCAAGTTCAAATGCGACGCTCAATGGAAACGGAAATGGTCATTTCACTAGGAGTAGTAGGAACGGTACTGGAACTGCCAATGGAACCGGAGTCGCAGCAGAAGCTGGACCTTCCTCTTCCAAAGCCAAAGGAAAACGTAAAGCCAATGGAAGTCTAAGTGCAAGTGAGAGCGTGGGGCTGGATTCAGTCTCTGACGCCGGAGCTCAAGGTTCAGGTTCGGCCCCTTCTACAAAGAGGAGAAAGAAGGATGTCAATGATGTCAATACCATCACTCAATCTGCTACTATCGCTGCTAGAAATCAAGCTGCTTTGGCAGCTCAACAATCTCGAGCTCTACAGATTCAAAATGCTCAAGCTCAAGCTTTACTTCAACAACATCAACAGCAGCACCACCAGCATCAACAGCAGCAACAGCAACAATACAATCAACTCTATCGTCCAAACGTTCCGAGTGGAAGTGGCTATCTAGCTCAACAACAGCAGCAGCAGCAGGCTGCTTGGGCAGCTGGAGCGAGATACGCCAACGGTTCTGCTTCTTATAGCGAAGGAGTCGGAAGTGATAGACTTGTGAGTATCGAGATGTCGAACTCGAATCAAGGTCAAAGTTTTGATAGAAGATGTTATGCTCACCTTTCCGTCCTCCCTTTGCTCCTTGTCTTTGCTCTCCTCTCGCTTCTTACAGTCTCAACAATCGTATCTTGGACCTCCCTCACCTCCTCCAGGACTTCCAGTCGATGACAAGGAAGGTCATTTCATAGTCAGAGAAGGCGACAACGTCTCCTCAAGATACAAGATTCTATCTCAGCTGGGTCAAGGTACTTTTGGAAAGGTGGTGGAATGTTACGATAAAGTCAAGAAGCAATACGTTGCTATCAAGATCATTAGAGCTATTCAGAAATACAGAGATGCCAGTCAGATTGAGATTAGAGTTCTCAAGACTTTGAGAGAGGAGGATCCGAGGAATGACAAGTGAGTATCGATGTTGGAATATGTCTTCGAATTCGATTAGAAGCGTCGAAATGAACAAGTCACTCAGTGACGAATCTGACTTGTCTCTCGTTCTTCTTCTTTCTCCACTCACAGCAAATGCATTCATCTTCTAGACACCTTCTCCTTTCGAAATCACGTCTGCATCGTTTCGGAACTTCTGGGCAAATCAGTCTTTGATTTCTTGAAGGAAAACGACTTCGCTGCTTTCCCTCCAAGGCATATCTGGGATTTCGCTCAACAGCTCTTGAAATCGGTGGCTTTCCTTCATCGATTGAATTTGGTTCATACGGATCTCAAGCCAGAGAATATCTTATTGGTTGATTCTGGTTATACCATCGTTGGAACTAGTAGGAGACCGAATGCTAAGAAGAAGAGAGTCTTGAACAATTCAGAGATTAGATTGATCGATTTCGGTTCTGCTACTTTCAACAATGAATATCATTCAGCTGTTGTTAGTACTAGACATTATAGAGCTCCGGAAATCATTCTCAGTGAGTATCGGAAGGAGAGGCGGTTCGTCGATAAGACACGCATACATTCAATTACAATGACTAACCTTCTCGTCTTCTCTTCTTCTACTATCTCTTTCTCAGACATGGGCTGGTCTTTCCCTTGCGATGCTTGGTCCATCGGATGCATTCTAGTCGAATTCTACACTGGAGATGCTTTATTCCAAACCCACGACAACCTAGAACATCTAGCAATGATGGAAGCCGTCTTGGGAACGATGCCGGAAGACTATAGAAGAAAAGCAGAAACTTACAAACCGGAATTGTTTAGAGGTGGAGGATTAGATTATCCAAATCCTCAAACTCCAAAGACTTCTAGAAGATACGTCAGAGGAATGAAGAAATTACACGAGATTCTTCCTTCGGCTCAAAGTACTGCTGCTTTTGCTAAACATCATCGTTGCTTTTTACATCTCATTAGAAGGTTATTGGAATTCGATCCTGCAAAGAGAATGACGGTTCAGGAAGCTTTGGCTCATGATTATTTCAGATTACAGCCTAGTGAAATCCCTTAGATTTTGGAAGGTCGAAATTGGATCCTCAAGTATTCGGATTTATGAACAGGTTTTAATGTTCAGAAGGAAGGAATGAAGTAGGGATTCCAAAGTAGTAGAATTGATTCAAGAAGGTGAATCGGATTAAATTATGCAGGAGATTCTCTTCTCGATTTCCTGTCTTCTCAACTCTTGATTTAGTTACTGCTCTCGTTCCTTCGCTGCTATCACACAATCATCAACACATTCTCATCAAAATCCGAAATCAAGAACCAGCTTCATTTCAATCTCAACAAGCCGCCGTCCAAACACTTTTTTCACCACTTCTTCTCCGGGCCTCCTCTCTCTCTCTCTGTGCATATTTTTCTCTGCATTACCCAAAATTCTCTATTCTGCTTAAACTTTACTTTAACATATTTCACTCGGGTTTCTTTGCCCATTCTTTGTCGGAATCTCGCCATCCTCCCTTTTTACTTGTTCTATTTCTCCCTGAAACCATTAGAACCGCTCTCTCGCTACTGTCTATCGTGTAATATTTGAAATAAAAGGTCTCTTACTCTCTTGTTCCTTTAGAATCATTTCAGCATCCAATTTCATGAGACAATTTTTGATTACCGTTGATGGAGTGACGACTCTCGAGAGACTGAAGCGTCGTTGGATCGACTGTCCTTCTAGATGTTGACCTGTTCGTGCTTAGTCGCGAACAGGCTGAACATATGCATGATGAGCTCAGGTAAGAGCAAGAACAGCACCACGGATAGGGGTCGATGCTATCTCTGCTCTTTACAAAAGAAGAGATTTTTCACCTCACGCATCTTGACTTCTTACCACTCACTCGCTCGTTCTCAATCATGAATCAAGATCAATCTGCATCTACTGAGCTCACTATCAAGAGTTCTATCACTCTAGAGACTATTCCAGAAGATATCGCCGAAGTTATTGCTGAGATTATCAAGAGCTGGGCGACTATTATCGAAGGGAATCTTGAGCGAAGAGAGAAAGAGAGGAAGTAAGTAGAGAGTCTCCATCTTCGACTTCTGACTCCCAATTCCTGAGTTTTCTGACTATGTCTTCTGATTTTCCTCTTTTCGCATCAGAGCAAGAGATTCTGCTCTCAGAGCAGTTGCACTGAGCTGTCGTAGGGCGCACAGGTTTTATGGTCCAATCCTATTTGAAAGCGTCACGCTCGACTTCAGGCACTTTTTCTCATTCTGTCTAGCGCTTCAAGAACGTCAAGAGTATGGTCATCTAACCAAATCGGTGACGTTCAACCATATAACCGAATTTAGTGACGAAGAGCAGGGCATCATGTTCTCCCATCTGGTTTCACTATCGGAAGTTGGTCTCGTCTCGGGGGATCCGAATGACCCTGATCAATTCTTGGACAATTTCGCCCAATGCAAGGCATTTATATTTCAAAAGCTAGTCTCTCTTCAAAGTTTGATGATCCAGCAAACAGGCTTCAACCCTCGTTCGCTTAAGGACCTCTCGTGCTTCCCAAACTCCCTCAAGCGGCTTCATTTCCCATTTTATAGCCTCTCAAGCTCTGATCCGGATGATGCTACTCCATTAAATGCTAAGAATGTCATTTGGCTATTATCTTTTGGAACGTTACAAGAATGTTGCCTAGGTTTGTCGATTTCCACCTCCGACTTCGACTTCTTAGCCGAACATCATCAAGCCTTCGAAAAGTCTTCAAACATCAAAAAGCTATCACTCTGCTTCAGCTTCATCTATATGGAATCGGATCGAAGGACTTGGTGGGAAACCTCGGGGGCTAGATATAGGCAGCTCGAAAGCATGAACATGCAGAAGACAGAAGCGTTGAAACTGCTGCTTTCAAGCGTCAATCAACTGGAATGTCTGGAACTTTTCCTCGTAAATGATGACGATGATGTTATGTTGAGTCTGGATCATCTCTTCAATCTGGAGGAGTCTCTTGGTTCCCTTCGCCATCTTCGACTATTCGGCTTCTCGTGGTTTGAGCGAGAAAAGGCTGCTTTCCCACCTTATCTCTGCCTCAAAACGATCTCGTTAGAATGTGGTTTTCTTTCACTTTTAACCAACCAGATCAGAATCAAGCTTCCTTCCAGTCTGGAGAGACTCGTTCTGACTTGTTATCTCACTTCCTCAGACGCTTCAGTTGCTCCTCAAGAAGATCATCATCTCGCTCAAGTTCTTACGTCTCAAGCATTGCCCAATCTCAAAGAATTCGTTGTTCCTTCAGCTTTCATCGACTCCGAGGGGAAAGTTTGCGGTGCTGAAGATGCGAAAGAGTGGAAGATATGGGCTGACAGAAGAAAACAATTGGAAGGCGATCCCATCTTCAAGAGTGGAAGAGTCAAGTTGAGAAAGTACTCTCCAGGAGATATGAGTGAGTAGACAAGCCATTGGTCGTTGTTTCGAGGTGCAGCGTCGTGTTGACGCTATTCAGTCCAAGTCGTTTGAGCTCTCTCGCTGAATTTCTTTTGCATCTCAATCCCCATCCCTTCTCAAGTCCTCTCGGAGAACGAAACCTTCATGTCAAGCCTTCTCTGGTTGTCACCAATTTGAGTTTCGATTCGATCTTTCAGCATCAAGAATGGAGAGGTCGTGGGGACTGGGAAGGGAGTTGACGAAGACGAGAAGTTCGGTGGGAGCTAGCGAGTAGCGAATGCAGAGAAGAGATGTTCAATCGGTTCCATTCTTGTGAGACTACAAGTCAAACGGATTCAAAAAAGAAGCGAGTAAATCTCTCAAGTCCTGTATCGATCCACCTCCCAAAGTTTGATGTCTGATCTAATCGCGAGAGAGACACATTTCTCATCCACAAACGACTCGAGAGGTTGAGAGGAGTGGACAAATGCATAGAGAAAGAACTTTCAGGTTGATTAGAAGTGAAGCATAAAAACAGCTATCTTGATTTCAACTCCTAGAAATTGTACTTCCAAAAGTTTTCCTCTTCCAAAAATTGTCGTTGGGAATCGTCTTGGTATCCTCTCTCCAAGCCAGATCCTTCATCACTACCTCACTTCTGTTTTCATACTTTCTTTATCACCCTGAAGTTTGAAGCTTTCGCAACAAAGCTTTCTCCTTGAAGATTCGCATTTTGTTTTTGATCGATCAAAAAGTTCGTCCCATCAACTTGATGACGAGCCGCCTTATCTATAAATGCGACATTCGACCAAGACGTTTCATTTTCCTATTTCTACAAGTACGTAAGCAATCGCCCTGGTCTAGATATCCCAGAGAAGGCCGTGAGAGGAGAATGGCATATCGATATGCTGTTTTCTCGAGAAAGGGGACCGTGCCTCCAAGGAAATGCAGGTCCCAAAAGTCTTTCAGGAAAATCGTCGGTCGGATCGAGATGACAAACTTGACGAAATTTTTCACATGATCAAGCAGCATTTTTCGTCTACTTAAGAGACGACTTTGACCTTTCCTTTTCAGTTTCCCCATCCTCCAAGAAATCTCTCTTCTCCTCCAAAACTCTCTCTCTCTCTTCTTCTTCTTCTTCTTCTCTCTCTGTCTCAACTCTAAACTCTCACATTCTCTCGAACTCATCTATCCAACATGGTCACCATCAAAACTATCTTCATCTCTCTATTCCTGGGTTCTTCCTTGGTTCTATCATCCTTCATCCCAACCAACAACGACTTGGTCGATCGTCAAGTCGTCGAACCTCGTTTAGTCGACTCTCTGCTCGGAGGAGACAAAGGAAAAGACGAAGGTAAAGATAAGGATTATGGTAAAACCAAGAGTGAGTATCTGCAATCTACAATCCTCCTGTTTGCCACTCTCTTGAAACTCTTTCTCAATCAAACTCTGACTTCGTTATTTCTTTTCCACCTTTCCTTAATGATCTCTCTTTCTTCTCTCAGCTGTCACCGTCACCGTTCCAAAGTACGAGAGTGAGTGTGCCTTCGAGTTGACTTCTCTTGCTTGCTTTTCGTCATCATCCGATGTCGATACCTCACGTTCGCTGACCTCGTCTCCCTTTCCCCTTTTCTCTCTCTATCTCTCTTCAGCCAAAACCAAGTACGAATTCAAACCAACCACCGTCTACGTCAAGAAACCTTACACTACTACTCTCTACAAGTACAAAACTGTAACCGAAGATCCAAAGACTATCTACAAATTCAAAACGAAAACCGAGTACAAAATTATCACGAAATACGATGTCAAGACCAAGGTAATCGTCAAACCTGTGCCAACCACGGTCACTACCACCAAGGTCGTCACAAAGAAGGGTGGATACGGGGACTCTGCTACTACCAAGAAAGGTGGATGGTAGAAAGTCAACTTAGCAAAGAACCTTTTCAGGTCTCTCTTTTCCCTTGTCTCCTTCTAGTCTCTCACTACTCGATGTCGTTCTGCTTTTTCTCGTTTCAATTTCAACTTTTCTCTCATTCTTCACCTGTAATGCCTCTGTTTCAGCTTTGATTCGATCGTGTACGTTCTGCCTTACGCATTTGAAATGAATGAACTTTGAGTTTTGATCTTTGAACTCTGGTTGTCTGGCTTCATTCTCTTTGGAAATGCTCAAAAAGCTCTTGCGACTTAAATGCATTCTGCAAGTGTGACTTCCAGTGGTGAGTCCTTCATGTCAACAGCTCGTTCCATTCCTCCCTAGACTCGGATACTTTTGGTAGCAAAGGAGGCAAGTTCGACGACAACCAGAATGCCTCCTTTGCTATCGAGAAGTGAAGAGATCTTTCGATAGATCGAGTCTCGAGTCAAATCTTGGATTTGAGTCTACTCGTGGTCACTTGAGGGCTTTGAAGGGAAAGAAGAAAGAAGACACAAATCGATCTTTGGGATCTAGAATGCCAACATTCACTCGGAATTGAATCGTAGCAGTAGAGTGAGCATGGAAAGAAAGCCAGCGTCGAGGCGGTGCTGACCTTTGATCTCGAACCCGAGGGTGTCGATTGAAAGAAGTAATTTGAAGATAATTCATCCTTTCCATTCCTTTGTTCATTCTCTCGAGAGAAGGGGTCGATGCTATCTCTGCTCTTTACAAAAGAAGAGATTTTTCACCTCATGCATCTTTGCCTTCTTACCACTCAATCCTTCAAACATGAATCGAGATCAATTTGCCTTCACTTTCACCAAGATCCTCAAACGACGTCCTAACCTAGCAAATATCCCAGAAGATGTCTCCGAAGTCATTGCAGATGTCATCAAGAGCTGGGCGACTATCGAAGGCGATCTGGAGCAAAGGGAAATGGCAAGAAGGTGAGCAAAGTCGTCAATCATCTACTTCTTACTCCCATCTCGTCTGACTCCGTTTTTGCCTTCGCACTCGCTCCTCAGAGTAAGAGATTCCGCTCTAAGAGCAGTTGCTCTGAGCTGTCGTAGAGCACACAGGTTTTACAGTCCAATCCTTCTTCAAGACGTAACGCTCGACTTCAGGCACCTTTTCTCCTTTTATCAAGCACTTCTAGATAATCAAGGATATGGTCACTCGATCAGGTCATTGACGTTCAGCCGAATAGTCGAAATGACTGAGGAAGAGCAGGACATCATCGAGTCTCAATTAGCCTCGCTGTCGAAAGCTCCCCTCTTGCAAGATTCTGAAAATTCTGCTCAAGTCTTTCAGGTGTCATCCAAGTTCCACACAACCGTGTTTCAAAGACTAGCCTCTCTCCAAACCTTGCTGGTTCTGGACCGGTTTTTCATTCCTCGATCTCTCAAACAGCTCGTACGCTTCTCTCTAAAGAGGCTCTTTATCTCACACTTCGGTCCCGCAAGATCTGGTACCAAATCTCAAGCTCGGTTAAACGCAAGGAATGTGATCTGGCTATTAACTTTCGGAGTCTTAGAAGAAGCTTGCCTATCTTTGACAATTTCCACCTCCGATTTTGACTTCTTAAGAGAGCACCATCAAGCCTTCGCAAATTCTTCAAAAATCAAGAAGCTGTCACTGTCCTTCTACTTCGCTTACAGGAAGTCAGATCGAAGGACTTGGTGGGGAACATCGAGAGAGAGCAATATGGAGCTCGAGAGCGGGAACATGAAGACAGAAGCTTTATCATTGCTGCTTCAAGTCGTTGATGGACCGGAATGCTTGGAAGTCTATGCCCCGGATAAAGGAGATCCAAATCTTGGCGATGATACTCTGTTAAATCTGAGATGCATCCTCCAACTGAAGAGTCTCTTCGGCAAGCTTCTCCATCTTCGTTTGTTCAACTCCATTTGGGACTCAACAGCGATTTCTTTGCCTGTTTATCCCTGCCTAAGAACACTCACAGTAGATGTCAATTTTCTTTACGATCTAGTCAATCTCAGCAATTCCAAGCTTCCTTCAAGCCTAGAGAGACTTGTTCTTCCCTATTATCTCGCTTCTGGTGACGGCTCATTTGAATTTTCCGAAGACCAATTTCTCGCGCAAATTATCAGCTCTCAGATGATGCCCAATCTCAAAGAGGTGGTTGTTCCTTTAACTGCTCTCAAAGCCGATGGGGAAGCTTTTGATAGTTCTGAACGGTCAAAGGAGCTGAAGACATGGGCTGACAGAAGAGAAAAGCTAGAAAGCGAAAAAGCGAACCAGTCTTCAAGAGTGGCAAAATACAGTTGAGAAAAGTAGGTCCGGGTCTGAAGGGTGAGTAGTTGAATCTTTGACTAGCTGATTTTGTCTCTTTGACTATGCGAAGAAATGGATAGCTTGAGACAACACTCCTGACTTCTTCTCCAACTTATCTCTTTTCGCTCTTCATCTTCAAAAACAGTCACTTCGGACGAAGAAACTTTCATGTCGCACTTCTGTTGGCTGGCTCCTCCATAGTAAAGAGAATAAAACAGGAGTGGAAGAGAGAGACTTCAAGGAAAGAGAAAGAACGTGAAAATGAGAGAACAAAATCGCCCACAGCTGTCTCACTCAGCCGATTCGTCGCATCCTTACGAGCGTCAGATCATAGAATTACTTTTTGTTTCTTCGCCTAGAGCTCTTTTTCTCCAGCTGAATAAAGGCTCGGTCTGACTTTCGGATCCTGGTTGGACTGAAACTGACTTTGGTTGAAATTTCTGATCCTCGAATTGCCAACATCTACAGTTCAAGAGCAAACAAGAACATTCGAAATGATCGATCACTTTCATCTCGCAACGAAACATTCACTGTCTTTGTTTCCTTGAACAGAAGACTGTGAATTACATCTCCCCTACAGAATAACTTACTGCATTGCAGAGTACAGACGAGAGAAAAACTGGGGATGGATCCATTGTCGAATCATTTGTTCTGATTGATGCTTTTGGCCAGACTCAGATTGCCCTTGTAACCTTCCAATTCTGATCTAGAATCCCCTTCTGACCTTTTTCTCAAAACGCAAACTCCTTCGACATGACTGCGAGTTGGAATGTGAGATAACGAAAGAAGAGAAACGGAAGGATCAGTTTCATCAAACTTAAATCGACTCGAGCATTTCTATTTCACCCTCGATTCTTCAAATCTCCTTCGATTTCGGAGAAAACACTCACTGAGTCTGAGGGAAAAGATCAGCACCTCTTATGCTCAAGATTTCATAATCTGGAGAAGCTCTGATCAATTGTCCAACGTCTCTAGCTTGCGTGTGAACATTGCAAGAAACGTAGTTGATGTGTTTTGGACCTAATTTGACGAGCTGGTTGATGAAAACTTCACTGTTGACGCAGAAGAGTCGTAAGAAGAATAGAAACAAAGAGGATCAGCACGAAAGATCATTTTCTATCCGGACTCCTTTTGAAGCTCGATCTACTCACTCGCATCCTCTTCGAGGGGGGACTTTAGACAGAACAGAGGAGAATCCGAAAAAACAGGAAAGCTGATGGTCAGTGATACAGAATTTGATCAAGATGAGAGTGTTCATTGCTCCTCGATGTTCTTCAAGTCGAGATGCATAGACCAGTACTCACTCAATGACGACAGTAGTCTTGTCACTCTCATAATCGATAGTTCCAAAGATATCTTCAGCATTACCAGCCAAGAACTTAGTATTAGTAATCCCATTAGATTCAGCATTAATCTTTGCCCATTTAATAGAATCCTGAGAAATCTCAACTCCAGAAACCTCTTTGAAAAGACTTGATAAACAAAGAGAGAATAAACCAGATCCACAATATGCATCTACTAAATATATATCCTGGTTCTCTGATTCCAAGTCTCGGTTGTTGATGATTTGATCTTTGACATAAGAGATCAAAGAAGGTAAAATGGATCGATTGTTTTGAAAAAAGGAACCAGCATTACTTTCGAATTTGATCGATCCAACACATTCTTTCACTGGTGCTTTATGATCTGTTATTGTTATCGTTTCGAGACTTGAGATTAATTTTTCTTGGGATTCTAGATCGTTGAGAGTTGGTTCTGGTTTGGAAGTTGAAATGTGATCGAAAGAGGCTAGAGAATCTCTCATCAAGAGTGTTGAACCATTTTTGAAGGTGTGGATAGTACTTCCAATTTGAAATTGAGAGAGATTCAGAAGGAAGAAGTTAATATTCAAAGAAACAACGAGCTTGTCGACTTTGGAAATTCTCGCAACTCACTCTTTGATCCTTTTCCTCTCTCCCTGTAAACTATCGTTAATAGTCTTAGTAGCAATAACACATTCCTCAATATCTAAAACTCCACCATTTCCCTTATTCCCATCCAAAGAGACACCTTTTGGAGTATCGAAACCAATGATCAAATCATGACTATTCGTTTCATTCAACAAACTTTCTTCAGCATCTTCTACTTTTGATTGATTCTTAGATTTAGATCGTTTCTGAATCTCTCTGATAGATTTGGGTAGATTGAAATGAGGAGTCAATTTGGTTCTATAGGAATAAGTAGAAGGTGAAGGTAAGGTTGGTAAGATTGAAGGAAGTAAATTGGAAGGTAGATCCGAGAGTTTGAAAAGGCTTTTCGTACTACTTCTTGTTTGAAGAGAAGTTGAGAGTCGTATGTTGTCATCTAAAAAAGTGGCAGAGGGAAAAGGTTAGAAGGGTTAAGGGAAATGAGATATTCATTGTGAAGAGTCGAGAAAAAGGTGATCCTTGATAAGAAATTCGAGACCAGAAACTCACTTGATATTGACAACCTCCACATTTCCCAAAGTACTTGCATCTGACTAGATCATCCCTTCTGGATTCAGACCTCTTGGAAAGGATCCTCACGATTTCACCTTTTGAATGTAGACGTTCATTTTCATTGACTCTTACGAGAACCTTCTCTCCAGGTAAGACAAAAGGGACAGTGATCAACCAGTCCGACTCTGAATTGAGGGCAATACCTTCTCCTACAATCAGAGAGAAATGGAGGAGGAAAATGGGATTGAGCAGGATGAAAGCACAGGATTAGACGCTTGAGAAGCAGCTAAACTTTGAGTTCCAAATTCGAGTTGGGTACTTCCATCAAGACCTCCAATCGCGATGAGAATAAAGAAGTTCGAACGAGTTTCTGATCTCTTCCTGAACTTTAGCTTCAGTAATCTGACCAAAGATGAAGGAAAGACGAAAAACTCACCATGAGCTCCCAAACCCAAGATTTCCACTTCGACTTGTTGACCTTTAGTATAGACCTCTCTCCACTCCTGACCTTCCTGAACTATCTGTCTCAATTTTTCTTCTCCAATGAACCTCAAAGCGTCGAAAAAGATGGGATCTTCTCCAGTCTTGTTCATGTTCTGAGCTCTGGATTTGCGATTGTTCTTTACTCTTCTTGCTGAAGCCTTGTCTGGATTCCTCTTGAATGATTTGCCTTTGCCATTGCTTGAAGTATTTGTATTTGATTCATCTTGATGGTCATTGCTTGATTTGAGTTTCTTTTCTGGAGGAGGAGAGGAAGAAGAAGAGGAAGATCTTGAATGGACTTGACCAGCTGAAACTATTGAAGCCATTCTGAATGATGAAGAGTTGTGTGAGAGATTCAAGATTGAGTTTTGATTGTTCTTTCTGAATGAATTCAAGTGAATGGATTTAAATAAGCTGTTGAGAACGATTCGATGAAGAATCATGAATTGGTCCAAAGTCAAAAGCACTTTTCTTCGACTTGAACCAACCACTCCATCTTCATTTCAAACGTCGACTTCGATTCTTTTGCTCTCTTTGTAACGTCAAAATCATTTCTCATTCTTCATAATAAGTGGAAACTCTTCTCTCATCAACGCAAATCTTTGAAAGATGAATCCCAATCAAATGCATCTCCAACCTCCAATCAGCAATACTCCTTCCGTCTTTGCTCCCGTTCCACAACGTCAACCTCATCTTCAGCAATATCACAACATCCAGATACACAACCACAATCTTATGCCGTTTCTCCTTCAGCTCCAGGTACAGGTCAGGTGGCCAGAAAGACGATAGCTCAGTTCACTCAACAACCAGCGAAAAAGGTTGGTCACTCTACTGCAGATTACAAGGCTAGGTTCTTGAAGGCCAAATCAAAGTATGAAAGAGCTAATGCTGTAAGTATAGACAGACTAGTATCTGCAAAAGTCTCTCAATCTCAGATCAGCTCTGTCTCCTATCGACGAGGTCTCTGTCATCGCTCGTTCATCTTTTGCTCATCAAATGATTCTTCAACTTTCTCTTCCCTTACAGACCACCGAGGAAGCTCGTGTAGGAATCAAAAAGGCAATCGCAAAGCAAGGTCAATTGCAGGATGAGATAGAGTGAGTAGGAATGCATCTCAGATAGTAGATGCCCTAGAATTGAAGATAGAAGACTTCCTTCCTTTCTCTTTCTTACTTCTCGCTTCTTCCTTTGACGCTGACTCTATCTTTCCACCTCTTTCACAGCTTTCTGATAGATCAAATCGGCGAGCAAGAGAAGCAGAAGGCTGAACTTCAGTCTCGTCTTGCGAAGTGATTCCAACACACAACTCGTCTCTCTCTCTCCCGCTCTGTTCTCGTTTTTGTGACCTTTCAAACTGTACTTTTATAACATTGTCAACCTCATTCCATCCTTGTCTTTCTCACTTTGAAGAGTTGGGACAACTCGATCACATGCGTTCCCGCTTCTCCAAAAATGGAATCTTTCTTTCGAGATCCTTCTCTTCTCCTCCACCTCTAACCATCTTCTCACGACATCATTGACTGCTACTCAAAGTCCAAGAGCATACTGCTGAGTCGTCAACAAAGGATGACTCACAATTTACTAGGACTTCCATTGAAAACCTCACCTCCTCTACCAACTTTGACTCCAGCCTTGAGAAATCATATCTCGACTTGCTACACAGACACTCATCCATCAGCCTTCAGTTCAGACATTAGAGAACTACAAAGATTAAGAGATGAATGGTCAAATACTACAGACATTCATGTCAGCGCGACGGATTTGGGGTTAAGATATCATGCTCAGCTCGTTTGGTTGGGTGGGAAAATGGCTGGAGATGTGAGTAGATCCAAAAGATATGAAGGAGAAGAAGGGAGACATCCTATCTCGATTTTTCGATAGAAATAAATTAAGATTCGAAATTGACAAAACATATCTTTTGTCTCCATTCTCAAGATTGGAATCTCTTTCCCATGGTCGATTTCCTTTCCATCTTCTCTACCAATCTTAGCTTCTCTAGGTCCTTCAATCGATCTCTCTCCTCCTTCTTCTCCTTCAAATTCAAGACCTGGATCTCCTGATCAACATCATTATCATCAAGGGGGAGAACCAAAGATTCAATCTAGACCTTATGCTACCACTCAAGGCAATAGGACAATCATTGCTCAACCTTCTTTGAATTACGAAAGGGCAAATGTTCTTTGGGGTTTGGCTGCTATGTATTCTCAATTGGGTGCTAGTGAAGGTAGAGGTGAAGGAGAGAGTATAAAGAGAGCTGTAAAGGCTTTTCAGGTGAGTAGCCAGTTCGAAAAAGATGAATCTGACCTGAAATAGAATTAAGAAGGGCAAGTGTTGGTTTCTCGAATGGGTCGAAAGCTCTGCAAGAGGCTGGCACAATCGAGAAGTCTCTTTGAGAAGTCTCTAGGTTTTCGTTCCAACTTTTTTACTTGCTTGAATAGTCCCAGAGTACCTCTTGCAGCTGAGATTTTGAGTCCTCTATTCTAATCTTGACCTCTTTTACCTCGTGTATCTTCGACCAAACCATGAGAAATCACAGATCTCAGCTGGAATCCTATCTCACATTCTCGAGAATATTTCACCACTATTATCATCTCTTCCATCTCCAAGATCACCGGATCTTCAAGCTTCAATGTTGGAAAGTCTTCGAGATGCAATGTTGGCTCAAGCCATGGAATGCTTTTGGCAAAAAGGTGTCGTGGATCATTTGAAAGATGCGACTATAGCCAAGCTAGCCATGAGAGTTTCAGAGCTCTATGCAAGTTCTTTGGACGCTGCTGCTAAAGGTGGGAGTGGAAGTTCTGGCTCGGATCGATGTGAATTGCCTTCAGTGAGTTTCGCTTTCCAAGATTTGAGTCTTTTCGAAAAATCGCCTTCGAGCTCACCCTGAATTTCTTCTTCACATTTTGACTTTGTTACTCTATCTCATTAGGAATGGCTCAATCACATGAACTTCAAACGATGGCATTTCGCAGCAGCTTCTCAATATCGAAAGAGTTGCGATGATCTGGGAGCTAATCGATATGGAGATGAATTAGGAAGATTGAAATTGGCAGAACTAAACATCAAGAGAGCTTCAGAAGGTTCCAAAAAGGGAGTTTCTCCACACATTATCTCAGATTTGGAATCTTTGAAGAAAGTGATTCAAACGAACATGACGCGAGCCAATAAAGACAATGATTTGATTTACTTGGAACCTGTTACTTCTGCATCTAATTTACCACCGATACCAGGAGCTGACATGGTCAAACCTATGTTGTTATCTGAGATTTCCAATCCGATTCCTTTGCTTCGATTGGAACCTGCTCCAGCTCTTGGTAATCCACTTTTCAGAGAATTGGTTCCTTATGGCGTCATATTGCTATTAGTATCTATGATGATAGGAAGGATGAGTATGTCAGAGAGAGAATCAGTGAGAGATTGAACGAGTTGGATGGAATCGCTGCAACGTGAGTAAACAAAGAATGTGTTATTGTTTGAAAGACTAAAGGAATAATGTCTTCTTTGGTCGTTGACTTACAATGCATTCAATCTTCTCCACAACAGAACACTGCAATCACTGAATCTTCCAGGTTCGCTTCAAGCTTTGGAGCAACCAATGAATTTACCACCATCACTATTGAATCGATCAGCAGAAGTCCATTCTTCAGGAGGTTTGTCAAGACTCCTGTCTCTCTTGAATGACGTCGATAGAATATCTCAAACCGACTCTAGAGTTTTACAAGAAACCAGTTCAATTTTAGATCAAGAATCAAAAGAAGATGAAGAGATCCGAACCAATTTCGATTCGAAAAGATGGGGTAGAGAAAGTAGTGAAATCGCAACGAAAGAGATGAGAGACAAGATTTTCGAATATCAAAATACTATGAAGATGGCAAATGATTCAGATTTGATAGTCAAAAAGAAATTGGAAGATTGGAAAGATGCAATCTCGATTTTAGATCAAGGAGAAAGAGCTTTGGAAAACTTCGTTCCTTTAGGGAATAATAATAACGGTAATAGTTTTAGAGGCTCATCAAATGAGAATGAACAACAAGAACTTTCAGTTAGAGCTTTGAGATCTTGTTTAGAAGACTTGGAAGATTTATTATCTAGTAGAGTTACGGTTTTGAATGAAGCTAAGAATTTGGCAAGAAATGACGACGTTAGACCCAGAATTTTAAACGAAGCTGCGAGGATCACATCTAGAAATCCAAATCCTGGTGAAGTGGTCTTGCAACCTTCTGATTTTGAATCGGTGTTTGAAGAAGAGATCAAGAAGTATGAGAGGTTCTTGATCGAAGTTGAGGATAGTGAAACTGAACAGGAAAGATTGTTGGAAGAGATCAGAGTGAGTTCCTCTCAAGTCTACTAACTTAATGTCATTCCCATCATTAGCTCACTCCAGATCCTTATCCGGCACTATCTCTCATATCTCTGTTCATCAGGAACGTAATGACGCTTTCACAGAAGCTAGGAAGGTAGATCCGACAGTTAGAAGGAGAGAAGAAGCTCTTCAAACTCTAGATTTGGCATACAACAAATTCAGAGAAATCACTTCCAATCTGGAAGAAGGATTGAAGTTTTACAATTCTCTCGCTAGAATTCTTCATGACTTCAGACAAGAAGTAAAGGTAAGCTTTCTCATCGATCGAACCCATCCCGAGCGAATTCTCTTTTACCAAATCAGACACTGCCTGACTCCAACTTCTCTTTCTCTCTTTTTCATCTTTTCTTTCTTGTAGGAATGGCATAGAGCTAGAACTATCGACATCCAACAATTGACTGCAAGTTTCGCAGGTACATCACTTTCTCCGAGACCAAGTATCAATCAGAATTCTTCTGCAAGTATTCCTTCTTCGAATGATCAACCTATTGCCTCTCCTGCTAGAAACACTAGAGCAAAAAGTAAAGCTCAGAAACAGCAACAACAACAGGAAGAAACGACTGCTGACAATGGAAATCTTCAACAACAACAAGCACCTCCTCAATGGGGAGCCTGGAGTGGTGGAAATATTCAATTTGGAGATTGAGAAAAGTGAAAAGCGTGTATTGAGGATTTAATTTTGTTTGAGAAGCTTTGTACAATATTTACATGAAAGTTACGTGTGTGTTTGTTCAATCGTATGTAGAAAAGTCAATCATTTTTGAATATGGAAAAGCAGAGCAATGAAAGAGAAGAGGAAGACGAAAGATGTGATAAGAGGAATTGAGAGAAAGTAATGAATGAGGATGAAAGAGTGACTTGTTGATACATGTATGCTAAAATGTAGAATGGAAACTGGAAAAAACAGAATCAGAAACCCGAGAGAACGTCGACGAAAAAGATGAGAGGAGAACAAGAAAAGAGAAAGAGGGGAAAAAAGGGGGGGGGGGGGGGGGAAGCTTGGAGGGAATAGGAATGAAGACATGATACTGATGAACGAAACATTAGGGCGGGAAACAATCAATCTACATCTTGAGAACCTTTGAAGAAGAAGAAGGAGAGACCAACTGATAAAGCTTTGAAGGTGAAAAGAAAGGCATTTGTTCTTGAAAAGGTAGAGGTGATAAATCTCCAGAATCAAGACGTCTTCTATTCAAAGCTTGCTTCTGAAGATTCCTTATCTACTGATATTGTGAAGAAATCGTTTATTTTCCCTTAGCTTTACGTTTCCCTTTCGAACCTTCACTTCCATTCCCATCATCGTCTTCCCCATCCTCTTCGCCTTGATCTTGTTCCTCTCCTTCCTCCTCAATAGGACCGACACCATCAGGTAATTGACCCAAATGTTTCAAGACATGATCCTTCAAAAGATTATTCTCCTTCTTTAAATTTTTAACCTGTTCAACTAATTGATGATAATAAGTTCCGAACTTGGAAGGATCGGTTTCTAGACCCGAAAGTCTTTTGATCGAAGTCAATTCTTTGGATTGAGCTTCTAGGTCTTTGATGTAACTAAAAGAGAGAGGGATTGGGTAAAGGAGAAGGGGGAAGAAGGAGGGAGATGGTCAGAAGGGGGTCCACCGAAATTGGCCACTCAGAACTTTGAAAAGGCTCCATCTCACTGCTGCTCTATCTAATCTCGACACTCTGACACCAAATCCAATCCAGAATGCTATCATCTATCATATCTCCCATTTCATCTACGAATGATCGACGGATACTCACTTGTCTCTCTTTTGTCTAAAAGTTCTCTGAGCCTCTCTATTCTGACTTGCTCTCTTTTCATCCTTGACTCTAGGTCTCTTATTTGGAGGAGAGTGATCTTCTACAGTAGCAGGTACGAAACTCTGCTGTTGTGGTTGTTGTTGTTGTTGTTGTTGTTGTTGTTGATGTGCTTGTTGTACTTGTTGATGGAATTGTGGCCAATAACCATCTGAAGGATGATTCTGCTGAGCCTGTTGGGATTGATTCGCCAATTGAGTGATTGAGTAAGCAGCCATTTGAGCTGAATCTGGATGTAATTGTTGATGATCAGAAGTGGAAGATGGATGTTGATGTTGATGAATGAAATCATTGTTGTCATCAGAAAAGGCTTGAGTGTACTTTCTGTTATTTGGTAGAATGGGCGGATGGGCTTGACTGTGACGACTCAAAGATGACGATGAAGACGACATGGTTGATGAAAATTGACTGAGATAGAATATCTTCTACTTTAATCTGATTTGTGAATTGACAGGTGAGATGGTAGTTGTTGGTTTGTGGCAAAGAGCAACTTCTACTTCTGACTCTCTTCACTCTCCCTCTCTGCACTCAACAACTAATCGAGTTCTCTTTCAAGCTTCTCCATTTTGATTCTTTTCTTTCACTCAATTCTTCAACCTCTCACAATCCCCAGAAATCTTAACTCCGACCCAAAGTGTTGTTCTCTGCTTAGGTAAGACACTCTATCTCTTCTTCATTGCTTCGTTCTTCATCTCCAGAGACACCAATGTCAACTTCAACAAAGACTTCGTTACCTCACAGTGCACTCAATCACTTCCTAAAACTAAGAAGACAATCTTTCCTAGCATCGCCAAGTAACAATGTCCTACCTTCAATAGTCATGGG
>JASXTE010000522.1:0-40076 GCA_030280995.1 Hemileia vastatrix | reverse complement strand
GTTATGTGCACCGGCGGCCGTGATATTGAAAGATTTCCCATCATCGGCTCTGGAAATGAAGAAGTTGAGTTCTTGACTGATAGAAGTTCGAACAGAGTTACCAGACTCATTGTAGGGACCTCCGATCTATCGAAACAAGAGAAAAGGAAAGGTAGTAAGTATCAAGCGCACGATTTTTTGAGACCTTGCGCGTTGTTTCAAAACTGACCAAGCGATTTTGGAAGGTAGTCCAATGACCTTTGTCTTGAGGTAGCCCTTCCAAGACGGTTTGTAAGACAACATCTTTGCTATCCAGAAGGCCTGGATAAAGCAGATTCGTGGCTTGGGAGTTGTCTGGACTGTTGTTTGGTACAATCATTTTCCCAATGAATGACAAGAACTTAGAGCCAGGTGGAGCCAAAAAGGAGAAACAGCTATCGAGATTCAAGAAGGAGCGGAAAGTGAGTGGTTAGAGCGCGCGCACTCAAGGGAAACGTTTTCTTCAAAAGAGTCCAATAAAGGCTTCAAAGTTACTCACTGATAGCAATGTTTACAATCTTTGAGGGATGGTTCGATTCCAGAGGCGGAAGAGACGGATCCTTGAGAGTCAGAGGCGAAGGAGATGGAATCTTGAGAGACAGCCTTATCTTCGAGTTGACGAGCTGGAAGGATACTTGCTGCAGCGAGAGAGAAAAGAGGGACAGCAGATAAGATACGGCTGGCAATAAGAAACATTTTGGACACAAAGATGGAAAAGATGTGAGCTGAAGAGAAGAGAAAGAGAAAGAGACAGAAAGGTTCTTGGAGAAAGGCCTCAACAGGCAGCTCTCGATTGATGAGACACTCACGGTAGAGATTCGAGGCACCAAGGAGCGATTCGATCGGTAACTGTTTTTGTTCGTCAGGAACCTCGGTCCGATTGGAAACGAAGGCGTGAAAAATCCAAGTGTGCTTCGTCGTCGCTTCATGGAGTCAGAAGTCTCAATCTCTACTCGTTCTCTCAGCGCTCTCTACACGAAGTGAGGTATGAACAAAGGTGCATGTCTAATTAAAATGCGAGAGAAGTCTATGATAAGTACAAATGAAGATTCAGAACATAGACATACAGGTCAAATACTTTCTTCTAACCAGAGGCCTTCTCACCTCTTCGACTCTTATAAGCCGCTCTTTCTTTCAACTCCTTCTTCTTTGCCTCTTCGATTTCAGACTTGCCGATTCCACTCTCTTGACACATACTTCTGAAAATTCCATTCTCTTTCTCAAAGAGTTCGATTGGAGATCCAAGCTCTATAATCTCTCCAGCATCCATGACGCAAACTCTGTCCGAAGAGAGCACCGTTGCGATTCTGTGAGCTACAGTCAAGACCGTCCTTGATTCCATGTCGATGGAGAGAGTGCGTTGGATTCTCTGATCTGTTGAATAGTCAACGGAAGCTGTGGGTAGAGATGAGACGAAAGAGAAAGTCAGCGATGATTTGAGACGTCTTCTCGAACGAAAGAGACATTCTAAACTCACCCGTGGCTTCGTCGAGAATGACGATTTGAGATTGACGAACAAGAGCACGAGCCATCGAAACAAGTGAGCGCTGTGAAAGTGAAGAAAGAGGCATAGACAGAGAGAGAATTCATCCACCGAGGGATTAAAGAGAGATAAATCCAACAAACCATCTCGACTTTCTTTTCAAAGACTCACCTGTCCAACAGAAAGATTCGAACCTTCCTCTTCGATCATGGTATCCAAAGTTAATCTCTGATTGATGTTACTAGACTCATCTTCAGTGTTTTCACCATCGATAACATCTGCTTTCTTCAAGAATCCCGATCCCACCAGAGTGTCGACTTGAGTACTCGTACTAGCTCTCGAAGGTGGAATGATTTCATCATCATCCAGATTGTTGTTTCCAGCACCAAAGTTATCAGCACTTGAACCTATGAGATGCACTCTTCTCATTGCATCCCAAAGCACTGAGTCTTCATGTTCTCCAAGTGGATCTAGATTATGACGCATCGTTCCAGAAAAAAGAAGTGCATCTTGAGGAATGACGGAGATCTTGCTTCTCAAAGCTTGAAGACCCAGAGTTGAAATGTCGACACCATCGATCAAGATTCTACCAGAAGAAAGCTCCATGATACGAAGAAGAGTAGTCACCACTGTGAAGAGAAATAAAGAACGCAAAAGATTCAGGTCGAGGGTCAGAAATGAAGCTCATCTTGAATGCATCGACCCCTTTCTAGACTTACGAGTACTCTTTCCAGCCCCAGTCCTTCCACAGACAGCGACATGTTCACCAGCTTTAATATTAATATCGATACCTTTCAGAACACTAGGTAAACCAGGCCTGTGACTGGCCACGACTTTCTCGAATTTGATCTCTCCGTTGACTGGCCAATCCTTGACCAACTTCTCGTCAGTCTCTTTGATGTGATGAGGAGGTTCTTGAGGTACTTCGTTAGCGTAATGCAACAATCTCTCGACTGCGTTCATGTTGTTCTCAATCTCCGCCGACTGCCTTATCATCCAAGAGAAGGTCGATTGAGCAGTGAGGATGTAAGAGAGCGCGACTCCAGTCTCTCCTGGAGAAAGAGTGAATCGAGTGAAGACCGCCAACAGACCGACTGCTAGAACCAAGAGAGCTCCAAAGGAATCCAGACGGACTGAGAGCCATCTTTGACATGACATTGAGAGCCAGTAAGCACTGAAAAGGTCGGAGGAGGGAGAAGGAGATCGTAAGTCTAGGAACAGATTGATAGCGCATACATCGTCACGAGCAAGACTCACCGATTCTCGTTATCCATTCTTCTACAGTTCTCCTTTTGGAAAGTTGGAACTTCACCATAAGCTCTAATCGTACTGAGACCAGTGAGAGATTCAGAGAAATGCTCGTACATGTTCGAACGAAGGACAGCGTCGAGACGCTGTGAAAAACGAGAAGAGAAACCAACGAAGTCAGTTTGGGAGTTCGAAAGATCGAGGAAAGCTCTACTTATGAATGGAACCCCCTCCGACTCACCCTTAGTTCTCTAGAGCTAGCTCTATAGTACATTCCAGTCCAAACGTAAGCGAAGAGCATGACAGCGACAGCGATCAAAAAGTAAGGAGTCAAGATAGCGATCAAGACGATAGTACCAACGACTTGAACCAAAGTACCCAAGAAAGTTCTAATAGCATCTCCAATAACGTTATCAACGACATCGACGTCTTTTGAGAATCTATGAGTGATTCTACCCAAAGGAGTCGTGTCAAAGAAAGAGACTGGAGCATGAACTACTCTTTTCAAAGCTCTTCTATGAATCGTCATACTTGAAGCGAAAGTGAAGAAGGCGAAAACCAAACCCATACAGAACAAACCTAAGGCTTGAGTGACACCAAAAGCTGCATAACCTCCCATATAAGCACCTTGACTTAAATCGTATTTCCCACCAGATCTGCTACCTGATTCTTGCCACCATAATAACCAAAGTGGAGAGACGACAGTAGCTCCTTGGAAACCGCAAACCGATAAGACGAATAGAGGGAAAAGGACGGCCAAGTTTGCAGCACCAAAATATTGGGCATAAGTCTTGATAGTGACTGAACCTGTGGTTCTTTCTTCTTGTTGCATGATCGCTTTTCCAGCTGGTTGGGTAGTTGGTGTTGGTTTCGGTAGTTGTTCTTCTTCCAAAGCCCTTTCCTTTTCTTCTTTGTCTTCTAGATCTTTCTTGATCTTTGCTTCTTCACTGTCCGATTCATCGGTTAGTTCATCAGCTTCCTTTGGTCCAACACCTTCTTCTTCTTCGACGATTCTCAGCTTCTCTTCAGCTCCCATCGTACCACCATATGTGTCGACGAAGGAAGCGAAGGCACCTTTCTGTCTCATGAGAGATTGATAGGTACCTTCTTCTGCTACAGTTCCATTCGATAGAGTGATAATGTAATCTGCTGAAGGTAGTAGATGAAGAGCATGAGTTGCTAGAACTCTGGTCTTACCTCTCAGCGATCCTATCATTACGTTCTTGAAAATGTCAGCTCCGACGTGAGCGTCCAAAGCAGAGAAACAATCGTCGAATAAGATGATGTCCGTGTCGTGGTAGACGGATCTGGCAATGTTGAGACGTTGACGTTGACCTCCTGAGAGTGAGATTCCCTTTTCTCCGACGATGGTAGAATCTCCCTGAGGAAGCATTTCGAAATCTGGGACTAGACAGCATTGTTCAATGACTTTCTGATAACGATCATGCTCATAAGGTCTGCCGAAGAGAATGTTATCTCTGACACTCGCAGACTGAAGAAGTAATGGGAGAAAGGGAGCAAGAGCGAACTCAAAGTCAGAAACACAGAAAACCTCGAGCGATCGACACGATCTGAAACTCACCAAGATCCAGGCAGTCTGAGCACACATTCCTACGCTTCCACCAAACGTGACATCTCCACTAGTAAGACGCATTTCACCAGCAAGAGCATTGATGAGACTACTCTTTCCAGATCCGATTCCACCAACTACGCAGACCAACTTCCCTCTCGGTACATTGAGATTGATACCTTTGAGAGTGAAAGGCTCGTTTGGATCTTGCTCTTCATCATCGGTCACCTTATTTGGAGTTTGATCTTCAGATGGTGGTGTCGGTGTTGCTGATACAGTCTTTCCATTTGCAGTTTGTGAAAGAGGTAAAGAGCCGACTTGATTAGTTTCGTTTGAACTCTTCTTGCTCTTTCTAAATCTTGCCATCGAGAAAAGACTAGATTTGAAGGCTTGAGCGTATTTTGATTTCACTTTGAGTTTGGGATCATTTGATGAAGCTGGAGCAGTAGTAGCGTTTGATTTAGCACCATTGTTACCAGTTGCAACTCCAGGGATAGCAGGTGGTGGAACGTCCCATTCGAAATCGGCTCCATATACCTGAATAGCATTTTCCAAATCTGGATCCTGTTTGAAGTCTTGAACTCTTTCTTCAGCTTCGAAGACGATAGATAACCTTTGAGCAGCAGCAGTAGCATCGGCAATGGCATTCCAAGAAACGGGTAAGAATTGTAATGGAGTTCTCAATAACTGGAAGAAAGTCAAAGCAGAGAAGATAACACCTGCATTTCCAGGTTCCGAGATGTTGTGTCCAGTGACGTTGTAGACGATGAAGGAGACCACGGCTGCTAGAGTTGGAGTTGCGAAAGAAGTGGAAATGTTCAAAGATCTGAAGAACAATCGTTTTCTTAAGAAGGTCAATTCGTTCCTACGATGCTGGAGGACCCTTTGAATGTAAGGAGATTCCCATGCGAATTGTTTGATTAATCTGATTCCACCGAGTAGTTCAGAGATCGACTTGATCCTTGCATCGGTGTGCTTCATTGATCTTTTACGTAGAAGGAAGAGATGTTTGGTTAAGATTGATTGGACTGGAGATAGAGCCACGACGACTGCAAATCCAGGTAAAGCAGAGTAACCTGTGGAAAGATGAGAAAGAAAAGAGGCGTCAGTGAAAAGTAGTCGAAAATAGGAGATGGGTGGAGGTCTTTGAGAGGACGATGTTCTGAACTCACCTAGAGTGTAGATCAAGAGACCAAGACAGATGGCGATTTGACTATCATAGTGAACAGAAAGAGTGAAGATGAGGGAAATAAGGGAAAACGAAAGCGAGAGTCAAAGTCAGTCGAAGACGATTCAGAGTTCGGAGTGGCAAGAAGATCGAAAACCTCTCTCTTCTTTCATCGACACTCACACGAAACTAGTCCAAGCCATATGGAAATATTGACAACAAAAGTCAATCCTACTAACATCAGCACTGATCAAACTGACCATCTTTGCCGTTCCCAAACCTTTTTCAGTTCTAGCTCTATTACTGATTTTCATAGCTCTTCTATAAGTGGCATGAATCAAACCACCTCTCAACAAGATCCCAGTTCCAAAACCTCTATTGAAAGAATGAACGTTTAAAAAGACAATGACGGTTTGAACCAACCAAAGACCTATTGCTAAACCTATCCCTTTACCCAAAGGTGGAGCATTTTCTCGATTTCCATAAGAATCAGTAATGAAATCAGTGATTGCTCTAACTAATAATGGAGATGTAATGGTTCCTACATCAGCCAATAACTTCATGAAACCTCCTATCCAGAAATAAAATAGAACTGAATCATTCATGGTTAATGCGAAACTTGGTTTATAAACTTTTTCAACTTTCTTTCCTAAACCTAAAGTCCACCAAGAAGATGTAGGACTGCCTTTCTCTTGATTTCTTAAATTGGCTTCTTTGACTCTTCTTTCCCAATTACTTTCCAATTTATCTGCGAACTCTTTGGAAGATCGATTCTCTTGTAATGACCAAAGATCATCTTTGTCCAAAGGTCTGGTGTAACCTCTGGTCAAAAGTGGAGATAACCACCAGAATGTCAACCTTGATAGAATGTTTGCATCCTTTTCTGGAGTCATTTTTGGATCGTCAAAGGTTTGTAGAGGAGGTGAAGGAGTTGTTGAAACGAAGGGAACTTTTCGATAGAATGGCCTAGGTGGGTAAGCACCGGCGGCAGCTACGTTTGGACCATTGTTCGTCGTAGCAGTCGCTGGTGGTTGGGATTGAGTGACCATGATGGATGAGCTGGACTATAAAGAGTTGAAATGAAAGAGGATGGTTTGAGGAGAATGTCGAAGGTAGGACGAAGTAGATGGAGGATTTGAGAAACTCTAAATTCTTCTGGAATGTTTGCTGATCTATGAGGCTTGAAATGAGGAGATGGGTATCTTGAAGTCGGCTCTGTCCCACCTCGGACTAAAGAGATAGAATGGAAAAGCAAGCAAAAAGCAAAGGAAAGAAGAAGAATGAAAGAAGTGAATGGTAGAAGAAGAAGAAGAACATCTCGAATCTGGCAACTTTTTGAAATCCGATCGCAATCAATCGGGCTAAGGATTTCGCAGGGCAGAAGGAAATGGACGTTGTTACGAATCCAAGACGATTCGTACACAGAAGAAGATTCAATCAAATCCAGATTTCTAATCTGGCAACACACAGAGAGAAAGAAGAGAATTAGAAATGGAATTTGATGAAGCAGCCAGCCAGCAATCGCCTGTTGTTCTACTCTACCTCCACTCGCAGCATTCGATTAGAATCACTCTCGCTCTCGATTGAAAGGTGGCTGAATGATTCTGGAAATAGCATCAAAAGTTACATAGAGATTCGATTTCTAGATTGATATGCAATTTGAAAAGCACGTACATATGCGATCGCAATCAAGATCTGCTACTTGGATCGATGACTTTTCTTCTCAAATCTCTTTCTCTCTTCTCTCCATCCTCTACTACTGATCATGCCAGCCTACAACCAACATCCAGCTCCGCCTTCTGCGACAACCTTTGCCAGATGCAACTTCTGCTCCATACATCTTTACTCTTCCAGATCTAACAAAGGCTTCCTATCACACTCCAGATAAAGACTCCATCTTGTTCTCTTTGGCTCCAATCAATGGAAACGACAAGAATCAACAACCATCCCCTTGCTTCAAACTGAAAAGACAAGAAAGAAAGGCAATCGTAAGCGTTCATGGTTTGGTCAATCAGGATAGAGCTGAATCAGAACAGGTTTGGTCGATAGAGAAAGATGGAGAGGGTGATAGAACTTATGAACAGTTGTGGGCTGCTATTTATGCTTGTGAGTAATGGATTATT
The DNA here is from genome assembly GCA_030280995.1 of Hemileia vastatrix. Taxonomy (NCBI): domain Eukaryota; kingdom Fungi; phylum Basidiomycota; class Pucciniomycetes; order Pucciniales; family Zaghouaniaceae; genus Hemileia; species Hemileia vastatrix. Next base: position 32,466 of record JASXTE010000522.1, on the reverse strand, counting down.
GACAAGAAAGAAAGCTCAGGTTCAAAGAAAGGAGAAGGAGAAGGAGTCGAGATGAGAGCTTCTCGAAGTATAACCAATCCTTCTAATCTATACCTTATCCACTTTTTGCTTCCACAGTCTGGATCCATTATCAATCTCAAGAAAAGATTCCAATAGAATTGGATTCCAAATCTCTCTCAAACGCATCGGATTTGAAATCCTATCTCATTCATACAGGTTTAGGTCAAATCACTCCAACTTCTTCAACTCCTTTAGAGATCTTATTGATAAGACCTTCTTTCTGGCAAGGAGCAGGTGCAACTCAATCCTTATCATGGTTACGTTCTCCAATTCCAAATCCATCTTCATTAGGAACTTCATTTTTCCCTTCAATCTTATCCTTTACTTCATCCACTTCTCCTCCAGTTTTGACTACTCATCCTTTAAGACCTCCTAAACCTTCTCCTGGTTCTATCCTTTATTCAAGATTCATCTTTTCTACTGGTCAACATTTAACTCTAACTCATATTAATGCAGATGATGAGAAACATTTCGAAACTTATAAGAAATGGCAAAATTCAGATAGAGTCAATGTTGGTTGGAGAGAGAGAGGTGATGATGAAAAACATAGGAAATATTTAAAGGATAGATTAAATGATCCTCATATTATGGGTTTCATGGTTGAATGGGATGGTGAATTGGCTGGTTATGGGGAAATGAGTTGGGTTAAGGAAGATGGAATGAATGCTTTTGTTGGTGGAATGGGAGATTATGATCAAGGTTAGTTTTCAAAGAATTGGAAAGTGACGAGACTTTCTGGCAAAGATTTCACTTAATGCTGACTGGATACTCTCTTTTCTTTTCTTGCACTTCTATGATCCGACCTTCGATTCTTCTCTTCTTCTCGTAGGTACTCATCTCTTGATTGGAGAAGATAAATTCCGTGGCCGTCATCGTTTCCAAGCCGTCATGACTGCTATGAAACATGCTTGTTTCCTTCGTGAACCAAGGACTGACATTGTAGTAAGTATTAAGGGACAGTTGCTCTCTCCGCTAAGCGCAGCTCACGAGAGACTTGCTTTCTGACACAAAGCTCTTTTACGCTTTCGAATTCTTTCTTTCTCTTTTTTTCCTTCTCTCTGACAGGTCGGTGAACCAAGGGCTGATCTACCAATCATTCCACTCTTGAAGACCTATCTACCTCAAGAAGTTAGGAAGGAATTCGAGCTGCCTCATAAGAGAGCCGTTTACGTGAGTAGCTTGGATTCCCTCTCTCATCCTTACCCTACCTCCTGCTGTTTGTGGAAACTTGTGTTGATTACCAGTCTTGCTGACTCTTCGCGCTTCTTCTCTCATCTACTTTGACACAGTTCATTCTACGAAGAGAACGTTTCTTTCAAGAGGGTTGCTTCAACTAAAGTTTCTTCTGCTCTCTCTCCCTCTCTTTATTCTCTCGTTTCTCTCCCTTCCGAGGAGTAGTTTCGAGACTCATCTATCCAAAATAGATTCTCGACTCATCCGAAAAAGTAAACTGCAATCATAATGTCCTTTCTTCGTATCATATAGACCTTTCGAAATCTTAATCTCACGCTTTTGCAAACTTCGCCCTGTCTAAAGACTTCCAGTTTGGATTCAAGAAGTTTGCTCTCGAATAGGCTGCCATGTATCTGTCTTTGTGAGAAGAGACGTGCCGTGTGAAGAGAGGTACGAGAACTCAAGAGAAAATCAAGATCTGGGCTTGGTGGAGGGGTAAAGATGAGATCTCTTTCTCTCTTTGTCCTTCTACCACAATACCATACATCAAATCTCAAGATGAAGTCTTCATTGATTCTTTCATTATCTCTTCTTCCACTGTTAACCAATGCTCAACTTCCTTCAAATCTGTTGAACTCGCCTTTACTCTCTGGAGTGTCTACTGGATGTCTTTCATCTCTAGTCACCCTCGTCGGATCAGACTTATCCTCATGTCTCCATCTCACTTCTGCAGCAAGTCTATTATCCAATCAAGATCAATCCTTAGCTGCTCCTTTGAACAATTTCCTATCAGATGAGATTTGCTCCAACCAACCTTGTTCAGATCAAACTCTATCCTCTGCAAATTCCACTATTAGAAATGGCTGTCAATCTGAATTACAAGCTGGAATGACTCAAAGTGGTAATGTCACTTTACCTGTCATTCTGAATGGTTTGATTGAAAATTATGAGGTAGTTAGACAGGCTGGTTGTTTGATGGACAAAGATGCAAACGATGAAACTTGCGTTGCCCAATACGTCTAGTGAGTAAATTGACCATGCAAGGAAGGAGCGATAGGTGGGAAAATCTTCACTTTGAAACGCAAGGAATAACACGAAAGAATAGTGCAACAAAGAGAGTAGAAGAGATCCTCATTCCGAGGTAGAGATGACAGTCGATGGACTGACACCGCCACCTTGCGCTTTCCCTCATCTTTCCTTGTCTTTACACCTCCTCTTCTTTCCTTAGCACCGTTCAGAACGTCACTGGAGAGACTCTTTCCGTCAACAATGTCATGAACCTAGCTTCAAACATGGGTGAATTGACCAGAGTTGAACAGCAATTGGCTGCAAATGAGGTAAGCCTTTCTCACTTTTCTTTTTCTTTCACTTCTAGATCAACTATCTGCACGCTGCAAATCATTTTTGAATCCTTCCTCTCTCTCTGGCGCTGATATCTTTCCTCTCATCCTTGCGATGTCTTGTCCCACCCTCCCTCTCTCTCTGTTTCAGACCGCATTCTGCACTCCATGCACTCAAGCTCTTTACGCAACTTTCGAACCTCTATTCCAATCTACATTCAACCAATCCATCAACCAAAACATCACCGATACAGTCAACAACGTTTGTGGAGCTGGGTTCTCATCCGGTGGAATTCCATCCTCCATCAAGAATGGAACTGTTGATGCTAACGATAACTCAAGTGGTGGAAGTGGAAACACAGACTCAGCTTCAGGTCTCAAACAGAGCTTGGGATCTGTTGGTTTAGTCAGTTTGGTAGTCGGTGGATTGGCTTTGGTATTCTAGGAAGTTTACCTTCTTGCAAGTCAGATTGTCACTCGCTGTGATCATACCTCTCTTCTTGGAAATGGAAAGTAGCTTTGTAGATTCGGATTGACTACCCTTGTCTCGCTGTTACCCCGTAAATAGTATTTAGCCTCGCATCTCTACGCATCAGTCTGGTTGTCAAATACGTAAACGCACTTTTGTCTCTATCACTCGCGTCTCTTTTCTGCATCTTTTCGCTTTTGCTTTCTTCTCTTTGCTCTTTCTTTATACGATGTTTCCGTCCCTCAATGTTTCTATCTGAGTAAAAAAGCTATACGGACAATCAATCGAAGACTTTTACCTTTGCCAACTACGGCTTTGTGACTCTGTGAGCGCTTGTTTTCTGTTTCTTTCGCCTTCTTCTAGATCTGATGGCAAACCCGAACCAGTAGGTCTTTTCTCTGATTTGATTGAACTCGACTTGAGCCTTGAAATTTTTCAGATGTAAGAAAGCGAGCCGAGCAAAAAGCTGAAAGCGCGATTGCCACTTCTTTCCCTCAATTGCCTCTTTCGCTTTCCATCGATCCCCGTTTGTTTGTTCATGGAAGGGTCCAGTGCTATTAAAAGTCATCAAAGGACTGTTAAATGCGGGATATAAGAGGGATAACAGTGGGGACACAGGGTGTGATTAGAATCTGATGCCTCTGAATGATCAGCCTCTTGTGTCCATGCTATGGTCGGCTTTCGCCTTGTCTTCGGCCAGAAAATGTCGCCCAGAATGCTGTTATCACATTGAGGTCTGAAACAACTGATCAGCATTAGGGTTCAAAGAAGGTGATACAGGGAGCGAGTGGTAGACGAACAAGACCGGAGGCTCATCACCTTCAGAGCCTCATCTCGAAGTTGTGCCAGGGTCTCTCTAGTGAGTAGAGCCGGAACTGATTTGATTAGGGGTAGGAAAATCTCTGATTTGGGGTAGGAAAACCTCTGCATTAGTATATCTAGTCGAACTTGAAAGGCAGCGGAAGCGTCAATGCATCTTCCTTTGAACTACTGCTTTCCTTTGCTCTTCTTTCTTTCTACCCTCAAGCTCTTTCGCTGTCCGATCATTCGAACGCTCGAAAATCATTTAAAACTCGACGCACCTCAAGCCGCCCCAAGCACCAACCTTTCCAGGCTTCAAGTTCTACTCTCTTCCACTTCTTTCATCATCTTCTTCTCTCGCAAGCTTGAGGTGAAGATTTCTTCAAACTTGCCAATCCCCATTAAGTGAACTTAGATTCATTCCTTACAGTTTCTCTTCAACACATCTCAAATGGAATCAACGAAGCAAGATTACCGTCAAGAAAGTGACGAGGGTAGGGTCTCCAGCAGTCTATCAATCCCAAATTCTCCTTCTTCTTCGAGTTCGAATCTCAAAGCATCAGAATTTGAGCCTTCAAGTTCGTCCTCTTTCGAGAATCAGAATCAGAAGAGGTACTCAGCCTCTACTGCCAGGATCCGGTCAGGTCACAACCATTCTTCTTCCGGTTCTCAAGACTTCTCAGCTTCTGATCTAACTCATAAACCTAACAAAGGGGAATCAATGGATCAATCTTCGTCTTCTACTGAAAGCACTTCGGATCCAAAGCTACTCAACGCGGAAGACAATCAGCTCAAAACCAAGTCTTCAAATCTTTCACAGTCGGATTCTCTCGATTTGTTCGAATCCTTCTCCAATGATTGGTCTCTAGGCTTGAGCTTTTCAAACGATTACTGGACTGCTAGAGAAGGTGACGAGTTCGGGAGATTGGAGGGTTTAGGTGCTTCGCATAGATTGGAGAACAAAGGGGGATCTGGTGTCAACTCTTCAGAGAAGCAAGCGGGACAGTTAAAGATTAGAAATTCACTAGATGACGATGGGACCCGAAATCATTGGCTCGACCTTCCTTCCACTCCAAACGGAAGTTCGGAAGCTCCCAAAGTTTCGGAAAATGTCACTTCAAGCTCAAACGCAAGCGTAAAGGCTCCACCTCCTTCACCCAACTTCAACTTTTTGATTCCTACTCCTTCCCCCACGAGCTCAAAGTTCGAATTATTCAAACCTTTGAATCCAACTCCAGTCAAGGAATCCGCTCCTGACAAGTCAGAACTCAGCTCGGATTCGCTTTCCCCAGTAGTGGTCAGAGCCAGAACTTCTTCTCTCAGAAGCGACGTCAACATCAAGAACAACAAGAGTTCAAGTCATAGTTCACCAGCTCTGGGCTTCTCTCCGATTCCATCACCTTCTGACATCAAAGACTCAAGTCCAAATCCAACTCCAGCTCCAACACAAGTCGATGAACAGAATGCTCTTCAAATGCAAGGAATGAAGTCGAAGTTGGGATCAGAAGCGGAGAAGAGATTTTTGGAGCCTGGTGGGAACGGAAAGGCCAGAGGAGATTTGAGAAGATCCAGAACAGCTTCGGATGCTTCAATCAGAAAAATCGAGGATCAAGATCCCAGAATGATGGCTGACTTCCTAAAGCAATCTGAGAAGAAATCATCAAATTCCGTCGATTCCAATTCCACTTCAATACAATCGAAACCACTCAAATCTCAGAATTCCTCCTCTCAATCTGAAAGCGGACACAGCTCTAGTACAGACTCCGATCGGTTATCATTTGAGATCCAAGAGTACTTCGCTCATTACCTCAAAGAACTCTTCAAGACAGAAGCTGGTCTCTGAGCAGTTCATCAGCTTCAAAGGGTTAAAATTGGGCTCAAGAGGGCGGAAAAAGAAGGAGAAAGAAAAAGAATCTGGAAAGATTGACTCTGAAAAGATGCCGGTGGGGAAAGAAATGGAAAAGGAAGTGGGAGAGTTAGAAGATTCATCGCTCGGAGTAAAAAAGAAAGAGGTTGATGTTCAAGTTGCGAAGGAAGAGAATGAAACAGCTCAAGAGAGAATTCAACAAGATCAACAGTCAAAAGTTAATCCCAATCAGTTGAAGGATCCGGAGAAAGATGAACCCAGTGCTGATCAGAAGTTCAAGACGCCAGACTCAAGCTCTGAGCTCGCTCTCCCATCTCAAATAAGATCCAAAGGAATCACTTCTGAAGCTCCAGCTCCAGCTTCTTCTGTCGATTTTATTTCCCACCTTTCGTCTCTCAATCTTCAACTGCAAGTCCCAAATCCTCGAAAGTTTCTTTCACAGCTCCTTTCGTTGAAAGCACTCCGGTCTTCATTCCAAGCTCAAGCTCAAAATCTTTACAAAGACCCTCATCTGCTGTGTCAAGGCTTTCTCATCTCGAAACTTTACAAGAATTGGAGGAGAAAGCTTGGAGAGAAGCAAGTTACGAGAAAGCAGAATTGGAGGTCTCGTTGGTCGAGGGTGCAGACGAAAAGGTCAACTCAGAGAGTTCAAATTCATCAACTGGTTTAAGTGAGAACAGAAAACATGATTTACGAAAAGAAGGAGTTGATGAACAACTAGAAAGAAGACGTAGTTTGAAAAGAAAAGAATCAGAAGAGATTCTAAATGGAAGTCTTTACCATCGGAAGAGAATGTCAATGGAAAGAAGAAATGAAGAGGAAAAAGATAGAGAAGGCGAAGACTTGTTATCTGAAATGGGAGGTCCTCAACAACGCAAGTCGAATGATGCTTGGGATTGGAAAGGAAAAGCCAGTCTCTCCCAAGATGGTAAGTTGAAAGATTCTCCCTTCTCGTCTAGTTCTCCCTTCTCGTCTAGCAGTTTCTCGTCTCGTTTGGTTTCGTTTTACTTTCGCTTTGATTTCGATTCTTGTTTTTTGGAGTCGCGTCGGACAGAGAGAGGGTCTTTGGTGTTGAAAGGGGGTCTTGAGTAGGGAGCGACAGAGAAGGCAACCAGGGGCTCGTGTCAAAAACGACGCTAATCTCAGCAGGCGTTCGAGGTCTAATCAGCGCTGGCAGAGCAAGATCCTCGCTGGGGGTTTTGAGCAGAGATTCGATTTGGATTTTGATCTTGAAACCATTTTCAGAATTCCAATTGGAACTCAACTACAAATCTCAATTGCAGACTCGATTCATTGTGGAAGGAATACGCTAAAGAGTCCTCGCTTGACGAGGTCCGAAAGTGGTTTTCCTTCTTTCTCTTCTCTCTCTTGAACGACATTGACAACATCCGTCCCATCTTAATTGTTATGGAGTGGATGGATTAATGTCAACAGAATCAGATCGAATCAAGAATCAAGAATCACTGCTTCCGTCACCATCACTGGATCCAAGAAGATTGTCTTCGCTGACTCTTGCTTCCACCTCTGCTTCTTCCTTCATCTCTACTCTAAACACTTTCTCTGATCCTCCTCCACGAATCATCAATCATAACAATCAAAACGATCAAATCAAACCAAATCACATTTATACCAACTCTTCCTCAACCATCAATACCAAACCAACCGATATCGTCGATACCCGCCAATCTCCTCTTTCCATCCATCCAACTTCAATGTCAACTTCTTATTCAACTTCTCCCTCAACTTATCAACCACGTCCTTCAACTTCTTCTTCAATCTCTTCTTTGAACAATCTCAACCATTCAAATTCAACAAACCCGACTTCACCGGGATCCAATAATTCTCACTCGAATCCTCCTCCTTCCTCCTTCGTCCAACCTTCTCCAAACCGGGAATCCTCCTCTCGTCCAACTCGGCCTCCATCTCCATTAGCAACCTCATACGCTACAAGGATGAGTCAACCTCAAGTATCCACTCCGACCTCTCTCATCACCGACGACTCTCCTTCCTACATCTCTGCAAGGTCGGCAAACTCTCTAATCTCTGAATCAAGACCTACTAGAATCCAGGTAGACACTCTCTTCATCCTGAATCGTCTGTTAGATGAATTACTATTACTGATTCTTAGCTCTGCAAAGAGCTTGAGCACGGATAGGATCAAGACTCATGGTGTACTAAAGGTTCTCAACAATTCAGCCCTCGCTCGAAATAGCGTCTTGGAAGCTGAATTGGAGTTGAGAAGTTACATGGATGGAAAGAGAGCAGAAGGTGGAAAGGTCCCTCTGGGTCTCATGGCTACCAGTAGATGGGATGGCACTGAGAATTGGCCAGTGGCTAGCGCTTATGGAATGGTGAGTGCGGGGGAAGAGAAGAAGAGGAGGAGCAAAGGAGCAAAGGGACAAAGGAGCTCGCGGGATCGATCTACTTCGATTATTGTCAGATAGCATGAATCTTATCTTCATATTCATTCCTTTCCTCTCTCAGCTACGCACTCGATGTCAGTACTACTCGACTTTGGGAGATCTCGAGGATGAATCTGCCTCCTCTCTGGGAGATCAGCACATCATGTCTACAGATGGAAGACCAATAGCCACAATCACTCCAGGAGTAGCAATCTACGTGACTGCTCTCTTGGAATTCGTAGGAGAGTACATCCTGCAAAAGGTGGGATCGGTCATCGAACGAGACAATTCAGACGAAGCCTCTCTCTCGGATCTAGTAGCTGCCTTGACTGAAGACGAAAGTCTAGCACCTCTTTACAATCGAATGGAAATCAAGAACTACGTCGCTTCGAAAATGAAATCATCAGGTACTGGAAACAAGAAGAAGATGAGCGGTAGTGTCAAACCTTGGCAAGTTCCACACGAGGACGACTACGACGAAGCAGCTGGTACTGGTGGGAAATTCAATTCAAAGAGGTCTTCACTTATCTCTGGAAAGAAGAATAATGGAGTTGGAACTCCAATGTCAACTTCGAATTCTGGGTTCTCTTCTCATGAAAGAGGCACTTCCATAGGTACTCACAATTCTCACAATACCGATGGAAATGATCATACCTCGCTTTCCACTTCTGGTTTGAATTCAATCACTACTGGATCTTCTTCCAATCATACCAATCTATCTTCTTTGCATTCTTCGGATCTAAGTCATAATGACTCTCCAAATACAAGTGCAAGTCCTACCACTTCTGGATCTAATCTGACTAGAAGACCTAGTACTGATAGGAATTGGGGAGGTCAGATCTTTGGTGGAAAGAGAAGAGGTAGTCTGAGGATGAGTCAAGATGCTGGCAGCAGTGGCGGAAAACTTAATCAAGGTGGAAACGCAGCTCCAGCTGTCAGCTTGGATGACGAGGAGTTCGAAGATGTGAGTTCAAATGCTTTCGTGTCAATTGATCTACGAAGTTTGCCCCGGTTAAGTTTCTGACTCTATTTCCCTCTTTTATCGACGTGTTTCCATCATCTGTAGGACTTCGAAGCAGCTCTCAACAATCCTGGGACGATGAAGGTGTCTCTCACTCCAAATAGGCTCAGAACGATCGAGGTGAGTGAACGAGATAATAAACTGAGTGTAGGCGCTACTGCAACTGTGAATACTGACTCTTACCTCTTTTCTCTTTCTTCATTTGCTCAGGTGACCGAGAAGGAAGCCCAAGCGAAACGCAACTCTCGTCGTCGTCCAGGAACCCTTTCTCCTCTCGAAGTTCGTGCAGCCGAGATGAATGGAAACTCGTCTAGAGCCAGCCCTCTACCTTCCCCGGCTGCGACTGTGAAATCTCGCTCAAGCCAAAGAGATCACGATCTTCCACCTACGCCCGCAAGCGCTAGAGGTGGAAGCACCGGAAGAGTGTCTGGATCCAAAGCACCTCCTCCAAGCAGCTATCGATCTCCTTCTCCAGTCGTCACCAACCAGTCTACCTTCTCTTCTACCAACAATCAGGATCGAGATGGAGTCAACGAAGACGATCTGGACGACGAAGATCGAGAGCTTCTAGGTCTGCCTCCCAAAGGCAAAGGTGGAAGAAGGAAAGATCTCTCGGCTGCAGGTGTCAGTCCGGCTACCTCTGCAAGACTTCAACCTCGAGAAGGAAGAAACTCTGGAAGTGGCGCTGCGAAGGAGATGATGGAGCTCTTTAGCTCGACTCCTCCTGGAACTCCTCAAGTCGCTCAAGGCGCAAGGGAAGACAGCAGCAGAACCTCAAGTATTCATTCCAACGAAGGAACCACCAGCAAAGCCAACAAACGAGCTTCTGGAGTTGGAGGTAGAATGCGAAACCTCTTTGGAAGGAAAGGAAGCGGTTCGATCAGTGGAACTGAAGTCTTCTTCCCTGCAAGCAACAGAGGTTCTCTAAGTAGCCTTCAAGGCAGAGAAAACAGACCTTCTGATGGAGGGTCAGGATCTGGTTCTGGTTCTGCAAGAGACAACTTCTCCAACAATGGTCACGCTCATGTCTCAGAAGATAACTTGTCTTCTTTCGCGGATAACTCTTCCTCTACTTCTCACTCTGCTAGGATCTCTCAGCAACAGCAAGTCGGAGGCTCTCTGGGAAGGAAGTTCAGTCCTGCTTCTCCTCCTCTTACTGCCATCAGAAGAACGTCTCAATCTTCTCAAGCCGCTTCCAACAGTTCTCATCGTCCAACTCCACTCAACCTGGTTCAGTCTGCTTCTCAAGAAGACGACCTAGAAGCTGATCAGCCTCAAATTGGCTCTACTTCTTCTGCAAACCAAACCGCCAAGGCTCTTTCTTCGGATCAACAAGCAGCTTCAATCACTGGAGCACCAGAGAGAGTCGTAGGGCTCTATGAGGAACCAATCTCGTCTACCTCTACCGATTCTCAAAGTCAGAGACCTGCAACTCCACCTTCTCCTCCTCCTCAATCCAAGGAACCACCTCCTTCTAGGAAAATTCCCTGGAGCTACAGCAGACAATCCAGTACTGGTCGACCTGGAAGCAGAGCTGGTGCTACCACACCGACTTCCGAGCTCAGATTCTCAGCTGGGTATGGTTCAAGTTCAGGAGATCATGAGACTGTTGATCGAGCCTACGTCGCCAGATCTCCAGGTACAGAGAGAGATGAGAGTGGAATCTCTGGAAGTAGAGCGGCTCCTTCCGCTTGGAATGCAAGCGCAAGGGAAATCAGAGATAGGGATCTCAGAGACAAGGAAAGAGAGAGTTCGGAGGCTGCAAGATCAGTTGAGGCTGGAGAAGGTGGCAAGACACCAACTCCAGCTCAAGTTCTAGGATTCCAAGGTCCAAGACCAAGGACAACTTCTGCTTCTCTCTACGGAGGAGGATTGAGCGGTTCAAGAGATACGCTCAGAACTCTGACTGAACTCGATAGACGCATGAGAAGTGCTACCTCTGTCGAAGAATGTCGAGCGATGGTCGTCAAGGCTCTCAACGGAGCTTTGGAATCAGCTGGTGCTTTCGCGAATGGAAATGGCAATGCAGGAGCTATGCCACCTGACTGTGCTGAGATCCAAGATATTCCAGATGAGGAATCAGACGCTAATCACTCGAGAAGAGGAGGATTCTACGGACATGGAGGTAGGACTTCGACCGATAGAAAGAGATCTGATCCAACTGTCAACTCTGCTGTCCTCGCAAATCTTCAAAATAGAACCAGGAAAGCTTCCAACAGCGTCAATCCTGTTGCACTACCGACTCTTCCTATCAGCAAGGCCAAGAGACCTATCTTGGCAATGGCTGATAATTCAGCAGAGGAAATGATGGAATTGGAGTCTCACGGATTGGTCGCTGCTTGGCTCTTGGATGGAGAAGAGCCTCGACATTCTCAACAGCATCATCAAGTCGAAGAAGAGGGAGATCGATTGAATCCTCTCGCTTCTTCAGACGACGTTCTCAACTCTGGAGATGCAACTCTGATCGCTCATCATGGTCCGAATCCTACGAGGAAGTTCTCTGCTTCTGCAGACGATACTTCCATGAACAATTCTTTGGAGAATGACAATGATCAAGACGCAGGTTTCGCTTCGGCTGAGGAAGACACTTCGAATGGCTTCTTACAACCAAGGAATAGCGTCTCGAATTCTACCACTCCAGCCAATTCTCAGAGACTCTCCTCCTCTTCTTTGAAGAAATCGCCCTCTATCGACAATAGGACGGGAGGTAGATCTGCAGTCTCCAGTTTCTATTCCGCTCATGAAGATTAAGAAACAATCTTTCCACTATACCACTTTCTCGCTCACTTCTCTCTCTCTCTCTCTTTTTTTTTCTAACAAACTATTGTTTTCATTTTGCTTTGTCTTCTTCGTCAAGCTCGTTCTTTCTTACCAAACTGCTCTTTTTCAAAACTCTCTTTTGGCTACGTAGGTTTCCTTTTCGTCTCTCGTCTTTCCCTTTTCCGATGAATATCTTGTCATCTGCTCTGGCGATGCTACCATGTATGTTATCTTATTGTTCTGTGAATGCTTAAAAGACGATCCGTAAAGAATGATTCACAAAGAGAGACTCTTTGGTTGTTGAGCGCTTCGTACCTCAGAACTTGAACCGTCTCTCTCTCTCTCTATCGACCGCTCTGGCCTGTCGTGCAAATCGCTCGCCGATGGCATCGGTCTGAACTTCATTCCTGGAACCTTATTAGGTACTTACGAGAGCCTGAGAGCTTGTTTTGTCCGCCTTTGTGCTTCGGCAGCGTTTACATACAGCGTCATTCTGAACTTCTCATCGCAGTGGAGATCTCGATGTCGAATCTTCAGGGCAAGGTCGAATCATCTGCTTTTGAAGGCAGGAATCAAATTCTAACGATCACTCGATTGACGTGGAGGCCAACTACGTATAAAGATGTGGAAGCGCTCACGAGCGAAGAAGAATCGACGAAAGGGCTGAACGAAGAGTTGAAGGTTGCAGGAGGCGGCAAGAGCTAACAATCTGTTCGACGCCCGCTTAAGTTCCTGGGAAGGGCAATCGACGAAGGCGGAGCTTGTTTACCTGTTCTTTTGCAGTTTTCGATGACGTAGTCTGTTAACGTTCGTGCTGTCTTTACCGCCTAAAGAGCAGGAATTACCGCCGGCAGAGAATGCTACATACCCCTGCCTGGATGTCGAGCGCCGCGCAAAGGACTATAAAAGTGAGCGATGTTGACTACTTTCTCTTTCTCTCCCCATCTTCTCCTCTTCCTCCTCTTTCTTCTTCACTCTTCTTTCTACTTTCTCTGTAAGCATCTCAAAATGATCTCCATCACCAAGTCACTTTTAGCTGTCGCTCCCCTCGTCTCCTTGGCCCTTGCCTCAAAGCCAGCTGCTCCAGTCTCCCCAATCAGATCTTCACAACCTGTGAAGTCTTCCGGGTCTGGCATCCAAGCAGATAACGCTTCAGGAGGTAACTGTGATCATTGCTACACGTGAGTCGTCAAACCAAACCCCAGAAGAGGGAAGAAGAAAGAGAGAAACTTCGAAGTGCGCGTCAACAATTACTAATCTTCGCTTTCTTGTCCTCTTTTGACTGATCCTAAATCAGCTGTTACTTCTTCGATGCTCCGCAAGGTTCCAAGTTCTACGCTTTCGTTGGAAACATGGTCGTTCCCAGCAACAACCCAGACAACAGCCAAGGTAAGCTTGAAGAATCGGTGCTGTGGCGAATACGATCCACTCCCGCAAGGAACCAGTATTGGCTCACTCGCCTCTCCTCTCGCCTTTTTTTGCGCACTCAACAGCTACCAACTATCTTTGGCCAGGTCTTGAGCCTGCTGACTCCAGTTTCGTTCTGCAACCAGGTGAGAAAAAGTAGCGGTGACAACTTTCTTTCGTTCACTCGCTCGCTCTTACTGATTCATGATGTTTCCGTTCTCTGCAGTTCTCGGTGGATACCCTGCTCAAAATGGAGAGTGGTCTAACTTCGCAAACGAATTAGTGGGCAGCAGCTATGGAGACACTATTGGCAACTCGGTCAGCGCAAGTGTAGGTGCCTCGTTAAGTTTCAGCATGACCATCAATCAAGACGCCTCAGGTTGGACCATCAAATCTGGTAGCGCTACTAACAGCTGTGAGTGCTACTATCAATGGTGACTCGCCAGAGAGCTGAGAGTGGTCGGTTTCAAACAAAGTCTCGCTCTCTCGCTGAACTTGAAACCCCTCCTCATATTTTAATCTCTCTCACAGACGATATCACACAAGACTTGACTCAAGCTCTCTTCTGTGGGGAATTCTACGAGTGAGTCGAGTCTTCATTGACAAAAGGAAGAGAGGCAATGGTGAAGAGGGATTGAAATTGGGTGGTACCTTGTGTCCCCTTCATTTCCTTCGCTGACGAGTTCACAACTGTTTCACTAACCCCGCTTTGATGGTATCGCTCCTCTTTATGAACTTTACAGCTCCAACTGGGAATTTGGCAACCTCGTTTTCACTGGTGAGTAAGAATGAGAGAGAGAGACAGAGAGACAGAGAGAAAGATCGAAAGGAGCAGGCAAGGATCTCAAGCTGACGTCAACCAAAACCTTCTCTCCCTCGCTCTAAAGACGTCCAAATTGTCGCCAGTGGTTCTGATTCCAGCTGGTGTGTCGCAAATGGCCAGTCGCAGTTAGGTTCGCCAACAGGTCAATGGGATGGAGTCTCAAGCTCTACTGACGAGAATGGTAACACTGTCTGCAACATTTCGAAATTGACGATGGGTTCGAATTAGTTCTAGTCTCACAGTAGTCTTTCTCCATTATTTCTCGTGTTCCTCGAGCGTTCGTCTTCTCTTCACGGGTCCTAGCCTCACGCTTTTTGCCCATTCTACCTTCACGAGTTCCCGTATCTCTTGTTTCCTTTAATGTAGCCTCAACAAATTTCAATAAGTAATGGAATATGTCTCTTGGTCGAAAATACTTTCATTGTGGCGATAGGACCAAGTGCCTTCTTGGAAGAGATCACGGTCGTCATCATCTAGTTGAGCTAGCTATCGAGAGTCATGGCGATGATCGATCTGAATCTGATGGGCTCAATCAGATGAGATACTGAGATCCAACTTCTACTTGCTGAAAAGAGGGATTCGGATGACATTCGAAGGCCCGAAGTCGGCTCGTCGTCACTTCTTGCCAGAGACTCCTGGATATTTCAAGATGAGACGCAACCCGAGACTCTCTGAAAACCTCTAGATGAGAATAAAACGATCGAAAGATCAGGATGGGAGGCGAGAAAGGACGAAAAAGCGTGGTTTTTTGGGGTCTGTTTTTCGAAAAGTCCAGATCTTGACAGACGACTTGCGGGCTTGAGAGAAAACGGGGCCCTTTTCGCCACTGCAAGCTTACAACTACTAGTTAGGCTCTATTCGGGTATTTTTTCAGATAATTTGTAGTTTCAGGCTTCCGAAATAAAGTATAAGAGAAGGCAAGAGAGCTCTCAAACGGCTTCAGACGTCGAGAACAGGACACTTCCAGTTTGGCTGTGGAGCCTTTGGCGATCGAAAGATCTGTTACCAGAGAATCTCGAATCGAAAGGTTTCTTCTCTTTGAGCTCGCTCGACAACACTATCTATACTTCTGAATCACAATACTGAAGTTGAGGGTTGTTTAAATCTCCAATCTTGAACAGAGATGTGAGGACGCGCACTTCTGATCAGTCTCTCATCCATTCTGTCACTCTGTTTTTTCTCGACTGATTCAATGCCTGTGATGTTCTAGACTTGCTGAGCGCATGTGACCTCTGTGGTCGTTCAGAACCATCAAGATCGGGTCACAGTGAGTTGTTTGGGGAAGTGAGCGTGTCGGGAAGAGTCAATAGTGGAAAAATATCAACCTTTTCCTCTGGCACGAAGTCAGCGATCTGTCTTGTCGAGCTGAGCTGAGCTGATCAATGATTCTAAGTTGAAGAATGCTTGAGATCTACATATGATACAATACAAATGAAAATGGAAAGAGTGAGCCGGACTGGGAAAAATCTTGAGTGGTGTCGTTGTTGTCTAAATTGTTATTTCAACTCTATCCAGAAAAGCTACTATCGTTCAACTCTATTCCCAATTCATCATTAGCCAATTTCTTCATTTGTTCTTCCAAATCATCTTCGAAACCTTTCTGATCATCTCCATTAGAACCTTTTTCGATCAAACCGAAAGCTTGTCCAGTTCTTACTCCAGTTTTCCTAATTAACCAAATCAAATTGGAAGTTTCCCATATACTGTCTATTATCAAAAGAGTGAATCTGAATTTCAAAAAGGCGATCCTTTGATGAAACCATTCTGAAAGTCTTGAGACGAAAGGTGGAATTGAAGCATTGGTTGAGATTGAAGTCGAAGCTTGTGAAGAAAAGTTGGATTTGATGGGAAAGAAAACTCGATAGAGAGAAGAAGTTCGAGTTGAGATTAGAGCGTTGGAAGCGTGTTTTGCTAGAATGTTGATTCTGTTGACTGGAGATCCCAGCGCTGAAACAAAGGGAAATTCAGGGAGATGATCAAGAGAGAAGAGATCAGTCATCGAGAAAGGTGACGCTTTCCTCTTTGGTCAAATGTTTCTCACCTTGATTGTTAGCTTGGAATATCCTCATGGCTCTTCCTACAAAGATCAACTCCTTCGGTACCAGCTCGACAGAGACCTGGGGATTCAATGAGGAGGTATGAAAGAAGTCAGAGTCAGACCAAAGACCTCGTAGGAGAGAGGTCAAGCGTCTCGAGAGTTCCAAAAACTCACCAGAAAGTTATTGATCTTGTCTTTGAACTCCATCCCTCTCTTTCTTTCATTTTCCCACCTAACTTTCTTCTTTTCATCATCATTCAATTCTTCCCATTTCTTCATCACCATCACTTTACGATCATCACAATCCTTTCTCTCAACTTCATAAAGTTTCTCTTCTTGTTTCCCATCATTCTTCTTATTACCTTTCCAAGGTCTCATAATAGTAGCAGAAGCGAACAATTCCGAAACTTCTTCTTCCAAACCCCAACTTTTAACAATTGAAGTCAAAGTTTTCATATCAACTTCGAAAATTGCTCTCCATAATTCTGCGTATTGTTGTTTGAATTCAGGTGATAAAGTGACGTATAAACCATGATCTATTAGGACTATTTGATGAGAACCTGGAGCTGCTGTTGGATGAGGTCGAACAAGAACCTACGAAAAGGGAAAGAAGTGTTAGATCTCTGATCTCATACTTTCAATTGCTTCGAGAGTTTCGTGAAACTCACATTTCCAGGATGTCCATCAGCCTGAACGAAACCATGATCGAAAATCTGAGCTGCACTCAGCTCCATTACAGAATGACAAACCTTTTTAACATCCAAACCCATTTCTTCCAAACTTTTCCTATCAGTCATTTTACAGCTTGGTTTATTGACGAATTCCATAGTCAAAACTCTACTCGTACTAAGATCTTGATAACATTCTGGAACATAACAAGTCTCTCTAATTTCTTTACTCTTGTCATTTTCGATTTCAAATCTCGCTCTCTGTGCATTTTTCAATTCGGATTCAAATAAGGTCTCTTGTAATATTTGATCTGAAATGTATTGTCCGAAATAAGATAATGGTAAACCGAAAGTCATTTGATGTAGTTTTAACATTAATCTGAAACACCATAAATCATTCCTTGCATAGGCTCGGATGGTTGGTCTTTGAATCTTGATGGCACATTCTCTTCCTTTGCCTTTTGTTTTCGGATCGCGTAGGTATCCATGATGTACTTGCGCGATAGACGCACATGCTATCGGTTTCTCGTCGATCGAGAAGAAGATCTGAGAAGACGAGAGAACATTTCAGAGGAAAAACAGAGAGGTAAATCAGTACTCATAAGTATTGAGTAATGTTTTGACCTGCATCTCATCTCGAAGGAACTCACTTCGTCTACTCTCTCCTTCCCACCCAAATCCTCCTCCAAGACTTTCCTAGCAACACTCCATTCCAAAGCCTCAGCATCGTCGAGAAGTTTGGCCAAAGCTTGATAAGGTTTGGGAAGTAGAGCTGCTTGAGTTCCTACTGCCTGAGAGAGTTTAGTGTATAGACCTCCGTTTGATTCGCAGAGATCTAAAAGACGTTGAGCACTCCTTTCATGGATTAAAGAGATTGCTTCTGGAGAATTGGAATCAAAGTTGAGCCTGTGAAAATGATGAAGAGATAAGGGTACGATTAGGGATGACTTGCTTTCTCTTTACGAAACCTCTCTTCTTTTTCCAGCAGTCAGTCGAGTCTTGGATGTAGTCTTTCCAGTTTATTTTTTTCTTTGCGGTCTAACCAGCCTTGGAGCATTGAAGAGACCAGAAAAGGTTTGAACAAGCTGCAAGGACAACTGATGCCTTCGAGAGCACAATTTTCTCTATTCTCCTCTTGACTTGGACCATCGAGTCCCAAGACTCGAGCAACGATTCTAGATCTTCCATGCTCTGCAAAGCATCAATGAATCATGAGAACTTGTCCTAACAGGGATCGATCTTTGTGAAGCTGACGTAAAAGATATGACAGCCATTGACCACTCACTTGAAATCGGCAGCAATGACAGCACCAGTGAGGATGGTATAAAGGTTCCTCTGGACTATTCTATGATTTGCATAATGATCAAAGGTGAAGAAGAGGACCAGACCTAACGAAGTGGAGAGGATGAGTTTGGGAAGAATGGATTTCTTCTTAGCTTGCCGGCTTGATTCTGCATGGATTGTGGATTGGAAACGAATTGAAGATGAATGGAATTGAGACCTGTTTACATTTCGTATCGGATTGAGATTGGAATGATTTGAGAGATTGAGATTTCCAAGTGTTGATCTTGAGAATGATTTGCAGCAGATTGAGCCAGCAATGCTCCGATGAAGCATTCTGTGCAATCTATCTCTTTTTTGCAATCTCGTCTGCTTTTCTCTTTCTCTTTCCCTTTGGGATCTTTTACTTGAAAGAGAACCAGAAGATGAGGATTTGGCAGTGATGGGTTTGGGCTGAGACTGATAAGCAAGATTGATTTCTTCTTTTGTCGACTGCGCTCTTTCTCTACTCTCCAACAACGTCTTACTATTCATTCGTAGTGGTAGCAAGTAAAAGCTGGATCGTAAACACAGCCAATTCACTCCAAGCTCATCATGGCAAGTCAGAATCCATTCATCGACCAAGGATCTACGTCTACGTCTGCATCTGCATCTGCCAATCCCAATCCTGCAACTTCTTCCGCTGCGAAACAAAGGAAATCCTCAACCACAAAGATCACCAGAAATAGAAAGGTAAGTACAAGTAGGTAGATGGTTACCAACTTAGATCTCATCGTCCGCCGGAAATGTTCCATCGAAGGACAAAAGAGGACAAATTTATATACGTGCGATAGAGACAGGGCAGGGAAATCGGGAAGATCATTTCTAATTCTAGCCTCTCTTCTTCTTGAATTCCATCTTTGTTGTTGTCTCTCTTCTTTCCAGATCAACAGCTGTTTGGCTTGTAGAGACAAGAAGCAGAAGGTGAGTACATTGCTTGCCTCTTGCAGCCCGTTTTTGATTGAGTGCTGCGACTCTCGAATGGAGTAACTGAATGACAATGGGAAGGGCAGATCTTTGAATGTATGCCCTACTTCTAAGGCTTTTCATTTGATTAGCATCAAGGAATATCGCTATTTAGCTGGCTCGAAGCAAGATCTCTCACCTATCGTCGATCTTCCCCCACTTCTTCTAATCTTTCACTTTTACCTCTAATCCCCTTCTCTCTCAACCCTCATCTTCTCATCAGTGCGATCGAGTACATCCAATCTGTGGCACTTGTGCCTCTTCAAAGAATCCAGCAGGTTGCGTCTACGTAGACGACACTTTCGTAGCCACTTCAAACAAAGGTAAAGCAGCTCTAGCAGCCGCTGCTGCTGCTTCAAACGATCATCCCTCAACTTCAAACTCCAACAATACGACCAAAAGAAAGGTTTCATTCTCCACGAATCCAAACGGGGATGCGAATAGGATCGATAATGGAGAAGGAGAAGGTGGGAATGGAAATGGAGATGAAAGAGAATTAGCCAATCGAATGTCTAAAATCATGGGAAAAGAAAAAGAAGCCAGTTTATTCGCTCATGGAAATGAAGTTTATTTCGCAGGACCTAACTCTTCTACTTCTTATTTGGAAAGGAGAAGACAATTGATCCCTACCAATCTTTTGGATCAAGCAGCTCAAGCTCAACAACAAGCTTCTTCTTCTCAGAATCCAATTTCAAATCAACCCATTACTTCTAGATATTTCTCATTCGAAGAAAGGATTAGATCGACTAGATCATTAGCTATAGGAGAAGTTTTAGAAGAAAATCAACTCAATGGTTCTTTGAAATTGCCAGATTTCGAAACCTTACTTTACATTTTGGAAGCTTATCAAAACAATATCGAATGGCATTATGATTTCCAAAATGTAGGTTTATTACTTCCTAGGATCAAGGATTTCCATGATTGGTGGATTGAAAGAGAAGAAGCTATTGAAAATGAAAATCAACAGAGAATGGATGGGAATTGGAATGATTCTTCTTCTCCTATTCTAGATGAAGATGAATTGATGAAGAATTTACCTCCAGATCCAGTCTTGGTACCATTGTTGTTTGCAATCTTGGCAATAGGTTTACAATGTATTAGAACTTGTGGATCTAAAGAGAGAGGTGGTAATGGAGTTAAAGAAAGGTCAAATGAAAATCCTTCCTTTCCTTCGTCCACTTCTACCTCAACTACTTCAAACTTTTCAAAAGATTCACGTATGGATTTCCTATCTCAATCCAAACTTTTACCAAATAGTTTTTCAAAATATACACCAAGATCAAAATCATCACCACCATCTCATCGTCTTTTCAAGAACTGTTCATCAGAGAAAGAATTCCTCAAAATCTCATTGGAATGTTCAGAATCTTTACAAACTTCGTGTCCAAGTAATTTCTCTTCTGCATATCAAGCTCCTCTAGATTTAATAAGATCAAATCTATTGATTGGGATTTGGCATACTTCTGAATTGAATTTACAATTTGCTTGTTCAGCTTTTGCAATCTCTACTAGATTGGCACATTCTGCTGGATTGAATAGAGATCCTAAAATGTGGGGTGGTAAAATTGATAAGATAGAAGCTTTCAATAGAAGAACTCTTTGGTGGTCAGTGGTTTTCTTTTCGGTCTTTCATTCTTCTAGATTGGGTATACCTCCGGATTTGAGACCTAATGGTTTCGATACTGAATTACCAAATGATTTCAAAACAAAAGTTTATATTTGGAAAAAGGTGGATACTACTTTTCAAAGAGAGAAATTGAGAGAGGAATTGGAAGAAAGTGCTAATAATGCTCCTGTTTATACTTCTTCTTACTCAAGCTCTACTACAACTGCGAAGTCGAAGAAAATAGGACTATACTCTTCGAACTACATTTCGAAATTCCCAAAACTTTATCATTTTAAACCTCCAAGTTATGAGAGTTTTCAATTCCATCTTTGTAGATATAAATTGGCTCATTGTTTCTTATTACAAAATGAGAAACTCTTCGGATTGAAATTGCCAAGACATGAAATTGTAGACGTTTTGGATCTAGTTTATACTAAATGGAGAAAAGAAGTTCCAGATTTTCTCAAGAAGGAATGGTTAGGTAAAGATTCAATCAAATCTCCAAGTCCTGATCCCACTTTCTCTGGTGGTAATAGTACTACTGATTCTTCTCCAGATACAGATCTCAATCATCACGAACAAGATTCAAATTCAAGAGGGAATGAAATCAAAACAAAGGAAGAATTAATCTTGGAAGAGAATGAAAAGGATATTGAAATGTTTCAAAGTTTCTTTCTTCAAATTGGTTATCTTCAGGGAACTTTACAGATTCATAGACCTTATTTGGATGAAGGTGGAGGTTGGAAAGAACCTAAGGAAGCGAAGAAAAGTTTGGAAATGTGCTTGAATGCTGCTTGTTCTTTGATTTGGGCCGTCAATGGAATGTTGGATAAAGGTCCTCCTCATTGGGTGAGCATATCTCTTTGGTTGAAGAGGAACGAGGCGACGCATACATCGACGAAGCCTGAGACTGACTTTCTTTTCTTCGTCTCTTCTCAATCCGAATCTGTCCTCCCGAATCTCTTTCTCAGACATCGAACATCATGGTTCAACACACTTTCTCTAGTTCCTCAATTCTGGCAATCCACATTCAGGTTCAAGAGAACGTTGCCCTTCATTCGAGATCGAGTTCTAACGATCAACAGAATTCTGGTTCAAACGTGTTGAAAGTGACTCTTCAAAAAGGATTGGAGATCTTGGATACCTTTCATAGAAAGAAAACGTTCGGAAACATTGCTGAACAAGCTGGTAGATTTGCTGGAACGATTAGAGAATTGTTGGGTTATTCTCCTCAAGAAGGTTCCATAGGTCCGGGAGGAGCTGCAAGTCAAATCAGATCCAACAACACTCCTTCAAATGACAATTCGAGGATCGGAAATCAACTCTGGGAGAAAGATCCAAGAGCTGGGTTTCTTCCGACTTCCACAGATCCAGCATTGAATAAATGGGAAAATCTACCTACTCCAACTCCTTTCTCTTCTTATTACAATCAACCACCTCCACAACTTCAACAGCAACAACAACAATCTCAAGCCACTTCGAACCCAAATCCTGCTTTGAATCTTCCACCTTTTGATCCTTCCTTACCAGCAAACAGCTTCGAGAATCTAAGTCCAGGAAACTTCAACAATCAACCTCAACAAGCTCTTTCCCCAGCTTCTGCCGCTTGGTTGTTCAGACCTTTGGAAGGTATTCCACCAGATAGACCCCTTCCTGGTCCCCCTGGCAAAGGAAACTCACCTTTACCTTCTAGAGTCTTGAATCAAGATAGGCCAATGATGGATTTGGGAAACATTACGAATCCTATCGGCGGCTTCGGGATAAATCAATTCAATAGTGGTAGTAACAACGTTTATCAAGGCTTGAATCCTACCCCTTCGACTTTCTCTTCACTTCCTCAACAATCCTTTGCAGAAAGCAATTATTCAAATCAGAACTCTAATGGATCCAATTGGAACTCACCATCCAATGATAGCAACATGTGTGGCTCAGGTTCCGTTGGTAGTAGAAACAATTCTGCAGGTTATGATCCGAATCAATCGAACTACACCTACAATTATCCTATGACTTCCCTTTCTGAAGCTGCTGCTGGATTCGATGTCAATTCAAACAACAACTTTAGCAGCGTAGGTGGAAATGGAATGATGAATAATACTATCCCTGGATCTTCGACTGGCAGCTACAACTACGCTTTGAATTCGACTTTCGATTTCGTTGGAAATGATGCTGTCGATTACGTTCAAGAATGGAAGCTTTGGGAAAGTTATTGTGAAGATTTGAAGAACCAAAGAAATGAAAATGCTTGATCTTGGAGCTCTCGATTCGATCTCTCTCTGTGCTGTTCTCTTCCACCGCTCTGTTGTATTTCTGTCTCGTTATCGTCTTTTGTTCTTACCCTATGCTTTTGAAATCTTTACCTTTTGTATTATTAGGATTAAGCCATGGAGTTACTGAGGAAGGAGTTGTGTAAAGTATTGATGTGAATCGTGATTCTCGTCAAGCGCAAAGAGCGATTCCAATCTTTTCCGCATTTCGATCTGCATTCCATCTCCTGTTTACTTTTCAGTGAGCCAGAATTCGGTCTCGAACGGAGGGGAAAATCTCAAATCGTAGCTCAACGAACTCTCGATTGGATTGATAGAGTCTGGAATCATACACTTTTCGAAGACAAGACGAAACACGATCTAGAAGCTTTCATGAGAATTCAGCCTTTCCATTCCTTTCCGGCTTTCCTTCTTTGACCCCGCAACTTCGCCCTGGACATTCCAAACTAAAATCCGATTTTCGCTCCCCAACGATGGTAGGTCTGCAACTTGGGAGCAATCTCCAGAAGACGTGTCTCGAGAGAGATGAATTGTTCTTCTTCTGCGAGAGAGTCTAGGTTCGATCCTTCCACAAAGAACAATGCTTCGACCGAATCAGAGGAGAATCGTGAATCGAACGACAGCGATTTCAATTTGGGAAAGAGAATTTGCTTGTCGTGTTTTGGCTTAAGACTCGATTCTTCTTGACCTGAAGCACCGTGCAGAGCGATCGATTTCAGACTTTCGGAATGAGATCTGATGAGGTTTCGAACTTGAGGATGAGCTATGCTCATCTTTGAAAGGAAGAATGTAAGATGTTGCAGCTTAGGATAAGAATTGTTGAGGAGATATTGTCCTAATGGAGAAGAAAGTCCTTTGATATCTAGATGAGCTAGCTTTGAGAATTTGACTCCAACTTGTTCTTCTAATTTGGAATCCTTTTTGACTTGTCCTCCGTATTCCGTCACAGAGATCTTTGTGAGAGAAGAGGCACTCGAGCCGATAAGCTTGCAAAACCTTTTTGGGAGCGACTCTTTACTACTTGTTTGGTTTGACAGTTCCAACGTCTCCAGGTTGGTGGAGTTGATACTAGACAGCATTTCCAAAAGCTGAACGGAAGGCGAAACTAGAAAATCTGAGTGAATTCCAATTGAGGATTAGAGAGATCAACGTCGGCTCGATTGAAACTCAACGTGGCCAATTGAGTAGATCTCAGTATTTTCGAGACGAATTGGAGGTTGATGCAACTACGATAGACTCTCAATTTCTTCAATTGACTCAATTCGAAGTTCTCGATGAGGTGCAGAGCGTGTTCCGTGCTTGAGGAAATGTCCAATTTCTGCAGTTGTGAGAGCACAATGACTTCGTTCTTTTCTCCCTTCGGTCCCTCGTACTCTTTGCAACATCCACCTTTTTCATCAGTTCTCAATTCTAATGAAATCAGTGACTGACGACAGCTTTTTAACAGAGGAGAAAGCTTTCATCAACTTCTTGACATCTACTAGTTCAGATGGGATAGAGCACTTGAAGGCGAGATCTTGAAGTTGAGGCATGCTCTGTTCCAAAATGAGCTCGTAACCAGAAACACTGAGATTTGTTACCGAAAGAGATTGAAGATTTGGAAGGAGTTGAGTTGAAGTGGGAACCGAAAAGCTCATGAGTGTGAGATCCGCCAGCTTGAGAAGTTTGAGTGACGAGCTTCTCTCGAAGACCGTAGAAAGAATGTCGGATGAGATCTTGGACCATTGTAAGTCGGACTGAAGTGAGAGTTCCAAGGTTTCCAGATCTGATCCGACCCAGTCAACAAGCCAGTCCAAGTCATCTTCGGCGTTGGACCAAAGACGGAGCCTGAGTTTGTTCAGCTGAAAAGATGGAACCTCTGAGGGAGACTGCAGCTCCTCGTCGGCAGTGACCTCGAAGCAGAACAGTCCTAGAGAAGAAAGACTAGAGCAGCTCGTCACCAGATCCCACATCTCGGGGAGAGAAGCATTAGAACCATTAGAGCCAAACTTGATTTGAAGTTCTTCCAAAGTTTCATTTGATCTTGCAATTTCCTGGTAGAGTCCAGGAAGCTCGCTTTCGTCGAATTCGTCATACCCCATTTCCGGATCCTTGAATCTGTATAGATCAATGTCCAATTTGGTAAGGGTTCCACCAGAATCGACTAGCTCATCCAGAAAGGTTAGACAGCTCCCAGTGTCGTACGAGAGCTCAACCATGCATCCTGAATTGTCTCTGATTGATACATAGATGCTTCACTTTATTTCCCATTGATGATCCTCCTGATTCCACTGATATAGGGAAAGGTACTTCGAAATGAATCTCCTCGAGAAGACTGTCACTTGCACTGATGGTTTCGAAAGGCAGGGAGACTGGATCGACCATGATTGTTCGAAGTTGATGTAAGGATTGATTGGCTGAAGTGAGTATGTTCGGGTTGTCTTGATGTGGAAAAGAGAGGAATCGAAGACGAATCGAAGAAGAATCAGTCCGGAGATCGACTGAGTGTGTGGATGGTGAGGGAAGAGAAGAAAGAAAGATTGATTGATGGAACAAAGACGTCTTGAAAACACCGAGCGAATCTCGCCGAGTCTGATCAAAGTTTCCGCGAGCTGTCGTGACAATGATGCTCAGACTATAGTCTTCACGATATCAAAAAGACAAAAAAGAAGTCACATCTTTAGTCAGAAGAGCGGACGATGTCGAAAGAGCCAACGACTTTGCTTCTGTGATTCCTCGCTGGCGGCATAGCGTCCACAAGAGCGAGGAATTTTCAAGCTTTCACTAAAAGCCCAGCTAAATTATCCATTCAAGATCCAAGTACTGAACAAGAGGATTCCCATGAATGTATATCAAGGTTTCAAGACCTTCCCACCTCCATACCAATTCCTTCCGATACAAAGTTGATTTTCATCTCTCATCACCTCCTTCAACTCCTTGAAATGCTCCTCTATTTCCTCCGAGATCTTCTGCAGACCATTCTTCAAAACCTGAATCTTCTCTTTTGGTATCTCTTCTACGAACCTAGCTATGGAGATATGAGCTGAAGGCAGAACGTATCTCGGGGAAGGAGGTGGGAGAGTGAAGTTTTGAGATCCAGCTTTGATGTTGTGTTCATTATGTCTTTGATAGAAGTCTAGGGACGAAAGATAGAGATCATGTCGATATCTGAGATAGTTCTGATATGAAGATGATGTTGGAAGTGAAGGTAGAAAAGAGAGAGCTAGAGCTGATTGGTCGTAAGACAGAGTTGGGCTGTCGAGGATGGGTGCTGGCTCTGGACGTCTGATTCGAGGTGAGAGAACAAAGTAGTAGATTAAAAGCACAAGAATAAAGGCGGAAATGGACTCAATATGTCGAACGCATTGATGACTGATGTCTCTATTATCATCTCGTGCACTCACTCACTCGTTCAACTTATTCAGAAACGCTTCGTCGAAGCATTTCGATATACTCTCTACAGTCTCCTGATCAGAACCAGAAATCCATTCGAAAAGAGTCATATGGAGTTTATCTTTCGGTGAAAACCAAATGGAATCCGCGACTCCAATCTCCTGTGCGAGCTTTCTAACTCTCTCCTGGATCTCCATAATTGCCTCTTTGACGTCTTGTTCAGGTCTAGAAACCAGAGTGATGCAGTGTCTAGGATCCAAAGATTCGTCATTGTTGGCCTCTAGGATTGATTTCAAGATTGGATCTGGCTTGACTTTCGAAGATTGGACGAGAAGATCGTGTTGAGCGAGCTGTCTGCTCGAGCGATGATTTGAGAAGATCGTTCTGATGGCAGCTGGATCTCCATTGTCTGACTTTGATAGGATTGGCTGAAATGGATCAGGTTCAGTAAGAATCGAAGAAGAAGATGAAGAAGTCATGGAGAACGAAGACCCTCACGAGAAGAGTCTATCACACTCATCGGCGTTTCAATGTCCGAGAGGCGAGAAGCTGTTTCTCCACGTTTGTCTTTCTCTTTCTCTTTCTCTTTCCACCTCTGCATCCTTTTCCTACCTCATCTTAAACAAGCCTTATACGATGGGATCCCTCGTCAACGTCACCGGCTTTGGTTTCTTGAATCAGATTCCGCAAAGCTCCACTTCTTCTCCTTTGCCTCGTCCAACTTTCCCTCGTCCAATCCTATCCTATCAACCAATCAAGAGCATCTACATCATCCTCTACTTCCTAGATCTATCCATTCGCAAAGTCCCATTCTGGATCTTGAAGTATTCGATCCCAAGATTCAGACCTTGCAAGCAGTGGACATTGCATAGATCTTTGGTCTTTTCCGTTCTCAAATCTCTCTTCCAGTTGTACCCAACTGTTGGAATCAGTTCCAATGCGAGAGATCATACTCAACTGGACCCAATCGTCATCCAAGAACAGGACCAAGAATCTGGAAATCTAAAGAACGTCAGAGAGAGAGCTCTGTGGATAGAACCAGTCGGTCAAGATTACGTCAAGGGTCAAATCGATAGATGGTACAAAGACACGGAAACTTCTCTGGAGAGAATCCCAGGATATTGGATAGGAAAAAATCGATTCCAACACATCATCAGAGCTGCCGAAAATGAGAAGGTCATCCTCTTCTTGCACGGGTGAGTCGAACGA
Source organism: Hemileia vastatrix (assembly GCA_030280995.1). Lineage (NCBI taxonomy): Eukaryota > Fungi > Basidiomycota > Pucciniomycetes > Pucciniales > Zaghouaniaceae > Hemileia > Hemileia vastatrix. The sequence goes on along the minus strand of JASXTE010000522.1, from coordinate 4,900 downwards.
GTCGCAATCAATAGTCCTCTATTATACTGAACACGATTTTGATCTCCTCTTTTTCTTCATCAAGTGGAGGTCTGGTATCTCACTCTGGTCATCCTTCGGATCCAACCAACAAAGCAGTTGGGAAGACTTTGAAAGAATGTCAAAAGATCACTTCTGATGCCACTGTCTTACCTCAACGTGCATTGTCCTTAGAATATCGTCTTGCAGGAAAGACTTCCTTCCCTGGGATCCTTCTAGACGTCTTGGCTGGATATCTCTATCTGTTGGAAGAGTGTGGATTCGAAGCAAAGAACGTAATCGTCATGGGAGATTCTGCGGGAGCCCTGCTTGCATTGGCTCTGGCTAGATACCTTCGTGACGAGAAGCTCTTGGAACAACCTGGAGGTTTGGTTCTTCTATCAGTGAGTACCGAGATGAAGAGACTCGAGTGTAGCGATTCACATCGATGCAGCTCCAACTCTATGAAACTGCTCGAGTGTAGAAGCTCGCTGTCTACTTTTATACGCAAGTGTCTGAAGCTGTCCTAGTTCAGAATTCGATACTGACGCCTCTTCCTTTCTTCCCTCACTACACCCTATTCTTCTCGTAGCCTTGGCTGGATCTATCTCTCTCCTATGCAGCGACTGCGAACTCATCCTTCGTTACTTCAAAATCAACCGATTATCTAACCGACAAGGCAATCCTGAGTGGAGCTCAAAGAGTATTGTTAGGAATGCCAAGGGATTCTTACTTTAGTCAATATCTATCCCCAACTTCTTTGGGTAGAACCATCGACGAAGATCTATTCTCTGAATTCCCAAGGGCTTTGTTCTTCGCTGGAGGACTGGAAAGAGCTAGAGATCAAATCAGAGACGCAGTTCGATACTATGGAGTCGGAATTGGTAGAGAAAATGTTACTTATTACGAAGAAGAATTCGCTTCTCATGATTGGATGGCTTTGCCTTTCAATGAAGAGGAGTCCAAGAGAACTGCAAAGAGAATTGCTGAATGGATTGGAAAGTGAGACGGGACGTTTGGAATGCAATAGGACGCTCAAGGATCGACTTCGAGGGGTAATATTTCAAACTCTTTTGCTTAATTTATTTATTTCCACTTTGGAGAACACAGATCAGTTGCTTGCTTGGTGCTTTGCGTGGCTCCTAGCGACTTGCGAGTTGAATTATCTCAGATCTCCTCGACGCTCTGAACTGAGTCGGCAATCAAGCTGCAGAAAAGGCCAAGAAAAAGCAATTATTGCAATCAGGCGGATTTCGATCCCTCATTAGGCCTCGTCAAACGGGCATCAAGTGGAGAACAGGTTTATGAACGAAGCTAAAGGAGCGAGTGGCTACTTTTCATATTCGAGATGGTATCGTTTGCCAATTCAGACGTTCCTTCTTCTCTTTCCCAACCTCCATTTCAACCTTCAGAAGCAGATTTCTCAAATCATTGAGATTGCGTAAAGCTTCTTCAAGACCTGCTCTACTCTCTCTCGTCATGTCAGATCAAACACAGCGGAAGTCGAGGATAGCGATGATTGCCACCCTCATTCTGGCGAATGCGAATTCAGCTGAAGCTTACACTCCTACTAAGCAAAGAAATACCTCCAAGCTGCCAGTCAGACTATGGATTGTTCATATGGTAAGTCCATAAGATTGTCGTGTAGCTTTGCCAAGTGTGACGAGATCTGGCCAACTTGAGTTCTAAGTCATTTCTTTTTTTTTTTTTTCATCTACAGTCTCTGATGCTTTTCGCACTTCTGATCGTGATACCTTTTGGGATTCTCTTTGCACGATATTCGAGGTCATACGTCTCAAACATGTCTAGAAAGCATTCTATTATTCAGTACACCGGCTTTCTTCTCGTCTTCATTGGGTTCTTCGTCTCAGTTGCTGGAATGCAAATCACTCATCAACCACATTTCAAAGGCGACCATCAAATCTTGGGTCTTACAGTCTTTTTGCTTCTGTTTGTGCAAGTTCTTCTAGGCGAAGTGGGAAAAGCCTTGATGAAGAACAAGCGGATCAGGTACGTCAACTACTTCCACGCGTTGTTGGGAACTGTTACTTTCGGTCTCTCCATCTGGACAATGGCGACTGGCTTCAAAGTATGGTCATGGTTCCCACCTAAGTGGGCGATGTATCCTATCGTGAGTCACTCCTCTCTGCTTCAGCTCTGGCAGCGACAGCCTCCTCTTACTCTTCGACGATTGTGCTCACATGCTGTCTCTCTTCCTTTCTCCAGTACGCATGGGTGGGAGTTCTCTTTTTCGTTTATTCCCTTGGTTTTCTTCTCATTCCCAGAGAGAGAAGAATCGCTGCCAAAGCCAGAGAATTAGGAGACACTTCGGCAGATCCTCTCGCGGCAGCTGGAGGGATCGAGAAAAACTGGAAAGAATCTCACGATAGCCATCAGAGTTCTCATTCGAGAGCTCTGTAGCCTCACCAAAGTGTTGAACGGAATAAATGAGTAACATTTACAATTCTATATTTTTACACGGTCGGAAGGAGAACCTATTCTTTGGAATCGATCAGTCTAACCTGGCCTTCTCGTTCTCATCTGAGCGAAGACTGTCGATTTGAAGATTGTTTTGGGGAACTCCCTTTTCACCAATTTGAGCTTGAGGACCATGAAACTGTTTCTTCCCCAAAGCGAAGTAGTAAAGAGCGGACACCACGAAGAAGAACATGAACACTGTCAAAAAGAAAGACGAGCGGGTGAGAAATCTTACGACGATGGTGTGAACAAGCGCATCGAAGAACGAGAATAACTCACCAACTGATGCATAGTTCATGTTTTCTGGAGTTAGCTCTGCTATCGCGGTAGGCATGCAGAAGATAACGGCTGAGAGGACGATCCAGCATAGAGTGATGACGTTGATGAGCATTCCAAACTTGCCGAGAGAGAAAGGAGCTCCTTTCATTTGCCTTCTCCCTTGAAATACTGAAAGACCAATTGGAACACCATAGCTGAATCCAAGCGATAAAGTAGCCACACCGGTGAAGGCACTGAAAGCTGCAGTGGATCCAAGAGAGATCTGAAGTGTGCAAAAGGTCAGTTTTGAGTTGCGAGTTAAGGATCAAGAGACTTAAGTCCATCAAAGGTGTACTCACCAATCCTAGGAGAGAAATCACAATCGTGGTGGCGATAAGCGAGTTCAAAGGTAGATCAAGAGACTTGTTGACCTTTTTGAGGTAGCTACTTCCAGGAACAGCATCGTCTCTGGAAATGAGAACGAATGAAAGCAAAGCGTGAGTCGTGAGTGAGAAGGCTGCGAGCAACTCCTCAATAGCAGAATATTCCGAACTCACCTCGAGAAAGACCAGACACAACGAAGAGCAACTGAAGCAGAGAAAGAAAGACAGACGAGACAGAATGAGTCGGACCAGCGAGCGTGGCTGAAGCTGAAAAGAATAGAGTAAGACGAGAGGTCGAAGAGAAAAGAGTTGAGATGCTTACCAGTCAGAGATCCGACGCCAGCAAAGACGAAGATGCCCAAAATCAAGAAGAGTAAACCAAATCCACCAGCCCTGGATCCGGTAGCGATCATGAAGAGGACTGGGATTGGCTGACCAGCAGCAGCGTCTAGAAGTGTAGTGATGTCTGGAAGAACGAAGAGAATAGGCAGAATGTACACGAATCCAGTCAAACTGGCAGCGATTACTGATCCTACCATTGCTCTTGGAACAGCGATTTGAGGTTCATGAACTTCATCTGCCATGGAAGCAAGAGTTCCGTATCCTGTGATCGTATAAGCAGCTTGAAGAAGTCCAACAAAGAATGACCATCCGTTGGCCCAGCCTGAAGAATTTTCGAATTGAGTGAAAACGTATTCAGCCGATCTTTTGGATGGGCTCATGACTAGAATGGTGACGAGAATGATGAGACAAGACGCAGATGTCCAGTACATCGAAGCTGTGTTGAGGAGCTTAAAGGGATGGGAGTGCAAGAGAGAAAGAAAGAAGCCTCAGCTTAGATAGTTGACTTCGATAATATCTAGTAATTGATTTGTTTCTCACCTCTAGATATTTTTTTCCCCAAACATTGACGAGAGCGTTAAAGAGCATGCAGGCAAAGAAGCAAAGCACCGTCTGATAAGGCTCAGGAGTCCACTCGTTGTTTCTGAAGATGGAAATTGCTGCCATAATTAGTTGAGCTCCACCAAAGTTGATCGATAGACCTGAGGTTGAGAAGCAGAGCGAAGAGAGAGAAAGAAGTCAGACAAAGAAATTCGTCGACGCAAGAGAGACGAGCCGAACAGATCTCCTCGAACTACTCACACAGAGTCAAATTGGCCACGACGTTGATCCATCCAGTGACCCAACTAGCAACGACTGCATACTTTGGAGGTGATAAATAGTACGACCAAAGATATACACCTCCTGCAGATGGCCAAACACTTGAAATTTCGGCGAGAGAAGAGCTCATCGCTATACTGATCAAGCTGACGAAAAACCAGCCCCAGAACACTTCGCAAGCACCTTCATGAGCAGAAAGAAGAGAGCGAGCAGATGAAGTTGAAAAAGAGCGAGAAATGAGACAGAGCAAGAATCAGTGACCAGCGGGTAGAGCTCAGAGAGCTCGCAGCGCTCTATCGCAAGACCAGATCTAGAACTCACCTCCATTGATCAAGGCGATACTGGAAAAGTATAGAGAAATTAGAAGAGAGCGCATTCAGCGAGGGATAGAGCTGCGAGGCTCGCTGAGGCGTGGTGACTGATAACTGCTTCTCTTTCTCTCACCTGAACGCTGTACTGATCCCGAACGGGCTTGCAATGATCCTGCGGCCGAGAAAGAAATCGAGATGAGAAAGAAATCGAGATGAGAACGAGAGAGGAGTGTGAGAAGAAGAACTAATGAGCGTGAGCTCGTCTGGCTTGCGAGTTGAGAGTGGAGACGAAGAGTACGGGCAACAAGAGAC
>JASXTE010000188.1:0-85680 GCA_030280995.1 Hemileia vastatrix | reverse complement strand
CTTCGAAGGCTTACGACAAATGGAACGCTTATGGTCAGAGCAAAACCGCAAACATGCTCTATTCTCTTTCGCTATCGGAGAAGCTGAAGAAGCATGGGATTGGATCCTTCAGTCTGCATCCCGGAGTGGTAGGAACTTCCTTGGATCGATTCTTTTCTGAACAAGGTGAGTCGAGATTGCTATATTGTTGTACTTTTCTCGTTCTCATCCGTCTCTTTCTCTTTTCTTTTTGATGATCTTCCTTTTAACTCAACTAGAGCGCAAGGACTTTGGCATGGTTGACGAAAAAGGCAATGAAACTGGACTATTTGTCATCAATGGAGTCAAAAAAACGTATCAAGAGCATTCATGAAGGAGCTTCCACTAGCCTCGTTGCAGCTTTCTCTCCATTCATCTCGGGAGAATCTGGTTCCTACCTTTACGACTGTCAGATTCACAACGAAGCGGCTGCTTCTCATGCCAGAGATCAAGTCACAGCCGAGAAGGTCTGGAAGTTGAGCGAAGATTTGGTTGGAGAAAAGTTTGATTGGTGATAGATTTCAATCTACATTGCTGAGTATTGACTCGCTTTTGTCACTGGTGTAGAATTAGCGTACATCAAAGAGGTCTGAAATAGAAACGCCTCCAAATGGAAACGTCAGATTCAGACGCATCTCTTTGTGACGCAGCGTTATGAGCGATATTGAGACTACGATACTAAGAAAGTGCGAAACAGAATCAGGTGGTGGATAGACGTTTCACAGTCTCTATAAAGCTGTAAGGGAATCAAGAGAGTACTTCATGGGCGGTCACTGGCTTTTGACCGGAAAGGATTGAACTTTGAAGGAGGATCAAAAGGTCAAACAACGTGATGAGGGCTTTAAAGAGTGGTGACTGGTTTCCAATTTCTGAGTGAATATGATACACGATTTACAAAGACAGAAAACAAGCAAAGAGAAGTGGTGGTGAGTAAAAGGAGGAAAGGATCCAAAGCTGACTTGCTTTGATTCTGTGATCAATTTCAACTGTTGGAAGAAGATTCATCCTTCAACCTCCTTCCAATTGATTTCCATTCTTCCCACCATTGTTTACCATAACTGAAATAGAGGAAACCAAAAGCAGCACCTCCTAAATGACAATAATGATCAAACATTCTCCAGCCTCTGATTGCGCCCAAAAGATCCACTGCAACCATAGCTCCAAGACCAGCACCAATTGGGAAAGAGAAGAAAGGAAGGAAGATGATGCTTTGGAAAGGTCATGAGATCGTTTGAAGAAAAGGGAAAAGAAGAAACAGATCAACACCAGTGGAGAAGAAGGGAAAATCATCAACTTGCTTTCCTTTCGAGTTCACCAACTACTCTGCCTTTGTATCACTCACCTCAATCTGGAATCAGGATAAGACAAAGCAGTCATTACCAGTGTTGAATAGATAGCACCACTAGCACCCAATCCCGAATGTCTTCCAACAGTTCTCTTTGCAACCTCTAAGCCTTTCAACAATGAAACTCTCCTGAATCTCAAAGCGACCACTGTATGAGATACCAAACTAGCAAAGACTCCAGCCGTCATAAAGAATGCTAAGAAATGAGGAGTGATTGAAGCTTCAGGAATGATGGTCTGCTGCTGAGAATTTGAAGAATGATGTTGTAAAAAGAGAGGAGAAACAAGAGCCATGGCTCCGAAAGACCAGAAAGCAATGTTGTTGAAGAGGAAATGCATCAAAGATTGATGTGAAAACACTGAAGTCAACATCGGATAATGTTTTTTTGAAGCTGGTGAATGGATAAAGTTCCTAGACATGAACCTCATCATTGAACTTCCTGGTAACCTCCATGCTAGAAAAACAAGAGTATTGAGAGCTACTATTGGTACTATGGCTTGTCTGGAGGGATCCAATTCGAGGTACCTTGAGAGAAAAGAAACGGGGAGAGGTTTGGAGGACAAGAGCGCAAGTGAGTTGGAATGTTACTTCAATCTTCAAATCCTGATGGAGAACCGCCTCACACCTTCTCATTTCTTCCCATAGAATTTTACAATCTCTGAACACTCTTGCACTACACTCACCTCTCAGCCAAGCCTAGGTAGACAGTGCCCACAACCTCCTTTACCTTTCCATCCAATCCCAACTGATCGCACCAACCCAAGATCCAATCCATTCTATTTCCCAGCCTTTCAGCTATCTCTTGTTTCTTTGCTATCCTCAACTTCTTCTCTCCCACGCTGGAAGCCCCTACGGATTCACCGCCACCAAAGAAGCTGGCCAGACTACCAAAGCTGGAAAAGGTGCCACCACCTATCTCGTCTGCCAACCGATCTGAATCCTGAATTACGTAGTAGGTGGCTATAGAGTAGGAAGAGATGCATACAAAGGAGAAGAAGAGGAAAGCTTTGAAGATTGAAGGAGGTTGAGGATTGAATGAGATTGAAGAGAGATAAGCAGCATCTTGTGGCTCTTGTGGTGGATGACGAACGCTGTAGATTCTACCATTTGGATTTACTAGATGACTTGGATGTAAAGGTTCAGTGTCTGACCAATGACGAGTGGTGCGAGTGGTGGGATGGATTGGAGATGATGAAGTTGAAGTTGAAGATGTTGGATCGTCTATCGTCGGCTTGTGATTGGATGGATCTGGTCTCTGACTTTGACGTTGTATTGAGCCGGAGAAGTGACGGAATTGGTTTTGGAATCGATTCAATTGAAATGAAGAAGAGAGGGAATGAGGGTTGAGTGCGAGTGGAGAAAGATGAGAAGTGTAGCTTGAAGGATTGAGCAGAGCAAGAGTTCCTTTACGAGCCAGAGTACAAGTAAAGGTAGAGGTAGAGGTAGATGAAGATATAGACCTCAATCCTATCCTCATAAGTCCCGTCGTAGCCATTGATGATCAAGATCGAGCAAAGTCAAGGCGAGCTACTTATTCATTCCCACAAAGAACAAAGGGAAAGAGGTCGAACTGGCTTCTTGATTCTTGCTTCTTTCCTTTATTGATTGATTGATTGATTGATCTGCTTGCTAGCTTGCTATGTAGATGTTGAATAGTTGAAAGTGGGAAGGAAACAATTTCTCCACTTCTTTCCAACATGTGTGGTTGTTGAAGGAAAAGTGGAAGAATTGGCTTCTTTCCCTCGACTGACGACTCCAACCATCCATTTTTCCTCTTTGATTCGTTTTCGATTCTTCTCCTCTTTACTTCAAGTAGAACATCATTTGACATGCAATCCAACGATGACAACATCAATCGTCAAAACCCGCTCGAAAGACTGCCACAAGAACTCATCACTCATTCTCTGCTCTTCCTTCCTCCAACTTCGAGGTGCGTATCCAACGCAATCAGCAAGGACTGGAGAGAGACTATTCTATCCATCCCACTGCTGCATCAAGAGATAGATCTTTCGAGGATGGGAAAGGCTGTAAAAGACATCAATCCGAGAAATCCTCTCGATGTCTTGGGTCCTGTCGTTTTCAAGTATCTTCTGATCAAGTTTCTCTCAGTCGAGGACTTCTGCAACGTGGTGACAGTATGCATTCAATGGAGAGAGTTTGTATATCTTCACCATCACCTGCGCAGAGATTACAGACGAGACATCAGACGCTTCACTGACAAGGAGCAAATCAATCGAATCCTTCTTCAATTAGATCGTCTCTCCTCCCTGGCTTTCAATAGAGTCGTGAAAATCTCAATCAATCTATTCAATTTCTATCGATCCTGGAATCCCGATGAAATCGAGCGTGATTCAACTGGCCTGGGACGTCTTCTAACAGCTTTGCGCAGCTGCGAGGGAACTCTGAAAGAAGTCCACATCAAAGTCAACCCATTCGAGCTTGGAAATACTGAAAATGACACCAGTCAATTGATTTCTAACCTTCTATCGGATCTTCTAGTCTTTGAGCGTCTAGAGCATGTGGAGATCGACGCTCCATCTCTCATCTCTTTGGAGGCTGGAGAAGACATCCCTGGTTCAAAGTACTTCTGCCTTCGCAATAATGACTCCAATGAGGACTTAGAGACCGAGATGAGATTCTTTGTTCCAATCATCATGCAAGTCAAAGCATTCTTGGGTACTGAAGGCCTCAACAAATTCTCTAGCATCGTCGTTGAGAACAGAACATATAGTAACGAGTTCTTGTTGTCGGAAGAGTTAGCAATTCTTGGAGAGGTCGGAAACTTTACAGCTACCCTTCATACATTAGAACTCAACTTCAGTATGATGAATGCTTTGGAAACATGGGAATCTGTAACCAGATGCAGCAACCTTACATCTCTCTCTCTGCACCTCCTTTATAATCAACACGTAGACGCAGAGAACGAATTGATCTCTCTGCCCATCCCTTTGGACAAAACACTCAAGTTGAAAAGGTTGGTTTTGAATGCGCCCGAGGATTGTTTCAAAGTCGATTGGTCAGCACTAGCTTCGTGGGCTGGTGAAGAATTGGAAGAAGTCGAGGTGTCTGAGCTTCACATCCAATCTATACCAGATCAACTATCTGGTTCCTTCTTATCAATTTTTTCGAACTCCAAGTCTACTCTGAGAACCATCAAACTGAATTTCATCTCCCACTTGGGAGAGAAGGCGCTAGAGTTTGGCGTAGTCAACTCATTTCCAAATCTCAAGCACCTTCATTTAGGATTCCTCTGCTCCTTTGTCTTCAAGTGTTTCTCCTATGTTCACTGCCCAAATCTAGAATCGGTGAGGATGACAACCTATGGAGACCAGTCTCAAGATGAAGAATTTTATCAACTTTTCGTGGATTGCTTTTTGAGTTTATGCAAGTCTGCTTCCTCAAATCTCATCAAGATCGATCTAGGTCGTAGGTTACCCGATAATATAATAATCCCTCCCCCTCCCTTTGGTGCATCATTACCTAGACTAGAGAAGCTGGGTATCGACGCTTGCAGCGAAAGGTTCCTTTTGTATTTTTCGAACTTCAAGTGTCCCAATCTGGTTTTCGTTGATGGTTTGAACGATTTTACCTTCAAACAATTCAGAAGAAATGCTTCAAAGCTCTGCTCTTCTAAAACAGCAACGGAAATGAGTCAATACTATAAAGACTTTGAGAAAGTGGGTTCAGATTTGGATCTGTGAATTCAGATCAAATGTTGATCTTGCGTTTCAAAGCAAACATATTCGATAAAAGCTTTTTGCCTCCCTCAACCTTCATGTATTCGTTCACTCAAAGAATTGAAATTCGAAGTCGATTTCTTTGGTGTGGATTCATAACCTCCAGAGCCTGAGATGAAAGTTCTTGTCTCTCTTTTTACCATCCCAACGTCGAAGCGGCAATGATGCTTCAAGATTCGAGCAACCTGCAGCCATTCATCCCCAAGTTTTCTCATTCTAGTGCTAACTCTTTTTAGACAGAGAAAGTGTCGATATGTGGTCTGGCAAGTCGAGAGTCACCGAGCTTCGGACGTTTCGAGTCACTGCTACAGAGACTTTCGACGAAGAAACCTTTCTTTCTTCCCACAAAACATCACAAACAATCATGACCAACGAAGCGCCTCGAATGAGAGCATTCAAGCAAATGGATGTCTTTACATCTGTTCCATATCTCGGGAATCCATTGGCAGTCGTAATCGACGGAGAAGATTTGTCGACTGAGCAGATGCAAAAATTTGCGAATTGGACGAATCTTTCCGAGACGACTTTCATCCTACCTCCCACGAATCCTAAGGCTCATTATAGAGTCAGAATCTTTACTGTAAGTCTCGAGTCAGAACTTTGACCATTGACTTCGTGAATGTGGGAGAAGTATTCTGAACTCATCTGTCTTTTCGAACGATACTCTTCTTTCTCTTTCTTTTTCGCTCTTCTCTAGATCACGAGAGAGTTACCATTCGCTGGTCATCCAACTTTAGGGACTTGTAGAGCTTGGTTAGATTCCCAACCTCCATCAAAATTGAAAGAACTCCTCTCAAAAAGTGACAACAAAATCATTCAAGACTGTGGGATTGGTCTAGTTCAAATCTCCTTAGATCCAACGACTTTAAGATTATCTTTTCTAGCTCCACCATTTTTGAAATCAGGTCCAGTTTCAGAACCGATTTTGAAAAGAGCTTGTTCCTATTTAGGATTAGAAAGAAATCAAGTTCTAGATCATAATTGGGTCGACAATGGTCCTGGATGGTTTTGTTTGGTATTGGAAAGTCAAGAATTGGTCAACCAGCTGAAATTCGATCCTAACAAAGTGGTAGAAGGAGGGAATGAAGGAGTCGAGGATGGATTCTTTGGAGTCGTTGGCCCTTCACCAAAAGGAAGGAAACTTTTCGTTGAGAAAGGTTTGATCTCTAGAAATGAATCTTTGGATCAAGATCAAGCTCGAGAAGATAACGAGAGTCCAGATTTCGAAATTAGAGCTTTCGTAGTGGAAGAGAAAATCGAGGATCCAGTGACTGGAAGTTTCAAGTGAGTTGCTAAACAAAAAAAGAACACAGGAACGCCTCGATCTTTTCGGTTTTTTGCCAGACTTCTCCTCTGAACAGATCGAAACATTATCTAATCCATTTCATTTCTTTTTCTGCTACCTTTTGCACTTCTTCTCTTTTCCAAGCGCTGGAGTTGCGAGATACCTCCTCTCTCAAGGTCTCGCACCCAATCGTTACGTCGCTTCTCAGGGAGCCAATCTAGGAAGAAGTGGAAAGATCTACGTCAACAAGGCTGATGAAAAGGATGAAGATGGAGAAGATATCGTTTGGATAGGAGGCGATGTAGTCACTTGTATCGATGGACAAGCTTTGATCTAAAAAAGCGAAAAAAGAGGGCCAATGGAAACTGGATTTCCTCCATGAGAAAGGCGATACTTGAATGTCGATATTTCATCCTTGTAAAAGTCGGTACTTCACTGTATTCTCGCGAAAAAGGCATAGAGAGAAAGTGAGAGAGAAAGACTCAAATTTTGTTCTCTTCTTTCTCCTCATTCAAACAAAATTCTTCAGATCGAGAGTTCTATTTGAATCTTTGGCAACTTTTCTATATTTCATTTCATGTAGGAATCATTCCAGAAGAACAACGAAATTTCAAAGAATCTTTTTGAGAGATACGAGAGTCTTTTGAAGATTTGAAAGTGTTTCGGAGACTGTAGGAGGAGATATCAGGCTTTGAGTATTTGAAGGGCCAATCTTCTTGTTGCTTCAATTCTTTAGACTAGCCTTTCACCCTTTCCTTCTGCTTCTGCCAAGAATTGCTTGATGAAGGATTCCTCGTCACTGAATTGACGAGAAGCATAAAAGAGGGAGAATGAGGGAGGAAGGACGAGGGTCAGTGTTTCTCTCTCGCATCGATGTATGTTTCGATAGATTGGGAGTTTGAATCCATCGAATTGTAAAGAGAAGCTGATTGCCTCAGCGGATAAGACAGAAAAGCCTCCTTTCGATCCAATCGAATCTAGGTGAGGAAGAAAGCGGATTGGCAAAGATGTCTTTTCCATGTCATTCATTTACTTCCTGAGTCGAGCGAGATATCTTCCCAGTTCTGGGGTGAATGTATCTTCAATTTCTTGAACAGTAGCGCAAGGTCACCTTTGACTGAACGAAAGACATGATAGCAGAACCTCTTAAGTTCTCTTTTTGTCCTTTCCTAATAGATTCTGTCCTACTTCCTCATCTGCCTTGATTAGAACCTTGGCTACTATGTTCTGCAATCAACAGCTTTGATTCTTATGAACGGTCCAACCAAAACACTATAGATCTGACTGATTCATCATTTGCTACAACTCACGAGCTAGCTGCTCCGATAGGAGGAGATGGTTTTGAAGAAGCGTTTGAAGCCTTCTTGTCACCGCCAGCTGTGGCAGCGTAACCTAGAACACCATAGGCAGCGAATACGCCCAAAGCTAGATGCTCGTTTAGAACTTTGACTCCTGTGAATAGTGAAAGGTGGAGGAAGAATGAAGGGAATGAGTTTGCCAGGTTGACGAAAGAGCGACAAAGAGAAGATCCAAAATGGACTGGACTCTTGAATTTGCTAGGTTTGATTGGATTTACTGAATCTCTTGAGTGAATAGAGTTGAATACTGTTTACTGACCTGCGATTGTGTAGGACATTGTTGCAAGAACTGAATGGGATTGATGAAGGAGGATAAGGATAAGCTTCGAACAGGCCTTCTCTCTCTACCACTATCCACAATCGCACACATCATCATGAGATCCTTCCTGGCACTCTTTTCAGTTTTTGTTCTGGCTTTGATTGCTTCAATCACTCCGACATTCGCAAACCCTGAAATCACAACAAAGGTCAGTTCAACTGCAACCACATTCTTGTTTGTCCTTTCGCTTTCTCACTCTTTGCTATCTTCTCTCCACCCTCTTCTATTTCTACTAGGTCTTCTTCGACATTGAACATGCCGGCAAACCAGTGGGTAGAATCACAATGGGTCTATATGGCAAAGTAGTCCCAAAGACCGTAGAGAACTTCCGTGCTTTGGCAACAAAGGAAAAAGGTTATGGTTACGAGTGAGTAGATTGTGAGGCAGCGAGGCAGCTCTTCTTCCGTTCGCCTTCGAGGTATGCAGAAACGAGCTCATCAACAAGATGCTATTTCAGAACAAGAGAGAGGGAGAGAGACTCTGGCTTCCTTCGAATCTCGAATTGCTGCCAGCGAGATACAGAGGAATTGGTGATTAGCAACCATTCCCCTTTCCATCTTTCATTTGATGTTCTCTTTTCAAAGTAGATTCGATTCCATAAGTCTCGAGCAAGTTCTCAATTCTCATCCTTGCCTTTGCTGAGCGAAAGAGTCAATGTGGAGATTAAACTCTCTCTCCCCAACTTCTCCTTCTTTTTCCCCACAAACAGAGGATCTTCCTTCCACAGAGTCATTGCAAACTTCATGATCCAAGGTGGTGATTTCACCAGCGGTGATGGTAGGGGTGGTAAATCAATCTATGGAGATCGTTTCCCAGACGAGGACTTTTCTTTGAAACATGAAGGTCCAGGAACTTTGTCAATGGTAAGTAAAAGTAACAAAGAGTTCTTTCCATATTGGGCGATATCGAAAAAGAAAAGACTATGTTTCTAATCCTCCTTTTTCTCTTTCCTTTCTTTGGTATTGATGTTGACTATTTCCAGGCAAACGCTGGAAAGGATACTAATGGATCTCAATTCTTCATTTGCAGTGAGAACTTGCGAGAAAGAGTCTCACAGATTCCTATCTCTTGAAGGTCGAGGAGTTATCTGGTATTGTTCTGATCATTTGTTCCTTCTTCGTGTCTCTTTCCAATTCCTACAGCTGTCAAGACTTCATGGTTGGACGGAAAACATGTCGGTGAGTTAACCTGTTCTCGATTCTTCAGAATTCTCTTCCGTTCTGTCACCTTTGATTCTCATACTTTCCTTCCTTTTCCTCTCATTTTCGCAGTCTTCGGAAAAGTCATCGATGGAATGGACGTGGTGAAATACATCGAAGGAGTTCCAAAGGGACCTGGAGACAAGCCAAAGGATAAAGTCACGATTGCCAAATCTGGCGAGGTCAAGGATCATGAGGTGAAGGAAGAGCTTTAGATTCTCGTAAACTTTCCCAAAATATCCTAAACCCATGCCATCTTCGAAATGCTATCCATCTTTCCAATTCATCCCACTTCATCCACCCTCCTTCCTTTGAACGTTCGGAACATTGATGCAAAATCTTTTCTCTCCCTTTCTCTTCTCCTCTCCCGCATGTCCTTTCTACTACTCTTTTTTATCGAAATTCAAAAACTGAAATCATAATTATCAAATCCATCAAATCTCTTGAATTCTCTTGATCGACTCGATCTATCTAATCATTTCTTTCGAACCATCAAACAAACAGCAAGAAGCTCTTCAACTCCCACCTCCTCCGATTTCATCTACCAAGACCTCTCCAGAAAAAGTACCATCTCTAGTGGATCTCAAGAATCTAGATTCTAATCAAACTCCAACTCCAATCATTTCCAGTACGAAGACCACTCCTGACGATTCTGAATCTACTAAGAGAGGGGGTGGATTGTCTTTTCTTTCCTTTCTGGCCCTCTTGGTTTTGGTCGGTGGAGCTGTCTATTTCGTGATTCATCGATTGGGTGGAGTGGAGAATGCTAAATTGAGTCTGCTGAATTTGGTAAAGAGAGGTGGTAGTAGGAGTGGTGGAAATTATTCGGCTTTGCCTCGTTAGAACATTGAATGGATGCATGCCTTTTTTAATTTTCTTTTTGTTTGTAAATGTACGAATTATTTTTCTTCTTTGGGGCTCTTAATTTAAGGTGTCGTTCGTTTGAGGTCAGAGCTGAAGCTGTGCCAGCGAATTGCTTGACCTTATCTCGATCTTCTCTACCTTCTTTCACATCCAAAGATGGAGAGTGAAATGGACAAAGAAGCAACAGAAAGAAATCAAGACAAAGTAGAAATCAAGGAATCAATCCTGAATCCATCAACTGACTCTGACGTTCCATCAAAGCCTAATGTTGCTATTCCTAATCCTAATCACCAAGCAACAGCAGACAATCTCACAAACTCAGAATCCTTACCAGCAGACACAGTCAAGTTAGCAATCAAATGTCCTTCACTCTATCAAGATCCGGAATTGATCAATGTGACTAAACAGACCACTGTGGGTCAGATCAAATCCTTGGTCAGTGGAACTTGGCCTGGTAGACCTAGCTTGGAGGGAATGAGATGCATAAGCGCTGGAAGATTGTTGACGTGAGTAGATTTGATTATGAATCTCATTGTAGTCAATTGAGACAAGTAGTGGTAGAGGTTTGACTCAAGACGAGGAGCCAGCTAGATCTCAATACTTACAATCGAAGCAGGCAGAGCAGGACAAAGGGAGGTTTACTCTACTCTCTATCAATCTCGAGACTTCCTCTCGATCTTCGATGTGTGGAATTCAATCAACTCTGATAAATCAGCCAATTGCAGGCGATGAGTCGACTCGAGTCAATCTTCAGCCTCTCATCAACGCCTCTGTGGAGAAGCCCAACATGAATGCTCACTCAGTCATCCTGCTGGAGCAGAGCAAGCTCTCACTTTTCCAATGAGCTTGATTCCACTAATCGATTGGGCTAAGAGATCTTTACGCTCAACTTTCTTGCCTTCTGTCTGAGGTCAGACTCGACTAACCTTTCTCACTCTCCTTATCGCCTCTCTTCAAACCCTCGACATCTCTTTCGAACAGTGACGAGGACTTGGTCGGAGATATCGCAGCTTCTGTAAGTTTTCGAATCACTTCTAGATTGAGGATCTGTTGCATTCATTGCAAAGATTGGAACTCACTCTCCTCTCCTTCCCCTCCCTACCTTCTCCCTTTCCAAAATAGACCGACTCTGCAATCCCAACGGCTTCACTTCATCTAGTCATTCGTCCCGATGCTTGGACCACGCCTCCTCAATTACCAATCTCTGCAATCTCTGGATCTCGTCAAGGTAGTCGAGTAGGAACTCCAGCAGATGTTTTGGCTGGATCTTCTTACTTTGGATCTCCTACTCCTAACACCTCATCGAATCCAAATCAAATTCCACACGTAACAACAACACCAGCTGCAGCCACTACTTCATCACTTGGGATCCATTCCAATTTCAGTGCCTCTCCTTTGCAGTCTCCTGGAATTCAACTTCTACCGACAAGGTCTTTCTCTCTCAGTCCTACAACTCCAACTTCGATCCTACCTAACCCATCAACATCATCACCTAATCAAGTGCAGAGTATTCTTTCACCTGAGAAAAGAATCGCGAAACTCTTGGAAAACTTACCAGCTTCTCAATATGCTTTGGTTAAAGAGATGCTATTAGTTGGACATGGTTGTTATCTTGATAGATATAGAAAGCTTTGGAAGGAATTGTATCCAAATACTACCGATTTGGATGATAAAGAGGAGGGTCAATCGCTGGGAACAGAAGCACCAGTCGATTTCGAAAAGGAAATGAGTCTTAGAGTTCTAGAGAGAGACATTTTAGATTGGCCAGAGCTACCAACTTCGGTCGTTGATGAAGGGCAGAAGGAAGTGACTTACGTCTACGAACAGATATCACTTGAGTGAGTTAGACCAATCAAGACGTTGCTTTTAGAGATGGCAACGAAGCTACTGAGACCGCTCGCGAGAGCGCCTCCAGTATTCGAGTTCTGACACCTTCCCTTTTAATTCTCTCTTTTGCTCCCTTACCCAGTGGACTTCCTTATCTCGTTCGAGTCGAATCAACTCTTTGGCTTCAGGAATCCTCATCTCTACTTCATGAATATCACTCGAGACTCTGCATTCTTCAGAGACTTTGCTTAAAGATGGACAGAATGATTGGTTATTCAAGAATGGGTTCGGTTCTCAGCTCTGGTGGGACAAATGGCGTTACCGCAAGCTATATGAACTTTACTCCTCAACACTTGAATCTCGACCCTCAAGCAAGAGCTCAAGCCATCCAAGGTCTAGAGAATCTACAGAGAAGGATCGCAGCAGCCACAGGACAACCGATTCCAGCAGCTGCAGGTGCAACTGCGAATCCAGCAGCAACAGCAGCTAGGTTGACAACGATTCAAAGATCATTGGCTCGTCGTAGGAACAGGAGATTCTTCCCTCATCCAACCGATCTAGGAAACATCTTTGCTCCAGTTCTCTTTCTTCTCTTCAAGGTCTCAATCCTACTCTACGTGGTCGCCAGGAACGCTTCTCCTCTCAAGAGACATGTCTTAGCTTTCACTGCTGCTGCCTACGTTCTCTATCAAGCTAGTCTCCTTCTCAAGAGAGCTAGAAGGTTGCGTCATGCAGCTGAAAGAGCTCGTAGATTGGCAGTCAATGGAGGAGATCCTGGAGATCGTTTGGCTAGACGCATGGCTCAGAGAAGAGCTGCTCCTCAAGGCGCAAACGCTGCTCATCGCCCTGCAGCAGCTCCGGCAGCTGGAGGAGTAGGAGGTGGCCCTCGTCCAAACGCTTCTACGAATCAATCTCAAGCAGCAGGAGGATCTTCGAGCTCAACGGACGATCCTTACGCTCCTCCTCCACCTCTCTATGCACCTGTCAGACATCGTGCCACTTCACCCTCCACTCTTCAATGGTGGTCTGAACAGGTTGCGTACGCAGGTATGGCAAGAGAAGACATGCAATTAGGTCTTCTTCCTCCCCGTCCACCTCTTTCATCAAACAACAACCAAGGAGGAAATCAAGAACGTTCTATTCTTCAAATCATCTTCCCTTTCGCTTTTCAAGATCCGAATCAAGCTCGTCAACATCCACCAAGTGCTCTAGGTCCTTTGGATTTCTTACCTACCTTTTTACTCGCTCTTCTTCTCTTTGTCGGAACTTTGAGTCCACATATCGAATTGATGAGAAGGAAAGCTATTGAAGATAGGGAGAATATCATTAGAATCGCTGCTAGAAAAGAAGAGGAGAGAAAGGAAAAAAGAGAGGAAATTGAGAGATTGAGAAAGGAAGAAGCTGAAAAGAAATTGCAGGAAGAAGAGGAAGAAGTCAAGAGGAGAAAGGAGGAGCTAGGAGAAGGTTCCTCTCAAGAAGTAGGAATTGAAGAAGGAGATGAGTCTACAAAACATTCCAAGGAAGAGAGTAATGCAGGTCAAGTTGCATCTTCTTCCACTTCGACTTCTCATTCTCAACTTCAACCTCTACCGGAAGCTCCAGCTCCACCTCAAGTCTTAGCCTCGGAATACTCTGAAAGAGTACTAAGAGGTCAGAATTTAGCTGGTGGAATTCGTCCAGGAGCTGAACTGGATTTAGAAGCTGAACATGAAGCTGCTAGAAGAGCTCAAGCTGGAGATCCGGTCGATACGGATGATACTGATGGAGCTGAAGATGCAGATGGCGAGGCTGGAGCTGTGGAAGATGCAGAAGAAGATATGGGCTTCTTCTGAGATGGAGATTCTAGAATCGAACAAATTGTAAATAAATTGCCAGTTTGGGTCTTTTGCCCACTTCTCTCATTCTTCTTTTCCCCCCATTTTACTTTCCGTTTCTGTTCATTGTGGTTATCACTTTTGATTACGTTCTTTTCATTCACACAAATCATTCAGTACTTTCCCTCCCAAACAATTCAAAACTTTCTGTATCAACACTGCTGTCGACCCTTTTACTCATAGAACTCTTGAACCATTTTCTCCACGCGTGAGACAATCGAGAGAGCGCTTCGAGTAAATACTCTCATTTTACATTCTCGATCAGTGAACTTTGTATTTTGCTTGCTTTCGGAACGACTACAAAACCTCGAACTCAAGTACACTTAGGGATCTATCACAGAGCGATCCATCGTGAAAAGGTTGGAGTTGAAGAAAGAGCCTGTGAAGAGGGGACGATGAAATGAGATATGAGTTTGATCAGCAAAGGGAAAAGCAAAGAAAGCAAGAGAGACGAGATCTTGCAGGGCCAGCGGCTCGATTTGTACTTGTACTTGGACTCGACTCACTCTTGAACTAGAAAGTCAAACGATTAAGCACGTCAGAGTGACTTGAGTGGATTCTCATCAATTCCTTAATGTGAACGGAACATAGATCATGAAAAACAATCTCTCCCTTAATCAACTTATCCTTAACCACATTGTTCCAATTCGTCTTACATTTCGTGGTGGCTCTATAACCTTCTACCTCTTTGTATACGAAGATGTCTTGAGCTAACCATTTCTTCTTGTGAGTAAAAAGAGGTACGAGGTGGTGCGTGGCAACATTGAGTGCTTCATCATCAATACCAAGAACACTAACATCTCCAAGACGGATGAAATTTCTAGCGGCCTGGTTTCTTAAAGTTTGAAGATTAAGAGAAGTGCAATAGTGATAGATCAACAAGCACTGCTTGAGATTCCATTCAATAGGACGAAATTCCACCATGCATGGAACATACAAAGCAGCATTACTGACTTTGAATGTGTCTGCCAGACGTAGAAGACCTTCGACTGTATCTGGATGGAACTCGTTCTTTTCCCAATCCCTTTGAAAGAAAGACTTGAGAAAGGCATAACAAGTTAAGGTAGGTTCTCCCAGATCGATCACCTTATCGACTGTTTCCTTCTTGATCTCAACACTTGCTTTGACCTTTCTCTTCTTTGTACTGTTTTCTTCTGTCTCTAGTAGGACTCTCCAAACTTCAGATTGGATCGCTCTCTCTTGGCCGATGGAAATGAGATGGCCATTGCCAGTCTTGAGAACGAGGGAGTGGTCACTACCATCTAGCTCGTAATGAATTCTTTGGATTTCGCTACTGCTTGACATGATGCTTACTGAGAGAGAGGAAAGAAGGAAGAGGAGAGGAGGGAAGAGGATGAACACAATGAGCGGGCCGCACTCAAGCGAAAGGAGAGAAGATGCATCCAGATCTCTTTCTCGTTCTTCTCACCTCGAGGAAGCTGCGTATGATAGAGAGAACTGAGACTATCCTGCGATAGAGAACCTCAGAGACGTTTGAAGAACTTTCTATTGAGTGGTTGGTAGAAGGTGAAGAAAGTTTCGACCTCGATCCTCGCTTTTTGAATCGATTCGAAGGCTCGATCGTGACCGCGAGCAAATCTTCTCATGCATTTGCTGTTTCCACGAAAACGAGCGTCAAAAGGGAATATTTATCTATTGTGATTTAAGTAATGTTACAAAGTCCATTATCGAGATGAGAAAGAGATAAAACATCATCGACCAGTCAAGCTAGGCAAACCAGCTCTTCTAGCGATCAAAACGAAGCTCAAAAGCAAAGCCACGACTGAACAAAAGGCAGTAATGACAAAGACTGATCTATAGCATTCTTCTCCCAGAGGACAAGAATGAGCTGGATTGTCTTTTGGAACGTGAGAATCGAAGATCCTACCGAATAAGAGATTGAAGATGTTACCAGCGACCACTGGCGAGAGAGAGACCTGTGATTCAATAGAGAATTAAAGAGGATGAAGTCAGGAATGTACCAAATAGCATGTGATTCTAATGTTTACGCTAAATAGAATCAAAAGAACTCACCAAACCCCAATTTTGACTGAAGTGTTTCCCACCGAAAGCCTCGAAACAGAGGACTGGAGCAGTCCCGAACAGGAATCCATAACTGACTCCAGTCAAAGAACTAACACCAAGAAGTCTACTGACGTTGGTGATAGTTTCCGGCAGAGCAGCCAAAGATTGAGAACTCAAAGCTAAAAGACAAACTGGGACCAACAACCAGACTCTCAATTTCGGCGATCCAGTGAGATTAACTAGGAGATCAGAGAGCAGACCTGGAGATAAAAGCATAGAAAAGAAAAAAAGGGAGATTAGAGAGGGACATGATCACGTATCCTTTCCTGGACGAGAGGAATCTCTTCATCTTCGCCGACTTACCAGCTACGATCCTTCCCGACGCGTTTCCAACACTAATGACCGAGACTTGATGAGCCTGAAGTTGTTGAACCTCTGCTTTCTCATTCTTCAAGAAAGTGGATATCACATCATCATCGGATTGGTACCTGATGACTTGAGCAGCTCCACTTGCCAATTGAGTGAAATGACCTCCGTGTCTATGTTCGTCTGGATGATTCTTGTTGTATTCATAAAGTGTCCTAGTAATAGTTCCGACATTGTTGATCAAAAGTAAGCCAGCACCAGAAATCAAAGCCATGATAGCGAATAGAAGAATGAAGTCTGGATTTCTAACCAATTTCCAACCAGTGATATCGATGACTCCAGTTTCCTTTGAGGAACCACTATTCTCATTTCTTCCATTTGAGGTTGAGCTTCCCAACAAGCCTTCTCTTTCATCTTCGGCTCGATTGGAATTCACGTCTCTGGAGTTCCTTCCAATTGTCTCTTCATCTTCATTCTCTGCATTGTAGAGATCGTCTGGATCTGCAGACCAAGCTCGAGCTCCAATATCGGAGCTAGTCCTTCTACGAACGTAATTGGTTGGTCTGTAAGTTTCTTCTCCTTCTAAGCTTTCATCTCGTCCTTGATTCGTTGCGGAAGAGGTTAGATCTTCTTCGAAAGGAGGTAGAACTTTGACAAGGATTAGACCAATGAGCATTGAAGTCATACTTCCGAAAGCCAAGAGCCTTAGATAGTCCACCGTGTTTCCAGCGAAGAACAGATGGGACAGAGAAGCGTACATGAAAGCTGAAAGACCGAATCCAGAGAGAACTAGAGCAGTTGCGGATCCTCGCTGGAAGAGAGAGAGAGTGTACGAGAAGAAGAATCTATTAGTGAGTTGATCTTCAGGACTCGGTGATCAAAGAGAAGCTCCCTATACTTACCCTGGCACCACCCCATGACTTTGCTTGAGCATTCATTGCAGCGGTAAAGGCAGAGCAGTTACCGATTCCGGTCAGAAGGTTGAGGAAAGCCAGGATCAACGTCGAGCTGGTGTGCATGTAGCCTTCTGCAAAAGCAGCAGATAGACCTCCGTATCCAATCAGGACGAGAATGGCACCTGTAATCATGGCACTAGAGATCATAATGGAAGGCAGACGCGGGGTGAATAATTGGAAATCAAAAGAAATGGACGGGGAAGGGGGTGAACTGACAGCTTTGGACCTCTCTTGTCCACCCATCTGCCCAAGAAAGGACCTGAGCAATAGACTCCCATGTTACCAGCAAGACCTATCGAGCATAGATTATAGATCGTGAGAGGAGAAAGAAAGAGCAGGTCAGCTAGAATGCTCACGTCTTTGTGGAGTGTTACTCCTGCCACTTTGGCTATCCCTTCATCTTTGCCAGCTCCCTTTCCATTACACGTCTAGATAAGATGCAGCTGTAGCCAAACATCCAAAAGGATCGTTCGATCTATCTCATTGTCTCTCTCCTTCTCAATCTAACTCCTTTCCCTTGCCCACACACGCTTTCGACCCTTGCCTATCTCTACGATCTCTACGAGCTACGCACCCACTATGTTGATCTCTGTGCTGGTGAGATGACAGGATTCTTGAAGTTGAGGAGCGAAAGAAGAGAAAGCATAATTTGATCCAGCACTGAGAGCGACGAGAGTTGAAGCCAATAGAGAAATGATTCTCTGCCTTCGAATCGACTCTACTTCTTTTTGGGAAAGGTCAGAGACAGAGATTGATCGCCTTGAAGCGGCAGAGATGCTTCGGTTTCTTCCTCCTGCCATTCTTTGTGTCCTTGTTCGTTGATATTGATCGTCTGGATTCTGAATGAGAAGACTTGATGGATTTCAGTCAGATGGTTCAAAGTCGAGGACAGAGAGAGTGAGTCGACTTGACCTTCAACTCCATCCATCCACTTTTCCTCTTTGATTCGTCTTCGATTCTTCTCCTCTTTACTTCAAGTACAACATCATTACGACATGCAATTCAACGATAACAATCTCACGCTCAATTCCAGTCTCGCCAGTCGTCAAGATCCTTTTGACAGACTTCCTCAAGAACTCATCACTCACTCTCTGCTCTTTCTCCCTCCAATTTCAAGATGCGTATCCAATTCAATCAGCAAGAATTGGAGAGAGACTGTTCTATCCATCCCACTGCTACATCAAGAAATCGATCTTTCGAGGATGGGAAAGGCTGTGAAAGACATCAATCCGAGAGATCCTCTCTTCGCCCTTGGACCTATCATTTTCAAGTACGCTCTCCTCAAATTCCTTTCAGTCGAGGACCTCCGTAACGTGGTGGCAGTATGCATGCAATGGAGAGAGTTCATTTCGCTTGGAGACTACCTGCGCAGAGCTTTCGGACGAAACCTCAGACGCTTTGCTGACAAGAAGCAGATCGATCAAATCCTTCTTCAGTTCAATCGGCTTTCCTCCCTGGCTCTCAACAGAGTCGTCAAGATCTCAATCAATCTATCCACTTTCTTCGATGATCATCGATTCTGGAATCCCAACGAAATCGAGTGGGAGTCAATTGGTCTGGGACGTCTTTTAACAGCTTTGTTGAGCTGCGAGGAAACTTTGAGAGAGATCCAACTCAAAGTCGACCCATTCGATGATTTAGATCCTAAAGTTGCTGGAAACGATACTGTGAATGACACCAGTCGAATGGTATGTCATCTCCTAGATGATCTTCTAGTCTTCAAGCGTCTGGAACATGTGCAGATAGATGCTCCATCTCTTATCTCACTTCAGGCTGGAGAAGATACCCCTGGTTCGAAGTACTTCTGCCTCAACAATAATGACTCCAATGAGAACTTAGAGACCGAGGTGAGATTTTTCGTTCCAATCATCAATCATGCCAAAGCGTTCTTTGGAACTGAAGACCTCGACAATTTCTCTGGCCTATCCAACCTTGTCGTTGAGAACCGAACATACGAAAACGAATTGTCGCTGTTGGAAGAGTCAGCAATTCTCAGAGAAGTCGAAAGCTCTAGGGCTACTATTGAAACTTTGGGGATCAATTTCACTGAAACAAATGCTTTGGAATTGTGGGAGTCCGCTACCAGATGCCCCAACCTTACTTCTCTCTCCCTAGACCTTCCTTGCTATAATCGTCTAGACCTAGGGGATGAACTGATCTCTTTGCCTGTTCCTTTGGACCTGTCGCTGCAGCTGAAGAGATTGGCCTTGGAGTCGTCAGAGGCCTATTTTCAAATTGACTGGGTAGCACTAGCATCGTGGGCAGGTGAACAACTGGAAGAAATCAAGGTGGAACTGCTTCAAATGCACTTCGTTCCAGGTCAGCCATCCAGTTCCATCTTCTCAATTCTGATAAACTCCAAGCTCACTCTGAAATCGATTGAACTGGATTCCATCTTCCATTCGGAAGAGAAGCCGGTAGATACCAGCATTGTCGTCTCATTTCCAAATCTCAAGGTCCTTCATCTCATGTGCCTTCGCTCCTTCATCTTCGAGTTTTTCTCCGATGCTCGTTGCTCAAACCTTGAGGAGCTGAAGATGGAGTCCTATTCATCTATGTCTGGAGAATCCAATCAAATCTTCTGGGAGTGTTTTTTGAGTTTATGCGATTCTAGTTCGTCAAGCCTCATCAAGATCTATTTAGGTCACGGGTTACCCCAAGATATGATAATTCCGGCTCCTCCCTCCGGTGCATCATTTTCTTGCATCATTTTCTAGACTAGAAAAGCTGGACATCTACTCTTGCAGGAAGAGGTTCCTTTCATACTTCTCAAACTTCAAGTGTCCCAGTCTGGTCTCTGTTAATGACTTGGACGACGTCGCTTTCAAACAATTCAGAAGAAATGCCCCAAAGCTTTGTTTCTCCAATACATCAACGGAGATAAGCGAATACTGTAGAGACTTTTAGACGAGCGGGTTGAGATTTGGATCTGTGTATTTAGATCAAACTTGTGCTTCAAAGTTCAAACGTAGTCAACAAAAGCTTCTTGCCTCCCTCAACCTTCATGTAGTCGTTCACTCAAAGAATTGAAATTCGCAGTCAATTCTTTTTCTGGATTGATAACCTCCAGGGCTTGAGATGAAGGTTCTTGTTTCTCTTTTTACCTTCCCAACGTCAGAGGTGACGATGATGCTTCAAGATTCGAGCAGCCATTCGCCCTCACTTTTTCTAATTCTAGCTATGATTCTTCCGTTGCGAGTTGAGTTCTGATAGTTTATCAAGTCTAAAATTTCACCTTTGTTCAAAGACCGAGCCTCGGAGGTGGACCGAATCACTGCTAGAAAGAAATCTTTCACTTCTTCCACAACACACCACTATAAAGAAAGGAGTCGAGAGAGCATCACAGCGAATCAAGTGACCCACTTTGGAAATCATCTTCACAGCCTGAGAATCGAACAAGAAAATGAAGTCGAGGAAAACAAAGTTTGAAATTTGAACGTCCATTAAATGTAAGATAGGTAGATTAGTATTCGAGGGGAAGATCTGAGATGTGAGGACCAAAGATAGATTGTTTTTGGATTTTTGTTTCTTGGACGACGCTTAACATGATGTGAAGAATGGTGATACAGCTTGAGAAGGAAAACGGAGTGTGATCTGATTATTGGGAGTAAGAGCTAGAGCGGGAGATTCAGAACTCGTACATTGGGGAGAGATTGGGGCAAAACGGCTTCTGACAAACCTATTTACAGATGAAAAACTTGATGGACCGAGAGGAGAACTAGTGGATTAGAAGAAAGAAATAACCTAAAGCAGAATCTGAGTCTGGGAAGCAGAGCAGAAGAAATGGGGAAATTTGGAAAAGAAAGAGGTATGTTTCTTCATCTTGAGGGAATTTTTGAATTCCAGACAGAGTCTTGAACCTTGTGTTTCGATCAAATATCCACTCTAGATCTATTGATACTATTCATCTAACCTATCTGAGAAATTCCCTCTGATACAGCGATGTCATCTACCACGTTCGATCGAAGCCTCTACGTTGCTTTGACTGCTAACATTCTTCATTCCATTTCGGTTTGGGTTTCGATTCTAATCATTCCATTCTATCATCGCTTCCAATCTCAGGACTAGTGATTCCAACGACTTCTTTTTCCTGACTCTCAATTTGTTCTCTTGTAATGGATTCTCTCGCTAATGAGCTCGGAGAAGGAACTCTAGCATTCAAATGACTCTTCAATTCTCTAGAAACCTGTTTGACTCTATTCTTGGTATTTGGACTGAATTCCTTGATTGAATTCCCTCTAGTTCTAGTCCTACCTCTTTCTTCCAATGGTGAAGATGATGAAGAAGGTCCACCTTGAGCTTGAGCTTGAGCTTGTACTTGAGTCTGGTTCTGATTCTGGAACCAATTGCCATTTTCGAAACTTGGTAAGAATTGGAATCCATCTTGTTGAGAGGAAGAAGGTAGACCAGATTGATGAGTTCCATTCATCATAGATTGAGAAGGATTATGATTGTTTCCATCATCTTGTTGATGGGAAGCAAAGTTCTGATCGTTGAACAATCCCAATAATTGAGCTTGACCTTCTGGGATCAAATCCATGAAGTTGATCTGTTCCATTTGACTTTGAGCAGGAGCGCTACCGAAGAAACTTCCCAATTGATGAGTCGAAGAAGAAGGGAAAGAATTCAATGTTTCGTTGATGTTCATGCCTTGAGAAGACAAAGCTTCTCTTAGACGACGGTTCTCATATTCCAAAGTAGAGTTTCTAACCATTTGCATATCCAAGAATTGTTGGAGTAAACGAATGTAGTCGACTGACTTTCGAACTATAAAAAGAGAAAGTAAGAAGAAACGACGATGACGAGGATGACGAGAGAAAGGTTAACAGAAGAAAAGGAGAAACAAGATTTCGCATAGACGAGATTTCGACTGGGATTTGAATGACTCACGAATGATACCCTTGTTCGGCTTGGCCTTGGCAGCAGCTAGAGCAGCACTATCGATTTGAACAGGAGCCAAGGCTGCAGCATAGGCGTTGAAAGGTCCTGTATTAGCAGTTGAAGGTTTAGCTGAAGCTTCCGCATCTCTGATGACTTGCATAGCTGCTTCGGTATTGAACGTTCCAGGATTTCCACCTTGACTCGAGTTACTGTTAGATCAAGTGATGGTAGGGAGCGGAATTCTTATCGTCAGATTAACTGAAGCCGATGCTCAACTCGAGAGAGAAAGACAAGTACTCACGCGATAGCGTCCAAGAGCATGTTTTCTGGAAGTAGAGTTGCGACTGAGGATCCAAAAAGAAATCGCAGATGACAGAGAGATGAGTCAAATGTTAAGCGACCTCTGTGTGTGCTTCGTTTCGAGTGTACTCACGATCTGTAATACGATCGTTGATCTGATCTCTACGACGTCTTTCCACGAGATTATGAGACTCTCTACGACGTTTCTTTCTCTCGGCACTTTATGGTTGGAAGAGAAGAAGGACAAAACAAAAGTCGTGTCAGAGACAGCTTCTTTCGCAGAACATCGATTCCTTTTCGAATGCCTTTTTCTCGACGACTTACACTTTGGCCTCTTCAGCTTCCTTTGGAGTCATTCCAGTAGTATCGATCACGATCTTGTTTCTTCTAGTCTTAGGAGGAGCTTTCTTCTTTCCACCAGCACTAGAATTGATAGCTGCATTTAAATCCTTAAACTCTTCATCGACTTCTTCTTCTTCATCTTCCTCTTCATCTCCTTCACCTTCTTCATCTTCATCGTCCTCATCTTCATGTAACTGATTATCGATTCCATTCTTGCCATTCTTCCTACCACCAGTGACCCTCTTCTCCACCACTGCTTTTCCTTTCCCAACTTTCTTTTCTCTTTCTCTAGAAGCGCTGACTGAAGAAGTGTTTTTCCTATTTCTACTCCTACTGTTATTCCCAATCCTAGTCGAAGATTTAGATCTACCTCTTTCAGGAACGTCTTCCAAAATTCTATTGGCTTGGGTGCCAGCTATAGATTGTAGAGATTGCTGTTGAGATTGAGGACTTGGATGGAAAGATAGGTCCATCTGTTGATGTTGATGGTGATGATGAGAAGAAGGAGCAAGAGGAGGGGGAGGATAAAGATTTGGAGTACCAGAATTCTCTGCATCCGTAGAAGAAGAAGTTGAGCTCGAAGTTCTGACATGACTCGCACGATTGAGACTTGAACCATGACTGAAAGCGTTTCCATCCACCTGCTTTTGATGAAGATCTGAAGCTTCACAACCACCTCTGATCAAATCTTCGAAGGAGAAAGTGGAATCATCCAGGTCGGGAGGTCTTTGTTGAAGTAAATTGTTATCCGCTGAAGAAGGACTAGAATCTTGATGTTGAGACTGACCTTGATTCGAATAGGATGGATAGATGAAAGCATCGAAAGGATCCGAATTGTTGTTGATGTCTGAATGATTTGGTCCAGATAGAGTAGTGTTGTGAAGAGCGTAGGTGTTGATGGTAGGAGATTGAAGTTGAAGACTCTGCATGCTCGAATAGAAAGAATTGTTCCTTTGGAAAGAGTTCTGCAGTGGAACATTTGGATTGACCTGACCTCCTCCAAAGTAGCCCGGAGAGTGAGAGTTCTCTCCAGCCGAGTTGGGGATAGAAGAAGAGGAAGACAATCCATTGGATGCGACTTGAGAAGCAGTCGAGTTTTTGTTGCTGTCTCGTTGCTGCCAAGAAAAGGTAGCAGTGCTGATTTGACCATGTTGAGAACCACTTTGTTGATTGTTGGGTCTAGTAGATCCATTTCCAACTTGAGGATCGGCTCCTCTGCTCATCGATCCACGACGGTTACGAGGAGAGGTAGGACTCTTACTCTTGTCTCCTCTTCCAGCACCAGATGGACCGACAGTATTTGCAGCTCCTTGAGCGTCTATCCTGAGGTTCGAAGAGCTGGCTACGCTTGCAGCCATTGCAGCAGCTTGAGCAGCAGGACCGACACTTGCTCTCCTGCCTTGACGAGACTTGCCCACCTTTGCACCTCCTGATGACTGATCTTCTCCGTCTTGAGAAGGAGCTCTATTCATAGGTCTGCTACTTGAATCGGTTGGAGAAGCTCGATGTCTGCTGAGACTTCTTTCCTTTCTTGCCTTTCCCACGCCGTTCCCGCCGAGACTTCTTTGACGAGAATGAGATGAGGAAGAGGTGGGTACCGACGAGGCTGTGAAGTGATTGCTGTTGTTGTTGAATTTGGGATTGTATCTTGGGTCGAAGGATCCGCTAGACATGATACTGATCGAGGTAGCAGGAGTTGAAGGAGCAGCTCCATCGTAGAGATCATCTCCAGCAATGCAGCTTCCATTACTTCCGTTT
This sequence comes from Hemileia vastatrix, assembly GCA_030280995.1. Classification (NCBI taxonomy): domain Eukaryota; kingdom Fungi; phylum Basidiomycota; class Pucciniomycetes; order Pucciniales; family Zaghouaniaceae; genus Hemileia; species Hemileia vastatrix. The sequence goes on along the minus strand of JASXTE010000188.1, from coordinate 61,226 downwards.
GCATGGATTGAAAGCCCACCTCCATTCCCACTGGTTGGTGCCTGCTCTGCCTCGCTGTTCCCACTTGCAGGACTGATGTAGCTGTTTGGACTTACGCTCTGATGTTGGAAAGAGTCTAGATCTGGCTTCAGGTTGGATCCCCAAAAGTTGAAGGGCTTGTCGAGATGATTCAATTGAGAGTGAGCCGCGGTGGATTGAGAAGCAGAGTCTAGATGCCTGTCGTTTCCGTTTGAAGGATGATGATCGTTCATTGTAACATCCTTTGATTCCATTCCGAATCCATTTCCCATCGAGTCGAGCTGCTGAGGAGCTTGAGGGTGAGTGATTAGAGGTGAAGCAGAGGATGAAAGATGATTCAATTCTTGTTGTTGCTGATTAAATGGATTGCTATCTTCTCCCTTTATCCAATCTTGATCCATCTGGATCAATGATTCAGTATCGATGTAAGTGGAATGAGGAGAGTGAATCGATTGAGACTGAGGAGTAGAGCTGGACGGAGAAAGATGGTTCGAAGTGGAATTGTTGGGAGAGAGAATGAATCCTTCTTGCTTGACTTTGGGTGAATTGGAATGAAGTTGAGAATTGACAGGAATGTTAATAGTCATCCTGTCGATTCAAGAAGAAGAAGAAGAAGAAGATGCGGGGTAAAGAAGAAAGGACAAGAGAGGAGAGAGGGAAAAACTGGGGAAAGAAGGTCTTGCCTTGGATCAATTTTTGACACACCGCATGGCTTGTTCCTGCTCGAGCCCCCTTCGCCAACTTCACTAGATTAAAGAACAACTATTTTGGATTCAAGAACAGAATATTACAATTGGACGCGCGACAAAGACAGAGAGGGGGAAGAAAGAGAGAGAGAGAGAGAGACCCACTGAAAAGCCAACAAGGCACGATCAAGTTCTTGACGTTTTCTTTTTAATCAACCTGAAGAAGGAAGAGCCGTCGTGTTGCAGCTCCAATCTCTAATCCAATTTCCATCTTAAAGAGCAGCGACAGCGATGTTGGATCTCGGAAAGACTTGATCATTCCCACTATCCGAGATTCCCATGCAATCGTCTGCGTCGAAACCAGCCACCTTATATTTCTCTCCTCTATAGGTTCCACTCAGTACTATAAAGAATTCTCCCTTTTGACTCGGAATGACTGGTTCCAAGAATCCAACCTTTACATCTTGAAGGATAGAACCGTCATTGATCAACTTGATGGAACAACTTTGGTTCAATTGAGAAAAGGACAAGATCTTTGCCGTTTGATTCAAATGTAAACCATTTTGATAGGTAGAACCTGTCGATCTATCCCTGATGATTCTGACCACTATACCTTCGATGAATCGTTTGGAATTGGAATTGGAAGAAGACGAATTGTAAGAAGAGTTTCGAGGAGCAGGTGGTGGTTGACCCCAAGGAGTAGCGATTCCGGCTGGAGTAGGGGCTCCCATGGCTGGAGTTGGTGCTGCTGCTGCTGGAGTATAAGCTGCTGGAGTATAAGAATTCATTCCTCCTGGAGTCTGAGCGCTTCCATAAGGTGTTGGACCGGAAGTGTTTCCAGGAGTTGGAGCTAGACCTCCGTAAGCGCCTGGAGTGGCTGCTGATCCGTATGGATTGTCCTTTTAGGTAGAGAAAGGACAATAGACAGAAAAAATCGAAGAGGTCGAAAAGTGGTGTCAGACTAGGCATTTCTTTTCAAAGTCATCTCTCGTCTTTCTTCTTCTCGTTTCTCATCTCTTCAACTCACCCTTCTACTAGTAGAGCCATAAGAGCCGTAAGGAGTTCTACCACCTTCCACACCATAAGAAGGAGTCTTTCCACCTCCAGAATAAGAATTGTAAGCAGGAGTTCTACCGCCATCGGCAGCTGCACCTCCTCCATAAGCTGGCGTCTTTCCACCATCTCCATAAGGATTGTAAGCCGGCGTTTTCCCGCCATCTCCGTATGGATTATAAGCTGGAGTTTTCCCTCCATCTCCGCCATAAGGATTGTAAGCTGGAGTCTTCGATCCATCTCCATAAGGATTATAGGCTGGAGTCTTGGAACCGTTTGGATAAGGATTGTAAGAAGGAGTCTTGTTTCCAGCTCCGTAGGCTGGTGTACGAGCTCCAGTCATGACAGTGGAAGATCCGAAAGGTTGACTTGAAGGTTGAGAATAAGGATTCGAAGATGGAGCGGCTCCTGTTCTCTGAGGTGGGCCATTTCCCATCAGCTTGGAGGTACGACCAGTGTGTGGGCTGAAGAAGGAGAGAAATAGAAGAAAGAAATCGAAAGCAATGGAAGAGAGAAGTAGGTCAGCGAGATTGTGAGAACGAAGATGTGATCTCTCTCTCTCTCTCTCTCTCTCTCTCGTTCTCTCACAGCAGCGATACTCACTCTTTCTCAATCAAAATATCAATAGGTAAACTCAAAATCCTACCAGTAGTATGCATCTCGACTCTAGCCATGTTACCTTGAGTATCTTTAATGATTCCTCTATGAGTCTTGTATTGACCTTTGATCACAGCTACGTTCTTCCCAGCCAAGACATCTCTACCTCCTCTTCTATTAAAACCATTTGTACTTGCACTCGAACCGTTCGTAGCTCTGGCTGCTAGAGCTGGATTCATCTTCGAAAGATCGGTAGAAGAACTCGTCTTTGGAGCTAGAGGAGCCAAGGATCTCGTTCGAGCCAAAAAGACTCCATTGTTCTCGTGATAATCTCGATTGTGAAGGAAAGCGACTGAAGACTGGTAGAGATGAAGGACTTGTCCTTGACGAAGCTGTAGAAGTCAAGAAGGTAAGAGTAACGAGAAAAAAAAAGGAAATGAGATGAATATATGCTTGCTTTCACATCTTCTCCTTCCACATCTTCGTTGAAACCATTCCACAGACTCACCTCGCCTTGTACCTCTTTAACCATGTCTCCAGTTCTGATCTCATCACCATCATGATCCAAAGCTACAGATCTACCAGAATCCTTCTTCATAGAGATTTGATTCGGTCTAACATTGATCGCATTCCCATTTTGATCCAAAACCTTGAAGGATTCTCTTTCGATTTTGAAAATGACACCAGCAGTTTGAGCGTCTAGTTGAACCAGATTGTGTAATTCATAACCACCAATAATATTGACACCAGAACCGACTTCAGCAGCCTCTCTGATATCTTTCGAGAAAACTTGAACCTCTTTGAAAGATAGATCCGACAAAAAGGTAGTGATTTGATCTTCAACCTTGACTACTAAACCGGTTTCGTCTGTATGTTTACCATTCATTACCTTGATGTGATCACCAGGCTTGAACTTCTTTCTGACTTGTTTCAATTGAACTTCAACTCTTTGACCTAATAATTCTTCGTGTTGAACTTCTATCGTGATTACGTCTCCAGAAACTGAATGGACTAAGCCGACTACTCCCTTTTGTTCACCCTCGAAAACTTCGACGTGATCTCCAGGATGTAGAATCATATCACTACCTTTCTTTGCAGCTTCCTTCAAAAGGTTCAGATTCAATCCGGAAGCTTTACTCAAAGCTTCTTCGACATCTCCACCAGATTCACCAGAGAATTTTGTGATCTCATCCAAAGTCGGATTGACATCATCAATGATCAAACCTGAAATCTTGAAATCCTTCTGACAATAACCATCTTTGAATTCATCGTTTCCATATAACCAAGTTCCAGGAACGTTTGGACTTTCTCTAACGTTGGTTCTACCGAAAGCTTTTCTCATTTCTTCTGGATTGAATTTCCTTTGAGGTGGTCTGAAAGCAATGGCAGAAGAACCAGCTCCAGCTCCTTTCTTTCTCTTCCTTCCCATCGAATCTGTGAAAGTATTGAGATCTTTCGGTGTCATGTCGATTCTTGGAATGAACTTGACTCCGATTTCGATTCCATTGTCTGCCTTATCCAAGACCTGAGCTAAATCTCCTGCATTCTTTCCTCTCTTGATTCTCACCCAACCTCCGATTGGAATGTTCTTTACGACTTTGGTGATACGTAAAAGATCCGCCATTTCCTCGATTGGAATCAATTTCAGAGAAGTAGCTTGACGTGCATAAGTCCCGACAATGTCTGCACAGGCTTGGACTGCATCATCTACTTTCCTGGCTTCGATGTAGATCTTTCCTGGAATAGAGTCTCGGAAGAAGGCAGAGATGAATCCTAGAGGTTTTGCAGAATTCGCTTTGGCAAAGGATTTACGTAGAAGAGTCATGACGACGTCGGCTTCTCTTCCGGGCTGTTGAGATAGATGGATATGAGAAGAAACGATGCGAGGAAGATGCTAGTCAGTTTCGAATCGAGCCAATGAGAAGAGATCGAGAAGAGCGAACGCCTCAAGTCGTTCCTCTTTTTGCTTACCTTGACAGGAACACTCCAGAGACTCGGATCGTCTACGCTAGGCATCAACATTCTCTGTGGAACCTGAGCGTAGTCTGATTGAGCACCGTATCTTGCAGATCTCCTATACCTCTGTCTCAATTCTTCAGCGATGACTTCTGCAGATCTATCGTCTTGTTCTCTACGCAGTCTATCTAGATGTTGATTCTGAGCAGCGGTACGACGAGCTGAGTCGTCTCCTTCGTCTGGTAGATCTTGATCGATGAAACCATCTGAGAACAAGAAAAGATGAGAGTACGTAGTAGGAGAGAGGAGAGGGGAGAGAGGGAGAGGGGAGAAGGTCAGATTGAGGAAGGAGAGAAGACAGTGATCAGAAGCTCGACCTGAGCTCTTCTTCCGCTGTCGGGTAATTCTACTATTGAAAAGCTTTTCCAGCTCTTCCTTGATTCCAATCTCTCGGGACTTGAGTTCGGACTAACCTTCTCCAGCCAGTTCCTCCTCATCCTCATCCATCTGTTCATCATCGTCGTCTACGTCGGCCATATCTTCGATGAAACGATTGACACCAGCTTTTCTCCTCTTTCTAGATTTACGACCTGTTTCGGAGAAGGTAAAGGGGAAGATGATAATAGGGAAGAGTCAGCATGATGGTTAGAGAACTGAGCAAGGGAAAGAGTAGCAGCAGCTTGATCTATTCCCTCGTAGATGGACATGACATAGATCATGTTGTATAAGATTCGAACATGTATTCAAGAAACGAGAAAGATACTCGATGAAGGAGTTCTGTTGCTACACCTTCCAAACAATCCATCTATCTCTCTCTCACTTTCCAACACTCACCTGGTCTCTGATCCTCTTCATCCTCCTCCTCGTCCTCATCTTCATCTTCATCATCTTCCTTTTCGTCTTCATCCTCGTCATCATCATCATCCTCGTCTTGTCTTGCTGACTTGTTGCCATTGCCATTCTGATTCTGATTTGCATTGTTGTCTCTGACTGGAGAAGAAGAGACATCGGCCTCTTTCTCGTCTTCGTCTTCATCTCTGTTCCTCAATGGAGAAGAGTTGCCTGGAGGCGATTCAGACATTCTTGGATGGATTGATTGAATGAATGGATGGATGAATGAGAGTGAGAGTGGTTGATGGGCAGAAGTCGATTCCTCGAAGTGACCAAGCTCAACCTGGAGCTCGGCTCTCTTCGGCGTTCGACAGAACCAATTTGGGTTTCTCCAAATGGACAACAAAGGTTTGATTCAAGAGTGAAAAGGGAACAAAAAACTAGGAAACAGAATTTTGAGACGTGTGAATGCGTGAAAGAGAAAGAAAACAGATGATGATGAAACGAGACTCGAGAAATCCTGGGGTTTCCAGACCATGTAGTTGTATTTGATCTGCATCTGCTGGTCTGGATTCTATAAAATGACTTCTCCACTCATTCAGAAGGGAAAAGGCCTAAGAATCGAGGAGAATTTTGGGAGAGAAAGGTCAGCATTCCTTGCAGCCTTTCGCTTCTCAGTTCTCGATCCTCGAGTTTCATCATTCTATCTCACCTTGATTTTCAAAAAGTTTGACTATATCTGTACCTCAACAGAAGAGGAAACATCATTTAAATTGACCACCTCTTCGACCAGAGGCATCAAGTTTTCCTCGATCCATTCTCTATTAAAGTCGACAATCACTTTTTTGATGTTGATCATGTCCACTCCATTTACCTTCAGACCAACTTCTAACTTTGCTCTTCTTCCCTTCAATGAATCGACAAGAAGTTTCGCTTCTTCCAAGTATTGCCAAGATTCTTCTTCTTCCGAGTTCATTAATCTGACAGTCTCTAGAATGGGACAACTGCTCGAAAGTTCTCCATTCTCGCCTCCAAACCAAGATGCCCATAATTCCTTGACGGAAGGTAAATCTCTTGGAAGATTACATCTGTCAGCTATTATGAGAGTTGTAGAAGGGGTCGAAATCCAACCACAATCCATATCCCAAGTTCCGGAATTGAATAGCTCAAGAATTTCTAGGTTTGGAAAATTCAAAGGTTGAGATGAATCGGAGTCCAATTGAGGTGCGATTCGAAGATGTTTCAAGGTCTTTGAACATCCTTTTAGGAGTTCACTCAATAGATAGGATTCGGTAATTCCTTCACAAACGAATGATTTGAGATTTGTGAGAAGTTCGAGGTTGTTCATTAATGACTTGCCATCTGAAACTAGCCAAAGCACTTCTAATCCTTCCAAAGGCCTCGACTTCTCTCTTGTTTTCTTCAGCACCGTGATAGGATGTGCGCCTGAACGATCGCCTAACACCATTCTGAAATCCTTTAATCGTGGAAATTTGTGGAAATCTTCAGAGAGGCGTATTGGATCGGTTGGACGAAGACTTTCAACATCATAACCGTGAGGAAGCCTCAACTGAAGGGAGATTACCTGAAGTGTTTCCTTTGATCTGAACAATACTTCCATAACATCATCTAATTGCTGTTGTCTAATCTGACCCACAACAACTGAGAATTCTACCCAGATGGCCATTCGACATTTGATCGAACTTTTCTAGCCCTCCATCCTTCCACCGCTGATCTGGTTCGAGAGTGATTATAAAGCTACGCCATAAAGATTCGTTTTGATTGATAATGTGAAACCGTTGTGGAAGTACTCTTCTTGTCTTGACCATGTCGATTGAATCAAGTTGTTCGAAAATCGAGAGAAGCACTTCTTGCGGCACCTTTTTGACGGCTGGGATCGAATCATGGCTGATTCCAGCGACTTGTGAAGAGATACGAGGTTCAGAATCATTATTCAAATCTTGAAGTTGTACGTCTGGATGCATCATGACGATTGAGACGAAGAGTTGGAAGGAAAAGTCGAAAGCAGATTCCAAATTTTTCAATCTCTTGTGGAATTTTCTTGCACCTCAACCAATTGCATCTCTAATTCAGCATGTCAATCATGAGCTCTGACAATTTGAATTCCAACAAGAATTACAAGACTACTTCAGTTTCACAAGGATCTGTCCCCATCAGTTTAGATGTTGGATTATTGACTTCATTAGATTCCACTCATCTAGAAACTGAATCCAATCTTCGAGGTGATTTAGGCACATCTTCCTATTACTCCCCTTCTACCGATCCAATCAAGACTGAAGAATATCTTTTATCAAGGACTAGGAATTCTACTCAAGCTTTAATCAATTCCATCTTTTCATGTCCAGTTCATAGACATCCAGATCATGGTCCTCTAGTCACTCTACCCGCTCCAACTACTAGATTACCAAGAGAGAAACCTTTGCCTAAACCTAAACCTTTGACTAAATGGGAGAAGTTCGCAAAGACTAAGGGAATTCAACATGTCAAAAAGGATAAAATGGTTTACGATGAGGAGTCTAAAACTTGGATTCCAAGATGGGGTTATAAAGGTGCCAACAAGAAGGAAGATGAGGAATGGATTCATGAAATTCCTGTAAATGCTGGTCAGTATTTACAGAATCAGATTGTGAAAAGAAGAATGGGTGGTAGGAGTCAAGGAGGGGATTGGGTAGGAGAGAAAAGAGAGAGAGAGAGTGCCCTCTGGCAAAGAAGATTCTTCCATTTCCCTTTCTTCAAATCTCTTTTCCCTCTTACTGACCCCCTTTTCTCTTTCTCATTCCCTCTCAATCTCTCAGAGGACGACTATAACCCAGCCAGAGCCTCTGCCAGAGCAGCCAAAGACAAGAGATTGAAAAACGAAGGTCAAAGACAACGGAATCTAGCCAGAGCAGCAGCATTGGAAGCCAAAGAGAAAGCTTCTTCTTCCAATTCCCTCTCTTCAAGACCTGCAACTTCGATTCCAGGTAGGAATTCAAGAGGTTCAGTCGTAGCTCCAGGTGCTCTGTCTGCTCCTCCAAACCCTCAAAAGGCCAAGGCTGATGAAAGGAATAAGAGAAAAGCAGAGATTGAAGCTGAAGTTCATAGGAATAGAGCTAGTACTGCTAGTATGGGTAAATTCGACAAGAGGTTGGTTGGAGAGGAGAAAAAGAAGGGAGAGAAGAGAAAGGTTAGTGATTCTACACGAAAGAAAGAAATTGTGTTTTTGATTCTTCGATCTTTTCTCCTTCTTGGATCTGAACTGACTTTTCCATGTCCCTTTTGTCAATCTCGATAACCCCAGTTCGAAGCAAATGAATTGTCTTCGACTGCTGAGCGTAGTTCATCTCTTGCTCTATTGAAATCTCTAGATCCTTCCCGTTCTTCCTCTTCCGCCAAAAGAGCTAGAGAAGAAGCTTCTGCAAAAGGTCAAGGAGATGAATCTTTGGTCAATACTAGGAAAGCTGTCAGGTTCGAAAGTGGCGGTAGAGGTTCGGCTGGAATGGTGAAAAGTCAAAGAGGTGGGAAAAGTGCCAGAGGAAGGGGTGGGAAAAGAGGTCGAAAGTAGATGCATAAAGTCATGACTTGATTTATCCCTTTATTCCTTCCAAGAGTTCTTTGTTCTATGCTTCTTCCCACCTTTTTCATTTATTTTTCGTTGCTGCCATAGATCAGTCACCTTTGTACTCTTTGTCTTTGTCAATAAGTTTCGTGAAATCCTTTCTTTTCCCTTCGAGTGCTATCTTAATCAAATTCGGTCTTTCAAACATCTTTGGGAAACAATTCTCGTCATTGAACAATTTTATTTTCACAAATAAGGTATCAAAAAAGTGTCAAAAAAATATACAAGTCAATTCGAAATCATTTCGTCTCTGGAATCAAAAAAGAAAAAAGTATTTACATTTGAAAGGAGATTCTTGAAAGTAGAGCTAGTCAAAGCACAGAGCAAAACGAAAGAAAGAAAGAGCGTTTAAATTTGACCTTTTCCTCCACTAGCCTCATTTCGAGTTGCAGCCTGAAGAGGAGATTCATTGCTTTGATTTCCAGCAATAGTATCACCACTTTGAGAAGTTTCAACAGCTTGATAAACTGGTAAACCTTCATCTTCAGCCTGTTGAAAATCGGCTTCTCCTCTTCTAACCACAGTACCATCTCTTCTAATCCTAGCAGAAACGTTTGCGTTCAAATTTCCATCACCATTCAACCTAGCTCTTTCTCTTTCGGCTTCAGCTTCTTGAGCTTTGGATTGATATTGAGAGTGAGCAGCAGCTCCACCAGTCAATGAAGAACTTTCAGGTCTTTCATTGTTGACGTTACTTGGTCTTCTAGGAGTACCTAAAGAACCTGATTTAGGTCCACCTGGACCGACTATTGGCTTTCCAGTCTCTGCGTAGGTTGGATCGTCTGGTGCAGTTGGTAACCTTTGATTACCATCATTGTTAGAAGAAGAAGTGCTAGATTATGAACCGATTGACTTGGAGGTAGATTATTTTCATTCAGATTTAAATCCGATGGATTGGGAGTTGGAGGTTGAGGTGCGTTTGGAGGTAATGGAGAAGCGACATCAGATGGTAGAGGTGGAACTCTATGTTTGACGGACCCATCACGATTTGGTAGATTTGGAGGAGTAGAAGTGGAAGTGGAAGTGGAACCACTAATTGGAGAAGTGACCGAAGCGTTACCAAAAGTTGGAGACATGTTCAAATTTGGAGGTAGACTTCCGCCTTGAGGTAAAGGAGATAAACTTTGTTGACTTTGTCTACGTTGATTTTCCATCGTGAAACCACCATGAGTCGTAGATGAAGTTTCATCAGCCAATTCTTCAGCGTGAGAAAACAGCGTAAGAAACCGTGTCTGAACTAGAAATGATACTAGCTGCAGAAGAATGAATAGGAGTATCACTTAATTGATGAATACCGAAATTTCCAACTCCACTCGAAATCCCTCCTCCTTGTTGTCCGATGACTTGAGGATCTTGTAGAGAAACTCCACCACCTTGAGCTTGAGTTCCAACAGTAGTGGTAGAATTAGATCTGGCATTTGGATTCAAAGTGTCGAAAACATCTGGAACTTTGACTATTGGTTGATAATTCTTCAATGCAGGTTCGATGGATCTTCTGATTTCAGCCACTTTGGAAGCTCCTGCCCATGAGGGTTCCCCTGGAGATAGATGTTGAGCTTGGGAAGGGAAAGGAGGAGTTTCACCAACTGGAATGACGTGAGTCAAAAGCTTTCCATAGCGTGAAATCAGAGCTAGTTTTTCACCGAGCTAGACAGGAAAGAGAGAGGGAGAGAAAGACGATTTGAGATTTAAAGTTCGATCCCACGATGAAAAAGAATGCTTTCACTTTGGCCTTTTCTTACTCACCTCGATCAAACTATCGAAAAGACCTTCGTAACCATCACGAAGAGCAGTTCTCTTCAAACCAGCCACTCTCTCTTCATCTTCCTTATCTTCCACCTCCAGCTTTTCAATTGAGCCTCTAGATCTACAATCTTGGCAGTCTGATCCTTCTTCGCACGTTCCTGTTTTTCCAAGAAGAGTAGATAGAAAAAGAAGAATAGGTGAGAGGGATGATTAAGGAACCATTTATGGGCAAGAAAGCCTCTAACTTCGCGTAGCCAAGGCTTGAACCATTCCTACTTTGACACTCACTGGTACCAAAGTGCTCAATTCCTTCTTGATGGCCACTCTTTTGGCCCTTCTCTGAGCCAGATCCTTTTCTGGGTTCCTGACTTGTTTCAACTCGGCCCTAGCCAATTCGGATCTCTTTGAATGAGCTTCATGAAGATCTCCAATGGTTGATAGAATGTAAGCCAAACGATCAGTTCTATTTTCGAACATTCGAGAGAGAGAGCGAGAGAGAGAGAGAGAGTAGAGCGATAAGGGAAGAGATCGATAAGCATGGTTCCGATTCGACTCCTCCTTCTAGGAATGGTTTCCCCTCTGTAACTATGTTCCCAAATGAAGTGATTGCGCAATAACTCACACATCTACCAAAGCAGCATCGCCACGCCATCTTCTCTTTGACCTGGGATATGATCCTGACCCCATCTGAAAGTGTTCGCAGCAGCCGTCTTGTTCTGTTTACAAAGAGCTGTATGATCTATAGAAATGTTCTTTAGAGAAGTGGAAAGGATATGAAAGGATCTAGTCGATTCGAATCTTGGATCATAAGTTGCGAATCCAGTGCGAAGCAAATGTGGAACCACCGAGGAGATGCCACCAGAGGATTGATTGGCGTTTGAGGTGGAAGTGGTTGAATCTTGAGATTGGGAATGAGAATGAGAATGATTTGGATTTGGGTTTTGATTTGAATGAGATTGTTGTTGTTGTTGAACATAAGCTTGAGCAGATGCTGCAGCTTCCGTTGCCTTATCTCTGGCTTTTTGGAAAAAAAGAGGCGGCCATGCTTGATTGGATGATCTGTCTGAAGAATAGAGTTGGTAGATTGAGATTTGAACGAGTTGTTTACGAGCAAACCTGAGAATAAAGAGGTAGTGATTAGAGGAAAGAGAGAGAAAGAGATTATTGAGTCTCTTTATAAAGAGCTGCTCATCGCACAGCTTTCTTCTCTCCCTTTCCCTGCACCGCTCTTTGCTGTTTCATGTTCCGATTCCAAAGGATTCAATCCTCTTTTCAGACATCTTTCTCATCAAGATCAATCCATCATCTCTCAATCTCACTTCATCTTTCCACTGTTCCTCTGCCATGTCTTCCCCTTCCACTTCTTCTACTCCACCTCTAACCTCATCCCCATCACTGCTCCTTCACAATCAGCTCTATTTCCCTTTCCTGGCTTCACTCACAAATCAGCTGAAACCGTAAGGAAACTATTGGATGACAATCACAAGGTAAGGCAGCATCAGATTGGATTAGAAATGTCCTACCTTCTCATTCGTCTATCACTCTGCACTCACATTCCACGTCTCAACTTGCTATGCCCATTTCTCTCCCTCTTCTCATGCCAGACCTATCATTGTTTCTTCAACGATTCCCATTTCCACAATCATTTGATCCATCACTTATTGGCATCCCTATCTCTGGGTTCTCCACCTTCTTTCTTCTCTTCCATTTGGGAAAAGGAACAGTCGGACTTAAACCCTTCTTTCCATCTAAACAAGAAACCAGTCTCTCCTCCTCTAATCGATGAGAGTAATTGGTTCAACCATTTGGATAACGCTTCTAGATATTGGCCTTTGTTAAATTTCTTTGATCAAGAGATTTCAAAGAATGGAGTTCGAGCAACGCTGGAAAAGTTCGTTTTCAGTCAGGTTGGAGAAGAGAATCATATGATTGATAGATTGGTTGGGGGTGCTGTTCATCCTTTGATTCATATTGGTTATGGAGTTGAATTCAAGATTGGAGGCATCGTTGCTGAAGGTGAGTCTCTGTTAAGTAGAAGCTTGAGGGTTGATAGAAGAGTTGACTGACTTGCATTGCTACGTCTTCTCTCGGATTGATTGTGTGTCTTCCAATTCTATCTCTCTAGGTCTCGCAATGGCTTGCGCTACAAAGCCAGCACTTGCCTCGCTCTTCCCGAAAGGCTGGCATGATAAGGTAGGACCTGAATCAAAAGCGGCAACAACTGCTTCTTCCAACTCGAATTCCAGCTCTATCATTCAAAACATCTCAAGCAAGCTCTCTTTAGTAAGCAGCAGTAACACCGAACAAGCTCAAGATTCAACCTCGACTCAGGCTTCAAAAATCTCTGCCTCGAATCCGAGAGCTGGTCTATCAATCTTCAGTCTCACGACTCTGATGTCCTTAGATCCGTCTCTAGCACCAGGAATCGCTGTCAAATCTTCTTCAGAAAGCAAAATGGATGACGTTTCAAAAGGTGAAGCGGGAAAGAAGATCGAAGAATATTCTCAAAGATGGATTACTACCAATGAAGACCTTTTAGATCCAAGTTCTAATCCAGAAGCGGATGAACAGGGATATTGGAACAAGTTGGAAGAATTGATTTGGTTCAATACTTTGCTGTTAGGTGCAACTTGCAGACCAAATAAGAATGTCAAACACGATTTCTTCCTTATGCATTGCAATAATTCGTTGCTTTTCTTACCTACTTTATTACCAGTTTTAAGTAAGAAATCAAGATCTATCTTGTTACATGCTCACTTAAGAGTTAGTTTATTTTATTGGATCGCAAGAGGTAGACCTTTATTTCACATTGATCAAGTCTTGATGAAATCAACTGAGAATCCAATTCCTGAAATTAAGAAATCGAAAGATCAATTGGAAATCAACAGGAAACTGTTCGGAGATGAAAATGAAAAGGGTTCGAACATTGGAAGTTATCGAGAATCGAATCCATGGTATGGTTTAATGGATTTACTTCAACATCATAACGACGAACATTTAGTAAAAGCAATCAGAGCTTTAAGTTATTGGAATACTAGATTATCATCCATCAAAGCTGGAACTTTCCATTTACAAGAAGAAGCATTAAACGCTTTGAGTGAGAGAGTCGTCGAAACTTCAAAAGAGAAACCAGATGGAGATGGAGAAGGAGAAAAAGTTGGATTGAATGATTTCTCTCTTTATAAAGGGTTGGAAAGCTTGGATGGAACTGCTTTTATTAGAACTAGTGGTCAACTCATGGAAAGTCAAGGTTGGAAAGGTGATGGAGACAATCATTGGGATTTCGATGGTCCTGGGTTTGATGAGACTTGGGAATCATGATGTAGAATAAATACAAAGTGACAAGAAGGAAACAAAAATCATCAACAACTAGCTAATAATTCACAGCCCATGGATCTCTATCCCACCATTCCATAGTCAGATAACTCTCAACCCTACATTCTTCCAAAGATTTGACTTGAGCTTTTCCAGCCAACTCTCTTTCTCGCTCTGGAATTCCAGCGAGGATCCTTTCTTCCTCCACTTTAAACCTTGAGATATCATCTTTCTCTACGTAGAGCATCGTATCAGAACAAAGAGGTCCTTCTACATCCAGTGAAGTCGAAGATAACAAACGACGAGACAGAAGCGACTCTGCCAATAAAGACAAATCTTCATTGAAATCACGGCTTCTTTTCCGAAGTTCTTGGGCTACATCTTCAGCAATTGTCATACTTAACAATTTTGGACATTTGATTTCTTGTGAAGAACCAGCTTTGAGGGCCAGAAACAGAGGATTCAATCTAAAGCTTCGACAATTTTCAGAATCGGGATAAATCAAAAGTTCTTTCAAACTTCTCTCATTCATCTCTATGGCTTCTGACATCCATTGGATTGCATTCTTTTCCTCTTCTTGAAAACCGTGGATGAACTCAATGATTAGACCGAGACTGAGAAGATTTCTGAATTTCAATCTATGAATGGTGGAAAGTTTTGAAGTTAAGGCTTCTAAATTTGGTGCTTGAATGCAATCGTAAGAACCATCCCCTACTTCACCTTTGATGATCAATCTTCTCAAATTCGGTAATTCGAGGTCTTTTCTTCTCAGTTGACTTCTCCCTTGACTTGTTGTAGCCGTACCACCAAAACATGCCGTCTGTAGCTCTACCAAACTCTTGCCACACGCTTCGAGAAGATTGTAAAGATTCTCCGGTAAACCTTCCTCTGAATCTTGAGAAACATAATGCAAGATTTCAAGATTTGATAACCATTCAAGATCTTCTCTTGAAAAGTTGTGATATTCAAATAGATCTTGATGACGAATTGAAAGTTGTGGAAAGGCGAGACTGTTTAATTTCCCTTTGACTTTGACTTTGCCTTCTGGTAGAAACCCATCGCAGAGTTTCAACTTTTCCAGATTCTCAAACCTCTTCCTGAAATATTCTATAAAGCTCCCATGTTGTTTCCAATTGGAGGATAATTCGTACTCATTGAGTCTTAAATCAATACTTCTTAAAGTCGATTTTGAGAGTTCCAATAGAGAGAGAATCTCAAAAGGCTCGTCTCTTACGAGAAGGCTTGGATCTTTGTAGGATTCCAAAGATTGGCCTGACTTTAGAGAAGCGACTCGAAGAGCTTTGAAGTTGGATTGAAAGTTTGTACCAGCGTCGACCTCTCTCCATAAAGCTTGGCTCGATTCTAAGACTGTATTCCATTTCTTGCAGACTGAGAATAGTCTACATAGGTCTTGAGTGGGGAGATTGCGAAGTATAAGGGGTAGAACACTGTCTTCAGCCTCGAGCATGTCTGAAGAGAAAGGACGAAAGTCAGTTCCGAGCTTCTGTAGAGTGTAGACCAAACGCAATGATAGAAAATAGAGACTCACTTTGTCTCGTCCAGCTGGTGGCTTGGCCGATGGAGATTCGTATGGAGCTGAAAAAAGAAAGGTGAAGATTTTCCAAATAAGGAACCTTGATGTGAGGGAAAGAAGGAAAAGAAGAGGAAGTGACTCGGAAACTCTTTTTGAGCAATCTCCCGAATATCCTCCGCGAGATCACGTCGCGTCTCGCACACTTACTCTATTGTAAACCGAGTCATTCTGAGTTTTTCCTTTGATTTGGAATGAAAAAGATGCGCTTGGCTTTTCGTGATATCAATGACTCTCAGCTCACTTGCTCGCCGTCGACGCGCGGTGTCAATCCTCTTCTTTTAATCTCTCGTCAAATGATCAGACCTTCTCAAAGGCGTCCAGGTTTTGCGTTTTTAAGAGCATGGGAGTATTCTTCCTCTGGTGTGGTGCCTTACTCGACGTCAGCAGAAGTACTATGCGATTAACAATTTGGAGAGGCTCAGAAAGGGGAAGCACCGAAGCACACACAGCTGAGACTTCGCTTTCGATGGTTCACGCTCTCAAGAGTCTCGTTTCATGCAACTCCTATCTTGCTTTTTCTCTCAATGGAGATGTCAGGAATGGAATAGTTCAAGAGCGAGAGAGAGATGGAGACAAGCGCCATTATCGTCAGATGTTCGATCAATCATGCAAATCGCAGTCGTCTCCTGATCACTCCTGGACATCTCGAATCTGTGGCTCTCCTCTGCATTTCTCCAAGCACATGCCGCCGCAGATGCTTGATATTTGATCTCAATCTGCAGATCTCTAATACCTCTCTCGCGCGAGAAGGAAAGCTTCATATCAGTCGGCATGTCTCGCAGGATCCTACTCGCAGTTCCTTGAACGCGCAGATCACCCTCTCTACCTATTTAAGATCTTCTTCTTTTGGAGCAACTTTACTCGTTTCCCACTCAAATCACTCTCATTCTTCCTATTCTAACAATGCACGCAATTTTTTTAGGAGCTAGCACTAACTGTGGACTGTTCGCAGTCTTGAACCTACTCAACTCCCCTTCGGCTTCAAAAAATCAATTGACCTTACTTTTGAGAAGTCCAACCAAATTCACCGAAAACGAGCAAGTCGTCAAGATTTTCTCATCAAAACCAGAGTTGAAAGAAACTGTAAAGATCGTTCAAGGAGATGCTTTGAAAGAAGAAGACATCGAAAAGTTGTTCAAAGAAGCTGGAGGTGAACAAGTGGAATTGGTAGTCAGTTCTCTAGGTGAGCCTTTTCTTACACAATAACAGTCATCTGATACACTCAGAGATCCTTCCAAAGAGGAGTATCATCTGACTTGATCTTTTCTCTTTCGAACTTTTGGTTTTGATAGGTGGCAAACCGGAGATGTCACTTTGTCACCCACTTCAACCAACGATCTCTCCGCCTCAAGTAACTGAAAGAGCTCTCAAGAATCTACTTCCACAATTTCAAATCTTAACTGAAAAGAGGAAAAGCCTCGGTTTGATTAGTCCAAGATTGATCAGCGTTTCGTCGATGGGATTGGGAGAAAAAGGTCATCAAGATTTACCTTTCATGTTGAAATGGTTTTATGGATCTTTCTTGAAAATCCCTCATGATGATAAACTGGAGATGGAAAAGTTGGTCATTAACGCAAGCGGAAAGGGAAATGAAGAAATTGCTTTGGAAAAGAACGACGAAGGTTGGTTGGATGATTTCATTCGTGAGTTGTCAACAGAACCAATTAAGTGGCTCAGGGCTCACTCTTTCTTCGCCTTGCTTCCGTCTCAAAGTGCTTGCTTAACCTTCTTTTTCTTCTGCTTTTCATTTTTGTTTCTTTCTTATACAGTGGTCAGACCATCCTTGTTGACGGATGGAAAGGAGACTGCTTCTTACAGAGCAGCCGAAAGAGTGCCTTCTGCTTACTCTATCTCCAGAAGTGACATCGGACATTTCATCGCCACTAAGTGCTTGCCTGGAAACGATGAATTCAAGAACAGAGCTGTGGTAGTCTCGAACTGAGGAGATTTTCTCGTCAGATTCCGTATCTTTCGAAGATAGATAGCACTTTGATTACCTCTCCCTGTTCTTGTAAGGCTTTCGATACCTGGGTTTCCTTTCACCAATAAGATAGATCTTTCTTTATCCTCATCGATGCCGAATTGTGGCAAGAGTGACGAAGGATGTAACAGGGTGATCGGCACAGGGCCCAGGTCAAGATCGAGGTGTGAAAGGTGGAGATCTTGAATTCTTAACATCTTGATAATCAAACTTTTCTTTCTCTCTTCTCAAACATCTTCTTCTGCTAACAAGCACTCGATTCATAATGCCAACTTCAAGCACGACGACGATGACGAGGGAGATGAGTCAAGTTACTGCATCTTGTTCACCTTCATCCTCAATCATTCAACCTCGCAACTCGCAGAATCCAGTCTATTTGACTCTTCTGTTCGCCTCAAATGGTAAACGAACTCGAATTTGCATTCCAAATGATCAATTCACAATCTCACAAGTCAAACAGATCGTCTATCAATCATGGCCAGAGACAGATTCAAATCAGACCACTCCTCCTAATCACTCTACTACTCAATCTTCCTCTCAACTCTCCACTTCATCTTGGCCTCCGAGACCCAACGATGTAGAATGCATTCGAATCCTTCATTTGGGTCATATCCTTGAACATGGAACTTTGGCTGATAGGCGGATCCCTTCCACTCCTATCACCTCGAATGATCCAAGAGCTCCAGTGAGGAGTACTGTAGTTCATATTCTCATCAGGCAGAGATCAGATTCCGGAAAAGAAAGGGAAATCGATAGTGAGTAGCAACCGTGCCGAGATTTAGAGCTTGAAGTGGTGGTGGTGGGATCTGCTCGAGATTCAAGATTAGCCAAGACTGGGAACAGCATTTCCATTCCATCCCATCTCATTGAAGTTCACTTCCAGCATTGGGTTCAGAAAGCTTCAAGCATTGGATTCAGAAAGCTTCAATCGATCGGCTTGCAGTCGAGTGGCTACAATGCAACTTCAGTGGCATTCAACTTTCTACCTATTCCCGCAATGTTCATCAATGCCACTTTCAAAGAGATCCAATCCCTACCTCTTTTGTTCTTCTATCATTGATCTATCTTGTTCAAGCAAAATCAGAAACTGACCTCTTAACTTACCAATACCATGATCTATATCCCACCTTCTCATTCATTCTCTCTCTCTCTCTCGTCCAACCTCTTCTATTCAACCAATCACTCTCAATTCTCAACAACACTCCGCCAATAATACCAAACGTCAAGACGAATCTTTGAAGAAAGGAAATGAAGCGAGGGATTCGACTTTCACTGCCAGACCTTCAGATTTGGAAGGACTTAATGAGATTACTCCTTCGAATGATAATTCTTCACCTGGTAGAAGTAGGGACAGAGACGATTCGGTCGGAAGTGGATGTGGTTGTGTCATTTGTTAATAGGATTCAAGATTCGGTTTCCCAATGCAAAGGTGTTTATGTAACGGATCATGGGTCAATCATCAGTCATTAGATTTTCATTTCAAAGGGAAAGGGAGGTGGGAATCTTTTTGGGCTGGCTTTTAAAAATCAGAGATCTGGGCTAGATCTCCGTACACACATACTGGTAGATAGGTATCACCGAAGATTCAGGAGTACAAATTGGTCATCGATCAAGCACTTCAATCGTTACACGGGTCGAACAGGCTGGAGGAGCATTCTACCAACCTCTCAAGTTCTTCTCGTTCACATTTCCATCAATTCTTCAAGTAGTCACATCAGAGATTCCACATTACCATATTTAACTTCTTCAACTATTCTGAAACAAACAATGACCTTCTTCCTTCGTTGGCAAATATCAAGTTGGAAGGTTCGGCGTCAGTTGCCTCTGCTCTCGAAGAAGCTGCCATTTCCTTCCTCTCCTTCTCGCACTTACTTGTGCTATCTTTATCCATTCAGTTTATTTTGCTGTAAATAGTTTTCTTGGTTCGTTATCAGCTGCTCAGTGACGTGATGACGTTTATCCCTTCTCCATTTGTCTCCCCTTCTCGTTCTCTCTCTTGTTGTACTGCAATGGGTTTGTTTGTTTCCTTTGATCTCTGTTCCTAATTCCATTTCTAGACCAGAATCGTTTTCAAACCTTAACCTTGAAGATCTGGTTGAGCTCACCCAGAAATTCTACGAGGCAAGAATTGGAGAGAACGAGTTCGCAAGGGATGAACCCGTAGCGCGATTTCGTCTCACCCCTTGCTTCGAACCTGACCGTCAACCCCCTGACCGTTCGTTTTCTCTCACACTCCTTGCATGTAAATATTCCTATCTCTGTCTCCCCTTTCAACAAGAATACCCGTATAAAGGTATGAGACAAAGAAGGTAAGACCTGTTTCAGATCTCCTGTCAAAATTCTCTCCTGCAAAACCATACACGATGCCAGCGACGAGAACTAGACCTTCTACCAGATTCAAAAACCTCTCTGAAGATCTAGAGGCTGTGAACTCGAACTCAAATCCAAATTCAACCAATCTTCATCAGCAAAGTCCAGGCACTCAAGGCGTCGTGGGAGCAAAGTCAAGGGGGAAGAAATTGAACTTCAAGTGCACCTATCTCAAATGCTGCAGAAGCTTCATCTCCAACAAAGAGCTACAAGCTCATAAAGAAGAAGTCCACTATATGAAACGTGAGTTGAAGAGCGAGACTTCGTTGGGATTTGGCAGTCGTCACCGTCTCTTTCTTTCTTTCTACTTTGTCCTCTCCCCCTTCTTCTCTTCTGCGCCTTGGTGGATGACATCTGACATTTTTCAAATCTTTCTTCTCTTTTCATTTTCACTGACGGTCACAGCGATCGTATGCCCTTACCCTCTCTGCCCAGTCACTTGCAAAAAGCCATCCAAGAACTTCGACCATCACATCGCATCTCACGGTCCTCCTGAAACTTGGAAGTTGGATCAAATCGTAGAGGAAGTCCAAACAGAAGTCGAAGAAGATGGAAGGGGTAACCCTCGAATGCAAGTCCATCACGAGGAATTTCAAGATGATCTCGCACCTCTTTCTCTATCACCGTTTCAAAATCACCTCCTATCCAGAGAGTCTTTTTCTTCAAGTGGATCTTCACCATCCTCAAGCTCTGCTGCTTCTTCTTCAGCAGCTTCGGGTATGACTTCTTCATCTTCTCAATCGACCGAATTCGATTTCATGAGCCCTGCTTCTTCTTCTTCTGCTCCTAGACCTTCAATTCTCAATCGTCCTTTTATGAACTCTTACGCAAGTCTCCAACAATCTTTCATGAATCAAGATCCTTCTTTGGATCAAGAAAATTACTACAATCAATCTCATCTAGGTCTCAAACCGGCTGCAAAGATCAATGAGAATTTCTCCCACCAAAATCCCCATCATGACTTCAACTACCAATCTTTAGATTTCGACTTTTCTTCTTCAAAGGGTCTCATCTATCATCATCGTCAAGATTCAATGTCCTCCAATCAAGGTTCAGGTCATCTCAACTGGCATCAACATCAACAACAATATCAATACCAGACTCCGCCTCAAACCAATGTCAATTCTCACTATCCATCCCGCGTCAATTACAGCTATGAAAACAACGGTACTCTAGGTCTGAAAGGAGCAGATGAAGAAGCAGAACAGTCATTCGGATTCAGATCCTGATTGTCTTCAACTTCCTTTCTTAGGTTTAGCGTCGCCGTTTGGTTTCCACGTCTCTCTGTCTCTTTGTCTGTCTCTACTCTTGTCTCTTTCTTTCTCTCTCTCGCTTTTTCATGTTACATTATCGATTCAATTTCTCTCCAGTCGTCTTATTTTCTCTCTCGTTCTGCTGTCTTCCTCTGCATTAGATTCCTCGATACCCTCATGCCTCTTTCATTCTATTCATCTACAGTAACTGTTGACTCAATCCCTCAATGTTGTCAATTCTAGAAGTTCTTGTCCTTGTCCATGCAACTTGCTTCTTGTACTAGATTGCTTACCTTTTTGTCTCATCTTGCATTTTTACGTTGTTGTACGCTTTGTTGTATCTCACTTCTCATGTTCGTAATGTCAAACTGATCATCATCTATCTATCTTTGAGAGCTCGTCGACGTTTTCCTTTGCTGCACGAAAGGAGATTGTGAAAAGTTGATCTATTGCAACATGGGAAACATTGGAATGAATACATACAGTTTTAAAGGTACAAGGATCTGAAGGAAGAGAAGACAAAGAAGAGAGAGCCGAAGGTTAGGTCAGTAGACAGTTGGGAAAGAAATCAACGATCCGAAGCAGTGGATGGACGAGAAGTGTAAGTCGAATTGTACTCACGGAGAGAAGATGATCGAATTTTCCCTCTCTAACTTAGCCAGACTCTTGGTGAACTTCTCTTCCAACTCTCCATTTCCAATAGCTTTGGCTGCAGACATCATCTGTCTAATCAATTCTTGCAGACGTCTGAAAGTTCTGATCAGCGATCCTTCGAAGACGTCAGTGAGCTTTTGGTGAGAAGGGCGGCAAAGGGAAGAAGGTAAGAGAAGTCAGTCATGAAAGGCAAGAGAAAGAGAAATCGCACGAGTGTTCCAAAGTTTCACGACTCACTTTACAGATCTCAACAAACTTAGCTCCTTGACACCATTTGAGGACCGCATCCATCAATTCGACTTTGAAACTACTGACGTACTCGGTCTCGTCTAGAGGCAATCTACTCTCTCTCGAAACCTTCGCGATTCGTCTGGCCGTCTCTTGCATGACTCTGAGAGGAGCAGCCAAGTCTTCTTTCAGCTGGATCTCCTTCTTGGACTGTCAGAGAGGTGAAAAGAAGAGAGTTCAGTAGAGTCAATTGTCTATGTCATGCATCGATAGGTCTCTCAGGCGAGTCTGAAATCCAACTTACCTTTTCTGTAAAGACGAAGCAACTAAGCAAAGCAGCACATTGTTCAGGTTCTAAATCATTGAAGACACCATTAAAGATCATCTCTGTCAAAAGTAATTCATCTCCAGTAGAGATCTCGCAAGCTACTCTACCCTTCTTTTCGACGACATCATTTTCATCTGTGAAACCTAATCTTCTAAGAACTCTCTTCCTACATTTCAATTCATCCAATTGAAGAATACTTTCTGCCACTTGAATCTTTTTCTTCATCTCTTCGACTCTAGTGATCAAAGTATCCTTTTCGAGATAAGAATCGTAAAGTTTCTTCAATTTCTTTGAATTTGAACCTCCCAATTCCTTTTCGATTTCAGCTACTCTCTTTTCAAGGACCGAAATCTTCTGTAAAAGAACTTTGAAAGGTTCGTCTACGATCTTCATATCCTTGATCGGATCTAATAGAGGTAAACCTTTGGGTTCTGGGAATCTTCTCGAGACTTCAGCCAAGTTCCTTCGAACTACATCTCTGGAATCCTTTGGTCTGAGATCTTTTGGAAGGAAGATTCGGATTCCAGATATCCTCTCTACTGTTGAAAGTAAGACTGGGACCACCAACATTTGACCTTCGGAAGAAGGAGCATCTGGAGAAACTGGACTCAAGGTTCCAGCAGATCCCCAATCGATAGCTCCCACTGAATCTCTTCCAGTCTTGTCACCTTCCTTTGGAACTGTAGAACCAGAGGAACATCGAAGTAGAACATCTACAATGAATTGGCTTTGAGGTAATTCGTCTTCAACTCCTTGACCTTTATTTGAAGGATGAACGATCTTCTTCTTATAGTTGACGCAACATCCCCAACCGAAATCCAAATCTTCATGTTTGATATGAACCAATCTTCCAGGTTGAAGGAATGGAAGACTGTAAGTAGGATGAGAAATGACTGCTTGTAAATCTCCTCCTAGACTATTGAGTTGTTTCCTAACTTCGAAATAATCTCTAATCTCTTCTTCTCTTTCCACTTCGCATTCATCTCTTTCCTTTTCTAGTTTCAATAATTCGGCCTCTAGTTCAGGAACTCGAGCTGCATTTTGGAATTGGAAGAAACATCTCTGAAGCATATACTCGGGTGAGATTCCTTCGACTCTCATTAGATTGAGAATCATGTTATAACCTAGATGGAAAGCCGAATCCAAACGATCAGCTTCTCCTTGAACCATCGCTTTGGCGGCTGAAGGTTCTAGCTTTGAATCGAACATCATAATGACGATCCCTCGATCATCCAGACCACGACGTCCAGCTCTTCCAGACATCTTATTAAAGGCAATGAGGAAGAAGATGAACTAGAAAGTCAATGTCGAGTTCCGAATTCGAACTCTTCTTGACGACCAATTCAACTCACCTGAATGTATTCCCCTCCGCTCAGATTCCTCTGCTGCTTTCCATCCCACTTGCTGACACTAGTGAAGACGACAGTCTTAGCAGGCATGTTGAGACCAATACTGAAAGTCTCAGTTGCGAACAAGACCTTGATCAAACCTTCTTGGAAAAGAATCTCGATGACTTCTTTGAGAATAGGTAATAAGCCACCATGATGGATACCAATACCTCTTCTGAGTAAAGGTAAGATATGTTCGATTTGAGGTAATTCTCTATCTTCGTCTCCCAAAGCTCCAATAGCATTTTCAAAGACAGTGCTAACCATATCTCTCTCATCGTCTGTATTGAATTCCAATTTAGACATTTGAAGAGCATAAGCTTCGCACTCTCTTTTCGAGAAGGCGAAAACGATGACTGGATTGTAATTCTTGATCATGATCATCTTGACGATCTTGTAAATGTCTGAACCAGCTCCATCTTTCGCACCACCTTTTCTTCCGGTTTGAGCCTTTCCTCCTCTACCACCTCCTCTCCCGCCTCTTGATGACGAACCACCAGAACTGGATCCTTCGGAACTATCTAGAGCTCCCATTGCTTTTTGAAAGTTGTCTTCTCTGAAAGTTCCGCGCTCATCGACTACCAAATGGATTCCCTCGGCAGAAGCTGGGAATAGATAATGTTGAAGTGGAGTTGGCCTGAAATCTGTGTAGACAACGTGACATGGTTGAACGTGTGTATGAGCTATCCATTCCGCGAATTGCATGGCGTTGGGAATGGTGGCTGAAAGGAAGACGTATCGAACCTTTCGAGGTAATAAGATGATCGTCTCTTCCCACACGACTCCACGCTCTGAAGAGAATTCGAATGAACAGGTAGACAGGGTCAGAGTGAAAGTCAGAAACCAGAATCGAGGTTTAAAAAGGTACCAGGCGAAGATTACTAACCTGAGTCTCTCATGTAATGAATCTCGTCGAAAATGACCCAAGCTACTTCTCTCATGACTTCTGATCCTCTGTAAAGCATCGATCGTAGAATCTGAACAGATGAATAATGACGAACAAGTAGTCAGTAAAGAACTATCCTAATCGATCGAGTGATTTGACTTTGTCTCGACGAAAAAAACAAAGATAAAACTCACCTCTGTTGTCATGACGAGACAACCAGCTGATGGATTGATAGTAACATCTCCAGTCATCAAGCCGACATCACCGAATTCAGCGGAGAGTTCTCTATACTTCTGATTCGAAAGAGCCTGGTTTCGAGAGGGAAGAATGCAAGTGATGGAAAGATCAATGCGATGTTAGATGTACGTGGAATGTCTTCGAATATTCCTATCTCATTCGATTTGCCCGACTGAAAAGCAGCTCTGTTTTTAATTCGAGCAGCCTTTTTCTCTTGAACCCAGCTCTATTGGTATCTCTCTCTTAACAACCCACCCTCGACTCGAACTGACCTTGATAGGACTAGTATAAACGACTCTCATTCCACCTTTGAGTGCCTGAGCGATAGCATACTCAGCCACCACAGTTTTACCAGCCGAAGTATGAGCAGATACGAGTACGGATTCACCTCTTTGAATGGAATGAATGGCAGTTTGTTGGAAAGGATCCAAAGTGAAAGGATAAGTTCTTGCAGGTTCATTTGGTGGAACATGTTGAGACAAGGGAACGTAAGGGTAATTTGGAGGTAAAGCTACTTGATGTCTGACTGAATGAGTTAGAGATAAAGAACCAGTAGTTGGTAAAGATGGAACTACTGAAGAATCAGTGGAAACTATTCCACCTGGTGCAGTAGTGGAAGAAGAAGAAGAGGAGGATCCTTTTCCATCTTCTCCTCCTCCTGCTGGTGTTGCTGTATCTTTGTAAGTAGCACCATCTGCATTTGAAGCAGCTGGGACTTGTCTGATTGCTTGTGCAGTGAATTCGTCAGTCACTTTGGTGGTTGGGATGAATGGAGGATTGACTCTCTGTCTCTTTGCTTCCTTCTTTTCCTTTTCCTTCTGTTTGTCATTGTTCCTTTCTTCCTTTGGCTTGATATCTGAAGTTAATGATGTAGATTGATTGGAAGTAGAAGGCATGACATCCTTCTGATCTTGAACATTTGAAGGTGAAGATTTCCTCTTCTTGTCTTTCTTCTTCTGACTTTGTGAGTCTGCAGAAACTTCTTTTGAGGATTGAGTTGAGGATTCTCCATTCTTTGCTGGCTCTAGAAAGTCAAATACTCCATCGGGATCCATCTTTAAAGAGGAAAAGAGAAGGAGAGAGTGTGAGGAAGAAGAGAAGGAAGAAAGTCAAAGCAACTTTTTCATTTGTCTACTATCTCACTCGATCGATCAATCATGGCACCAAAGAAGAAAGCGTCAGGCAAAGTAGGATCTTCCCCTGCAAATCCAAAGAACAACAACAAGAACAGCAAAGGAAAGAGTAGAATGCCATCAGAGGATGGATCGACTTCGATGATGGATTTGGATGATGGAACTTCTCTCTCTTCATTGGGTGAAGATTCAACAAGAGAACCTTCTCCCGCTCTGTCTGTCATCTCTACTTCTGGCTCAGAAGGGAACGAGAGTCTAAAGGAATTCTATCTGCTGGTAGACGACAATGAGGATCAACAACCTCCTTCCCTTTGTAAATGGGTTGGCTGTGGAGACGAATTCATCGATCTGCAACAATTGGTGGATCACGTTCATGAAGGTCAGTTTCATAGTGTTCGATAGTCAAGATGTGATTGTATGGGTTTGATCAGTAACATCATTGGAGAAGAAATGGAATGGGAATGTTAAGGGAGAGTGACAAGATTCAGCCTTATCTTCGATCTGGCAGAGATAGACTTCTAACTGCTCTCTTCCGAGAAAGCAAGGGATGTGAACTTTGAATTGATTGAGAGAGCCAGTTCCAAATGATCTGGCATGTTGAAGCTCGACTATGGCATCTCAAACCGTCAATCAGTTGGCATTCATTGACTGACTCGCTCGACTCACTCTCTATCTCTTTTCTTCTTCGTGATTGATTCCCATCACCTCCCCTCTCAGATCACATTGGATCGAGCAAGAGCAAGTATGCGTGCGACTGGGAAGGATGCCCGAGGAGAGGCAAGCTCCAAAACAGTAGATTCTCTCTACTCAGTCACGTCAGAAGTCACACTGGAGAGAGACCTTTCACTTGTCCCAAGACCTGGTCAGTATCAGTTAAAGAGAGGGAGAGAACCAATCATTGATTCACCTTCTGAATAGCTTCTGGAATCGAGGATTGACTTTCCTTTCTTCTCCCTTTCTCGCTCTCCTCTCTCCTCCCTTCTTGATCTATAGAATGCGACAAGTCTTTCACTAGATCCGATGCGATGGCCAAGCATATGAGAGTTCAACACGGAACTGCACCCAATCCTGCGAGACCACTTCCAACAAAGAAGCGGCAACCAGTGCAACTACAGCTGGAGGAGAAGGATCAGATGCAGAAGAATCTGGAAACGTTGGAGGAACTTCAGGATCAGGAGGAGCCGAAGGGACTGGAAATGCTGCGCCAACGCTTTCTTCAATTTGGGAATGCGAATCGGATCTAAACACTGAATATCCAGTAGGATCCTCCTCAGCTCAAGCATCAAGAGCTAGAAACCATACTACGACGACCAGAAGTTCTCAAAGAGAGAGATCGGAATCGACAGACAATCAAAATCAAACTTCTTCAGATCCACCGATTGGTAATCCTCCTTTAGCTACTTATCCAGCAGGTTTGGGTTGGGTTTACGAGGAAATCCCACCACCAATGACTTCTTCTCAAATGAAATTGGCAAATCAAGAAGCAGCAGACGAAGCTGAATTGACATTCTGGTCAACAAAAGGTAGTCAAGTCGAAGTCTTGAGAAGTCAGGTATTATTGAATTCAGGCGCAACTGGAGCTGGAGGTTTTACCCGTAGATCCAAATGCTCTTTCCGAAGTTTCAGGTTTGACTTGGGAAGAATTCGAGAAAAAGGAAAAGAAGAAAAGAAATACTTTGTTCGGTACTGAAGGTGGAATGTCTGAAGCTATCAAATTAGGTTTTATTAATCCTGATAATGGAGATGCAGATGGAGCTGCAGATGAGGAGAATGATTCTGAAATTGATGAAGAAAGTAAAGAAACTTGGTTGAGAGAGGATAGGAAAAACGCTTTCGAAATCGGAGTCTTGGCTGATACTAGACAAAGATGGGCTGAATCTGAAAGAAGTCTGAGACCTAAAAGAAGAATTGAATTGGAAAATCATAATGGTTTAGGATCAAAAGAAGATCCAACTTCAAGTTCTACACCTTCTTCGGTCATTCCAGAATCAACCTCAAATCCTTTCGAAGATTCAAGTCAAGCTTCTAAAAGAAGAAAAATCGATAATGGAACCGAAGATACTTCTTCTTTAGGTTTATTCACAAATGTTCCAGTAGATCAAGGTTCTACTTCTTCTTCCAAAGTCGAACCTCAAGATCCAAACCAAATCAAAAGTCAAGAAGAAGAGGAATTGAATCTTATGAGGAAAAGATATTTGGTAGAAAAGGCTAAATTGAAATTAGTTTCGAATGAAAGAAGAAGAATGGGAGATGAATTGAAGGAATTGAAAAAGTTGAGAAAACAACTTAGAGATGGTCCGGAAGGGACTAAGGAATATTTGAAAAGTTGTTTGAGTATGGAACTTGGGTGAGTATGATAGAGGGAAAAGGGAAAACAGAGATGGTCACGTGCAGACGGAATCACCTGAAGTGGAACTTCTTTTCTCGAAAGAGAATTTCCCCTACTGGAGTGAAACTGATGGTCTTGCCTTCTATCCCTCTTTTTCTCTTCCTTTATCAAATGTGTTCAGTCCCAACGTTCAAGCTATCTTCTCTCCTCCCAGTTCACCTTGATTCATTTTCTTTTTTTCAAGATACTCTTCCCATTTCTTTCGACTGCTCCTTGTTCCCCTTTCATGTTCTCGTTGTTTCTCCCGTGTATCATTACGTCTCTAGTTCCCTTTCCACTCATCCGCTACCCTTTCATCAACAATCCGGTCTCATACCACAAAGTGACTCTCTGCAAATGCAACCTGAAGCGAGATAAAACGAAAAGTGGTATTTGAGATTTTTCAAAGGAGTTGAGTTCGGAAGTTACGATACAGATTTTCGAGATTATGTGACATTTGGAGAAGAATAGAGACACGAGATCCGGAAAAAAGAGACTTGAGAATAAAGTGGGTAGAAAACAAGAAATGAATGAAAAGCTAAAAGTCTAGAAATCAATGTCGTTGCACTGAGATGGAGATCCCAACTTTTCTTAAAGCATTCTATGGATTTCTGAATCCTTCAATCCAACTAAGGATTTAGCGTCGTAATTGCCATTTGAACCTTTTGTCTCTAGAAGTTTTGTCCACCAAGGGAAGAGGAATTTCGAAGCTATCAGTTTGAACCAAGGAGTGAAAGATTCAGCTGTTCGAAATGCAATGAGATGCGAGAGACAAATAGAGAGAAAACATCGAATGAAACAAAATCTCATCAGTAAGAAAAATCGGAAGTGTGTCTTGTTCTGAATTCGGAGAAAGCCTTTCTTTTTCATAAGAGAGAAACCACAAGAAACTCACGATCTAGATCTTCCATCAATTTCTTTAGTTCTGAAGGATCGACCCATTGACATTCCGACACTTCGTTCGGATTGATCTCTACGTCCACCTTTGATGTGAGGAATAGAATGTAGTCGACTATAAGGGTGTGGAATTGGGTTCAAGTCGAGAGTTGGGGATAGTAAAGAAGTAGTCGTCAGTGAGAGAAGTGTAATAAGATCGACAACGATAAGTTCCCATCATAACAGAGCAAAGAGAGGTATCCAGTAGCCTCTCTAGACTCGAAACCAAAAAGCAACGAAATCCATCGAAGAGAAGAGTCTGTTCTTTCTGGAAGTTCCAAAACGTCTCTCTCTCTCTCTCTCTCTCTGACTGTTCCTTCCCCTGCCTTGAATCTCCTTCTGATTTGCAATGAAACTGGAAATTTAAACTCTTTTTCGTGGACTCACTTTCATGTTCTCCCCACATTCCATCGCTAGGAGCCAAATAATGAATCCTAGTCAAGTATTGAAGTTGATCCAAATCGACCTGACTTGTAGGGATTCCCAATTCATGTTCCAATTTCCTCTGAGCTGCTCTCCTTACACCCAATTGATCTTGTTCTTCTAGTTCTGATTTGATAGCCAAAGGATGAGAGCAACAAGTGTTTGTCCACATGTTTGGGAAAGTGATTTTCTCTTTAGCTCTACGTTGAAGAAGTAATTTGCCATCTTTTGGATCAAAGAGGAAACATGAAAAGGCTCGATGGAGTAATCCTTGATTAATGTTGGTCATTAAATGACCTGCGCAAAAGGTTCAACAGGGAGAAGAGTGAGCCTATTAGATACTGATTTTGTCTCTATCTATCTATCTCCTCTACTTCTACTTACATTCCTTTTTGCTGCCATCTCTGATGTATTTGTCGTCATTGTCCAAGACGATGCAACGTTCTTCCATCAACCTGATTTGTTCTTCATCGTGACCTGCAAGACTTGGATCTTGAGACTGCGTCGTCGTCGTCGTAGTTGTGCTTGACATGTTTGGTGCGATAGTCAAAAGGGAAACTTCTTCTCGAGACAGTTCCATCTCAGCTTTGTAACATCTACCAATCATGATTCTGCAACCAGATTCTGTTGATAACATAAAGAAATTGGAATCAGATCCAAAACTCAGACAAGACAAAGTTCAAGATGATCCTCCAATCGTTTTGGTGAGCTTCGAGAGACTCGATGATAACAGACCTCGACAAGCAGCCCTCTCAATCGCAGTTTCTCTCTTTTCTCCTCCTCCTCAGGCAATCCATGGTGGTGCTGGTGGTACCATTCCTCCAAAGTGAGCAGATCACTACTTGACCCTTCGAAGTAGCGAAGATTGACGCTTTGAAATTCTCTCTTATCTCTCTCGACGCGCAGTCTACCTGCTGAAATGGAAGCACAATACAGGGCGAAGCTTCGTGACTCTCTCATTAGAGGTTACGAGATCCTAAACGCTGGTGGGACAGCTCTTGACGCCGTATGTGCTGCAGTAGTCGAGATGGAAGACTGCGAATTGTTCAATGCAGCCAAAGGTGAGCTTCGCCTTGACTATCAGACGGAGACTTTGGAGATTCTATTCCTCGCTGATCATTCTCGCTTTTGCTTTGTCGTCTTTGTTATCATAGGAGCTGTATTCAATGCCTCCGGAGAGAACGAATGCGAAGCCAGCGTGATGGTCGCTGGGCCTCCCCTTCAACGTGGAACCTTGGAAAGTGAGGAGAAATCAGAAAAGGGAACAGAGACTCAAGAATCATTCTCAAGCTCAACTTCAATCAGTCAATCCCGAAGAGGAGCAGCTGTCACCTTGGTTAGACAGACTAAAAATCCGATTCTACTAGCGAAAGCGCTTTACGAAAATCCGAGTGACAACCCACATGTCCTCATGTCTGGAGAAGCGGCTGAGGAGATAGGCTGGAGACTTGGCTGTGAGAAGGTTGGAAAAGACTATTATTGGACTAAGAGAAGGTGGCTGTGAGTATCCAAAAATGGGATTGAAGGTCTCGAGGCTTGCTTCGGAAAGGATTGGTAGTCTTTCGATCTCTACTTTTCTGACGTATTGTCGTGGCGCGTCCTTGTTTTGACCTCTTTCTTTATTCTACACAGAGAACATAGAAGAGGTCTAGGACTTCCAGATGATGAATCCGATCTGGTTCAAGAAGAAGGCGAAGAAGTAAATCGTTGCGAGACCGAATCAGTCGCTTCTATGCCTCCTACCACTTCTTCACCACCTTCCTACACGTCTCTACAAAAGCCAACGACTTCAAGTCTGTCGAACTCTCAAACCTCTCAGAGAACCGATCTCGGGGGGACAGATTCATCGAGAGCAACCGCTTCACTTTCTGAAATTGACGTTGACCTCGACTGTCTGCCCAAAGGAACGGTCGGAGCGGTAGCATTGGATAGATCTGGTAGATTGGCTTGTGCCACTTCGACCGGAGGCAAGACCAACAAGTTGAAAGGAAGGATCGGAGATACCCCTAGTATCGGAAGCGGTTTCTGGGCAGAGGTCTGGAAGTCAGATCAGATGAACATCTCTTCTTCTTCTTCTAGTAGGGATTCCGCTCATCAAGATTCAGATCAAGACCAAGACTCGGATTTCTGCTCCAGGCTTTTCTCTTGCTTCAGTTCCAATCCTAGAGAAACTCAAATCGAAGATGAAGAGCTCGCAAACGTCAACAAGCCAGTCACAAGACCTCCAACTTTCACTGGCCTGGAAGGAGTGGCCGTCTCAGGTACTGGAGATGGAGATTACTTTTTGAGAATCTCTTTTGCAAGTCTAGTAGCTCATAGGATGAGGTTGAGAGGAGAGACGTCTGAAGTTGCTGGAAAGAAAGCGATCGAAGAACTGACTCAAGTCGGAGGAAAAGGGACGGGAGGTTCGATCATTTTGGATCTGAAGGGTAAGGTTTCTTTCCCTATGAATAGTGCAACTATGAACAGAGGTTTTATCTCATCGGAATCAGGCGCTGTACCTCGAGTAGCTATCTTTGATTACGAGACTTGTAAGTAGACAAATCTTCAATCTCTCATTTTGTCAACATCTTCCCTTTGGCTAATCCTGGTAGTGCTTTGTAAATCTGCTCATAGTGATATGGTGATGTCAAGTTCTGAGAGAAGCTTGTGTTCCGAATGTGAATCAAAGAAAAGTACAGTCACAGCAGAATAGTAGATGCTGTTTCCATTACAAAGCCGAGCCCTAGAACCATTACATACAAGTACAACCAAAAGAAAACGAAAGTGGGAAAATGAAAATACAGCTATAAAACCAGTAATCCGAGTCTAAGGCTCCGACATGACACCAGACTCGAAAGTTGTCTCCAATTCTCTTCGCCTGCCATCGCTATGAATGGTGTGCCTTAAGAACTTTTCCTCTTGACTGTCGATGCTTGAATTCTTCTTCAGGCTTTCGGGAGTCTGTGGGAGGTTGCTCTCGTTCGAGATCATCATGCTGGGAACTTGTCGGCTTTCAGAATCAATAGAGAAGGTACTGGGTCGAGGATCAGTAAATCTCATCTTCAGCCCTTGTTCCTGTTCTTGATGTGATGTTGGTTTCCAAAACTTGATTCTCGCGTTCAGGATGGCCAACATGGATAGAGCATAAGTTGGAGCAAGAATTGGAGAAACCGTTCGAGTGATATGATGTGTGAGAGTGTAAGTCTTTTGTGGCCAACGACGAACGACAGTCGATATGGATCGGGGGTTGGGAAAGGGGTTGGGAAACAAGAAAAAATCACGATCAGTGACTGAACGAAGCAAACGAGAGTCAAAAGAAATGACATCTCACGCAGACTCACCGTAACATTTTCGAGTACAATTTCGACAGCGACGAGGGCAGTCGAGACGAGGGTGACCAAACCGAAAAATCCAACCAAGAAGAGAGATCGATTTACGCAAGTTCTCAGCCTTCTTGCCTAGTAGCCAGAAGTTTATCAATATGCAAGCGAGAATAGTGATATCTGCACCCAAAGCAGATCCCAAGAAGATTCTGATCAGATCGGCTAGTGCATGGGAAGAAAGAAACAAGTGGGAGCCGGGTTGAATGAAGAAGTAAGAACCATTGCACACACTGTCTTTCTTTTGTTGACATTCCGGACAAACATTACTTGAGCTCACCTGTCAATGTGTAAGATACGGGCATATTAGAGACGATTGCTGCTGCCAGAGCACACGCAAAGGCACCAATCGACATAAAAGCCGCAGGCACGATGAAGAGCCATCTCAACTTTTTCGATGTCAGCATCATTCTATAGATGCAGGCCAACCAAAATACTTGAGTCATCCTTGAAGATTCGAGGGGAAAGGGAAGGACAGAGAATAAGTGTCGCTCTACCAGGCTCGTTTGCTCAAGGATGAACATCGTTACTCACATCATCGTCAAGGCAGAGAAGACGATCGAAGCTCCATTGACGTTGGACATCTCTACATCGTCATTCCTCGAGAAATTTGTGATTGACTTCATCCAACAATGCCAAACCTCGATAACACAAGCCGCCAAGTTGGATAGCATTACGATCGAGAGCCATACCTTGGTCAATGCCTGATCTCTTCTCCAAAAGAGGTAAGTGTAGTTGAGGAATAGAGCAATATCAAAACCTAGGAGAAGACATCCGATCCTTCAGGATAGGAGAGAGTAAGATGACGGTGAGCAAGCGTTCGATTCATGCACGAACAGAGAACGGTATCTTCCGAACTCACGATGAAGGACCAACTCGAAACCATACTGTCCTCGAGCCTGATCTACCAAGAACTGTTCAGAGACTGTGTGAATCGTAGACATGATTTGGATTGATGAAGGAAAGAGAGAGAAGAAAGTAAGATCACTTCCATCGCTCGAAGATTGCTGAACATGTGGTGCCACATTTTGCGCCTACCGATACAAATCTCTCACCGCAAGTTACAGCGATAGGTACTGGTATGTAGAACATCGTTTGAATCCGAAGCCACTGATAAGAGAATCCAGACCGAGAAGTTCTAGAAGCTTGGAGATCGAGCTCAAACCAAGAACAAGGCGAAGACCTGCTCCACCACGATGAGATGCCTTCCCTTCTTCGAGTCCATTCGAATACGAGCTTGACAAGACCGAAACGCGAAAGGTAGATAATCGATAATGGTGTAATCGCACTCATGAACAACCTTCAAGGCGGATCGAGCAGCGTCCTAGCAGACATCCGCTCTCGAACGAACGAGAGCTGCGTGGCAAAAGGGGAAGAAGGAAGCTTGGAAGACTTTTCTTTTCTTACTCTTTGCACACCTCGACCAACATCAGAGCCTTTCGCAATGTCTCCAATTCCAACTACTACTCTTTCTTCGACCGGTATCAAAATTGGCCAAATAGGATTAGGTCTATTGTCTCTCACCTGGACGTGAGTACGATTTTCGTCTTTCTACGCTCTCGCTCTTCACTTCAAAACTAACTTCTCATCTTTCTCCGTCCTTCTTCTCTCTCTCTCTATGGTAATCCTTGTCTCAATCACAGCGCCAAACCGACTCCTCAAGAAGATGCTTTCCAAGTCATGAAGGCTGCAATCGAAGCAGGGGTCACTCTCTGGAATGGTCAGTTCAGTTTCCTCATGCTCTCTCGCTAACGCCTCGCTAACTCCAATGCTCGCGGATTTTCATTTTCTTCTTGTCTCTAACTCCTCTCGTGCTTCGACTCTCTTGATCCGTGGCTACAGGGGCTACTTTCTACGGCCCTCCGGGTGATCCTCATGCAGGTCTGAAGTTGATCAAAGCGTTCTTCGACAAATATCCAGAACACAAGAGTCAAGTCACACTTAGTATCAAAGGTGGAGTAGATGTGGAAGTTATGAAACAGAAGGGTATGGCTGGATTCATCCCTGACGCTTCCATCGACGCTTTGAGATTGGATTTGGAGAGAGCAAGAGAAACTCTCGATGTCAATAATGGCGGAAAGGAAATCGATCTGTACGAGATGGTGAGAAAAGACGTCAGGACCTCGGTCGAAGACACTGTCAAAAACCTGGTCAAGCTCTCTCGCGATGAGAAGCTGTTTCGCTACATCTCTCTAAGTGAAGTTGGAGAAGAGACCATTAGAAAAGCTGCAGCTACTGGTCCAATCGCGGCTGTCGAGATTGAATACTCTCCTTGGGAGCTCACCGCTGAAAACAATGGAGTACTGAAAGCCTGTCAGGACTTGGGAATCACCGTCCTGTGAGTTTGTGCAGTCAGATAAGAGAGCGACGGGGGCTTTTCGAGCTTCTTTTGGACTCTCAGCCTCGTAGTAATCCTGACACGATTTTCTTCCTTCTTTACCTTCCCAGTGCATACTCTCCGATCGGTCGTGGATTGCTCGGTGGAAGAGTTCAAAGTAGAGCCGACTTGGCTGCTGGCGAGTGTCGTCTCCTCGTTTCGTTTCGCCACTCGATCCTCACTCGCTTCTTCGATCCAATCTCTCCTGCTCTTCAGGTGACATTCGTCTTCATCAAGATCGTTTCTCCGATGAGAACCTTCCAAAGAACTTGAAATTGTTCGAGGATTACGAGAAGGCTGCGAAGCAAAACGGAATCACTCCAGCTCAATTGAGTCTAGCTTGGTTGATTGCTCAAAGCCCAACGGGAGGGATCGTTCCAATCCCTGGTACGACCAACGTCGGTAGAAATCAAGGAGAATGCTGAAGCAGCAAATGTCAGATTGACCGAAGAAGAGATGAGAGCCTTTAGGGCTCTCATCGATTCGACTCAAGTCGCTGGAGAGAGATATTCGGAGCAGGCGAGAAGAGTTCAACCACTCTGGGGATAGGAAACGGAAGAGAGATCGAACCATTCTTTTGAATTGCTGAGCTCCTTCCTCTAGAAATCGAGACTGAGAAGTCTTGAAAGGATTGAGACTGCTGTACGATGTACTAGCCATAAAGAACATCTGCTTCGTTTGCTGCACAATCTGTTCGAGTGAACTGGCTGTCATCGCTCCATCTTTTCTACGCCTTCCTCAGCTGACAGCTTCTGGAGTTGAAGAGAGATTTGAAACAATGACTAGTACTCGAGTTCGGGCCTCGAGATCGAAAGAAGGTAGAGAGGAGAGTCGGTGGCAACGAGTGGCGTCGATCTGTTGACGTCAGCTCACTCTCAGGTCCTCGATCAATCAACCAGCAGGAACTTTCGATTACACCTGAGCGCGCGTTTTCATTGGTTTGCAAGAGTAAGAATGTAAGATGTGTGTAAGATATGCTCGAGATTGAATAAGAAGAAACAGTAAGCAGCGTCATCACCTCCAAGCAGGAAGGTGGGTGGCAAACGTATAAAAAGGCCACCAGATATCACAATCCTCTCCTCCTCATCATCATCTCCAAAGTCTTTGACACTCACAGAGTCTATTTCATCTCAAAGTCTCAACACAAATCTTACTCTACTTCACATCTGAAAATCTCAATTCAAATCTTGCTCTTCTTCAAGCCCCCTTTCATCAATCTTGACCGCTTCAATGACCAAATTTCTCGTCTCTGGAGGTAGTTCAGGGTTAGGCTATCACATAGTAGCCTACCTTTTACAACGTCCAAATAATGAGATTTTCATGGGCTCACGATCTCTGGAGAGAGGAGCAGAAGCTTTGGAGAAGCTTCAAGGGAATCCAAAGAACGACAAGACCTCTCAAGTAAAGCTGGGTCCAATTGGATATCACCGACGATGAGAGCATCAAGAAGCTGGCTCAACACGAAGAGTTACAGTCTCTCGATGTTTTATTGAACAACGCTGGCGTCAATGGTGAGTGAGAAAAAATCCCGTGAGCAGAGCTGGCGTCGACACTGCGCTGACGCGAGTCCATTTCTTCACTTTCTCTCGTAGTTCCGGAACAAGACAGATCCAACATCAGAAAAGTCTTGGAAAAGACCTATCAAGTCAACGTCTTTGGCTCTGCAGCCTTGACCGAGGCCTTTATCCCTGCTTTGAAGAACTCAAAGCAAAGAGCGTCTGTCGTGTTCGTAGGGAGCGGTCTCGGCAGTATCTCTGTCAGAGTCGATCCAACAGATCATTTAAGTCCGTCAATCTTCTCGGCTACAACTCGAGCAAATCTGCATTGAATGGTGTCATGGCCTACTACTGCAACGCCTTACCTGAAATGAGGGTCGTCGTGGTCACTCCAGGTGAGCTTGAGACTGTAGAGTCGGTCGCTTCTTCATCTTTCGAGCTTAGAGATTTTGACTGACCTTACTTCTGCCTCTCTTCCACCATTCAGGATTCTGCGCTACAAACTTGAATGGCTATGCTGGAACAGAAACCCCGGAATCTGGAGCAGAGACAATCGCCAAAGTCGCTTTGAATTTTGAAGGAAAGTCGGGTCAATTTCTGCACGAAGGCGGCATTTATCCCTGGTAATTTGTTACTGGAGTTTGTTGATGGAGATTGCATACTTCTGGAATACTTTATATGCTTTGTGATATTAGACGGAGTTCAGCCAATTTTTTGTTCTTTCCTTTTGAACCGAGAGAAGTCTTTGTTTGTCTTTCTTTCTGTTCTCGATACGCAGCGTCTGCATCTGAGAAGTTTATCTGCCAGTCGATCTCGTCAAATATTCACACAAAGCGAGAATGAAGGGGTAAAGAAAATCTATAAAGCGATCGAAAAGCAAATTGGAGATCGAGAGGCAGACGCTGTATAAGAAAGAACAGCGAAGCGCGAAAGCTGCTCGAATCTCGGAGCAGAATTGACGCTGATAACTTTGGAGCGTAACAAGAGACATGAGAATTCTTATCTCAGGCTCTTGGAGTCATCAATCCGTATCAAGAGAAGAAATTCGCCTGAGTGAAAAACATACATGAAGACTGAGGCGACGCAAGAAGCTTTTGTTGACTATGTTTGAGCTTTGAGACACAAGTGTTGATCTACATTCACAGATCCGAACCTCAACCTACTTCTTTTACGAACTTCTATAGTATCTACTAATATCCTTCGAGGTTTCAGAAAAACGAAGCTTGGGAGCATTTCTTCTGAATTGTTTGAAAGTAACCTCGCTCAGTCCCCAAATGGAAACCAGATTGGGACACTTGAAGTTTGAGAAGTATGAGAGCAATATTTCCTTGCAGCCGCCGATATCCAGCTTTTCTAGTCTAGGTAGTGACGCACCAAAGGGAGGAGGGGAAACTATCATCTTGTCGGGTAACCCGCTACCTAAACGGATCTTGATGAGGCTCGACGAACTAGAATTGCATAAACTCAACCAGCACTCCCAGAGAATTTGATAAGATTCTTCAGGCTTGTCTGAATAGGTCCCCATTTTCAGCTCCTCAAGGTTTGCGCAGCATGCATGGGAGAAAAAATCGAAGACAAAGGAGCGAAGGCACTCGAGGATGAAGGAGCTTGACATTTGGAAATGAGACCACAGTGTCAAAATCTGGAGCTCTCTCTTCGGAATGGGAGATCCAACCCAGCTTGATGGTTCTCAGAGTGAAATTGGAGTTCATCAGAATTGAGAAGATGGAACTGGATGGTTGACCTGGTATAGATTGGATTTGAAGCATGTCCACCTTGATTTCTTCTAATTCTTCACCAGCCCACACTGCCAGTGCTGCCCAATCAACTTGTAAGGTAGGCTCCAGGATTTTCAAGGTCAATTTCCTTAAATTCAATGGTCCATTCAAAGGAACAAACAAAGAGAACGGCCCACCCTCTGGGTCTGGAATCCGATCATAAGGAAGCTGCAAGAAGAGTGAAGTAGGTTGCTGCTTCTGGTTACAGATTCCATAGTTCCAAAGCAGTCATCATAGTGAAATTGAGCGACAGCGTTTGAAGAGTAGCTCTAGAGCTTTCAACTTCTTCGAGAATTGCTGTCTCCTCCAAGAGCGAGAGTTCGTAGCTGTATGTTCTATTCTCGACGACGATGCTGGTGAAGCCAGGGAAATTGGTGAGGTCTTCAATTCCAAAGAACGCTTTGACATGATTGATGATTGGAACAAAGAATCTCATCTCGGTTTCTAAAGCCCCATTGGAGTCATTATTGCGGAGACAGCAGTATTTCGAACCAGGGATGTCTTCTCCAGCCTCCAGTGAGATCAGGGATGGAGCGTCGATCTTCACATGCTCTAGACGCTCAAAGACTAGGAGATCCTCTAGAAGATGAGAAACCATCTGAGTGGTATCATTTTCCAAGATCTTTAGGATCAAGTGGGTCAACTTTGATCCGAACCTCTCTTAGAGTTCCTTCGCAGCTGAGCAAAGCTGTCAAGAGACGTCCCAGACCAATTGACTCCCACTCGATCTCATCAGGATCCCAGAATTGATAATCATCGAATAAAGAGGACAGATTAATTGAGATCTTGACGACTCTGTTGAGAGCCAGGGAGGAAAGGCGATCTAATTGAAGAAGGATTTGATTGATCTGTTTCTTGTCAGCAAAGCGTCTGAGGTTTCGTCTGCAAGCTCTGTGCAGGCTATAATGAAGATTTACGAATTCTCTCCATTGAATGCATACTGCCACCATGTTGCGGAAGTCCTCGACTGGAAGGAACCTGAGGAGAGCGTACTTGAAGATGACAGGACCCAAAACATCGAGAGGATCTCTCGGATTGATGTTTTTCAAAGCTTTTCCCATCTTCGAAAGATCTATCTCTTGATGTAGTAGTGGTATGGATAGAACAGTCTCTCTCCAATCCTTGTTGATTGCGTTGGATACGCACCTCGAAGTTGGAGGAAGGAAGAGCAGAGAATGAGTGATGAGTTCTTGTGGCAGTCTTTCGAGCGGGTCTTGACGATTGACGTTATTATCGTTGGATTGCATGTCAAATGATGTTGTACTTGAAGGCAAGAGGAGAAGAATCGAAAACGAATCAAAGAGGAAAACTGGATGGTTGGAGTCGATGGAAAGAAGCAAACAATTCTCTTTTGCCTTAACAACCACAACGTCATGAGTCGAAGAGGAGGTTCCTCTCATCCAAGTTCCTATCGTAGAGATCCATACGATTACGATTATGACTACGACTATGATTACTCAAACAGACCTTCAGCATCCAGCAGCAACGGTGGTGGATATGGACATCCTTCAAGAAGTAGGAGAGAATTCAGAGACAGAGAAAGAGAAAGAGATAGAGAGATGGCTCCTCCTTATCCTCCATCTTCAAGATCAAGAGATCTCCCTTCTACCAGTGGTCCAAGTACAGCAGCACCAGCAGAAGCAGGACAGGCAGAGTTGGAAACTGGTGAATTGTTAGCAACCGAAGTTCCTCCTTCTACTTCTTCCACTCTTCCTCCTTCCAATCCATCAAATGGTAGAAGTGGTAGGGATGATTACTATTCAAGGGAATCGGACAGATCTCATCATCATTCCAGTAGAGATTGGGAAAGAGAGAGGGAAAGAATAGGTCCTCCTGGTGGCTCATCGAGATCATCTTCCTATTCTCATAGAGATAAGTACCCCTCCTCCATCATCAAGTAGAGGTATGGATCCAGCTTGGGATTCAGGCTATCATCATAGGACATGGTGGTGGAGATTGGGGAAAGAGATAATCATGGTCATCCTCATCCTCATCATAGAGAAAGAGATCCTAGAGATAGAGGTGGTTCATCAAGATATCCTCCTCCTTCTTCCTCTTCTAATATGATTATGATTACGATTATGATTATTATGACGACTATTACGATGATAGGAGGAATCCTGGTGGTTCTAGAGATCCTTGGTCATCTTCTAGAAATGGTCAAAGGAAAAGTGGTGGTGCTTCTCATCCTTCAGATCCCAAACCTCTCTCAACTACTTCAAGAGGCGCAGACTCCTAGATCTCAACATCCTTCACATGGTCCTCCTCCTGCTGATTACAGGCATCAGAGTCCTGCTTCCAGTTCCGGAAGACCAGGTGGAAGTTATCCTCATTCGAAGAATTGGAAGGAAGATCAATCCACTGCCGGTGCCGATCTAAGAGGTGAGTGATGATCTCAGAGATATAGATAGGTTCAAATTGAAGAAAATGATCGAGAGAGGGCGTTCAAAAATCAAAGCTTCCCCAAATTTCCTACTTTGTAGAGATCGATTCAAATCGACTTTTTTCCTTCTCTCCCTGCCTTTCTTTTCATCCTCTCTCATTCTGACCTTTTTGATGCTTCTTTTTTCTTTTCCTTTTCATCTTCATAGATCGTGGTTGGGGCTCTAGAGCAAGAGCGATCTCTCCCTCTCAAAATCCATACTCTCATCATCCAAGAGATCGAACTCTTCTTCTCATTCTCAAAGCCGACCTAGATCCCCATCTCCATCTCATTCCATCAAGTCTTTCAGATCCAGATCCAGATCTCCAAGATCAGAGAGAGCCAGAAAGTACGAGGCGGCGGAGAAATCAGTAACGTCCTCTACTACTGCAAGAGAAGAAATCGATTCGACTGAACGTAGAGCTTATGGACCTAGATCTGGAGTCCCATTAGCTAACAATGGATTCGTATCGAAGACTCAGCAATCAGATCTAGACGTGGAAATGAGAACTGTTCCGCCTCCAAGAGAAAGTTCAACTTCAGCTTCATCTTCGACTCCAAATCATCATACTGGAGGTTCAACTCCAACAGGTCCAGCCTTCTTCTCCTCCATCTGGTCCTTCAGCCACCCGTTCTTGGCAGTTTCTTCCCAACTGGTCCAAGAGGAGGTAGAGGAGGTGCTGTTTTTCCAAGAGGTGGTAGAGGAGGTCCTATTGGCGGATTCAGAGGGCAGAGGCGGTTGGAATTCTATCAGAGGCGGTAGAGATGAGCCTCCTTCCTAGATCTTTGGCTAGAAAGATGGTTCTGGATGGAAATCTGTCATGCCAGATCTGGTTCCTGTCCATTCCAATCCATCTAGTTCTGAAGAACCTGAATCTCAAACTGTTGTCGATCAACAGCAAACTCAACTCAAGACAATCAACAACATTATAGTCAAGATGGAGTATCAAGAGATCAAATGGAAAGAGATCAAGAAATGCACTCAAACGAGGAACACGATGCTTCACAACATCATCATCATCATCATCACAAGATCAACATCAAGAAATGCAGGTAGATGAAAGATACGAAGATCAAGGTTCCGGAATGGCTTCTAATAGGAGAACCTTGGAGATCTCCTCTCAGATCAACTCAGTGCTGGAAGTGGTTGGAGTTGGGTCTGGATCTGAACCAATTCTCCATCTCAACAACAAGCTTTGTTGAGTCCTGCCGTTCCTACTCCTACTAGTGCGACTCCATCCTCCTCCCCCTCCTTCGAGACGTCAAAGCATGAAGCAACCAATCAATTACACTGCATCAATGTTCCCTCATAGTTTGAATCCAGAATTGGAAGCAGAGGTGAGTTCAAGGCTGATTTTAGAAACGTCGATCGAGCGCATACATTCTAGGAGAACTGACCTCTCTCTCGCTATTCCTCCTTCGAAACCTTCGTCAGCTCATCAATCTCAGCCTACAGACTTCTCTCAGCGCCTCTCATTATTCCTTGACTCCAAACTTTGTCAACTCGACAACTAGTTCTTCAGCTAACAATCCTACCAACAATTCGGTCAGGATCGCTCTACATCACGCTCTACTCTCTTTGAGGGATTCGGAAAGAGAGACGATCTCTGCAAAGACTAGAGTGGAAGCTTGTGAGGCTGCTTTGGAAAGAGCCAAAGAAGGAGCAGAGAGTTATTATGCTTTGAAGAAGGGAGAAGGATTCAATTGAACGCAATGGCGAAGACTGGTAAAATCGTTTGAGGAGGCGGAGGCAGTGCATCTTTCCGTTTTTCGAGTGAATTGCATGTATCAGATCGACACTGATTCCAATCAATGTAAGAGTATGAAGTATCTCTTGTTTGAAGGCTGTGTTGTGAG
Source organism: Hemileia vastatrix (assembly GCA_030280995.1). Lineage (NCBI taxonomy): Eukaryota > Fungi > Basidiomycota > Pucciniomycetes > Pucciniales > Zaghouaniaceae > Hemileia > Hemileia vastatrix. The sequence goes on along the minus strand of JASXTE010000188.1, from coordinate 18,334 downwards.
GCTCTAAGAAATCCTCGCGGTCGGTGGTGTTTTGGAAAGAGAAAGCTTCTCTTCCTTCTTCATCCTGAAAACTCGTTTTCAAGACTCAAAAACTCGAATTAAGCATCATTCAAGATGATTCTACAAGCAGTCATCGTCAGAATGCAAACAAGAACGTCTTTGGTCTTTCAAATGCAAGCATTCTACTTCTCATCTTTGGAATCGTGATTCTGAGCAGCATCCCTTCTGCTCATGCTTTCCGGAGCTGGAAACATTCCTAGTTTCGCTTACATGGAGGGAAAGGCTTTCAGACATGGTGATAAGTGTGAGTATAGATCACCTTCAGGAGCTTCAACTTTGCATCAGCTTCTGTCACACGAGAAAGGGGAAAGGAGATTGAGAGAGTGGAGTGAGAGAAGATAGAGTGACTTGTCGAAGGGATGTGCTCATCTCTCTTTAGGGGGAACACAAGACTAAGGTTTCTAGACAGTGAAGAAAAACAAGAAAGATCGATGCAAGGCAGAGAAGAGACGGAACTCGAGATGAGATGAGAAGCTGATAAGACACAGCTTCCTTCTCACTCCATACACTTCTATATATTGTGAAGCACTCTGTTATGCTAGTAATCTGGTTCATCCAATTCACTCTTTGTCTAATCCAACTGTTGTCTACCTTCTCCAATCTCTTCCCTCGCAGTCGAAGACATCTTGGCGGAATTGATCAGTAAGGCTGGCAGTGGAATCCTTTCCAGAAGCTCAAAGTTCAATGGTCTGGCCATCAAACAGGTACGTTGATAATGTTACGACATCTGGTGTTTGGTTGAGAAATCTGGATCGTCAAGTTTGGAAGGAATTGAGCTCTAGAGAGCTTCTATTGAGAAGCAGAAGAGTTGGAAAGGCTCTGGTCGTCTGAATCAGAACTGACATCTCTTCTTATCTCTTGTATGCCCTACTTGATGACATCGTGTTTCCTCTCTCAGGTCTACTGTGAGTGTTGACATGACATGCAGCTTCATCAGAGACTCATCTCTCTATTCGTGAGCCTCTTTCTCATTTCCTTCTTTCCTGACCTTCTCTTGCTTGATTCTGCTTTTTTACTATCCTTTGAACATTAGTCGGAAGTGAGTAGTTCTTTTTGTGATCTTTTGTGAAAGTTGTCTCGCGAGCTCTTGAAGTCGGGTCTGATCTGTACGCTCTCGTTTTGCTGATCGCTTATCTCTCCCTCTCTCTCTTCACTCGCCTCTCGATAGACTGGAATTGCGATTACTCACAAGGTGAGTTCTCATGAAGTTGTTGTAAGGTTACGACTTTGTGATGAAGAAATCTTGACTCTCTGACTCTCCCGATCTCTGTATCTTCGTTCTCTGTCTCTCCTTTCAATCTCTTCAGCAATGGACGTTGCAGGTCTAGAGAAGCTCTCAAAGGTCAGTTCTACTTCGCCTCTCACCTGGCTTGTTTCTCGAACTGACCTTAACTCTTCCTTCGATCTTTTTCGCCTCTTGTTCCTCGACACAGCAAACGATCATCAACATCTGTATGGTCTTAGGTTTCTTAGCTCATGGATACGCTACCAAAGAATTTCAAGTGACCGAAGAAAGACTCGGAGCTTATCTACCTGTCACTCACATCGACAATCCAAAAGGTTACGCTGACGGTAAAGATGCTAGACAGATCGATCCTAGATTGAGAGGTCCAGTGGATCCTAGAGAACTGGAGATCGATCCAAGGAGTGGAATGAAGAATTACATTGCAAACGAAACTGGAAATTGGGACACTTCTTCTGCTTTGTTGAGAAGACAACTGAAACGTTGCATCGATATCGGAAGAAGAGCTAGAAGTAGTGGAAATAGTGACGAGCTTTACGAAGGTGAGTGATTGACGAAAGATAAGAACAGAAACCCTCTTGAAAGGCGATTCACTTTTGCTGACTTTTTTTTTCCCTTTTTTTAACCGCTCTTTTGAATTCGCCATCATCAAATCACAGCCTACAGACTACTTGGACAATCTCTTCACACTTTGGAAGATTTCCCAGCTCATTCCAATTGGTGCGAGATGTAAGTGCAGACCTGTCGAGACGCTAAACGAGAGATAAAAGACTACAAGAGCTTTTTGAATGTCTTTCAAGCGATTCATTGAATCAAGACTGACCTATTGTTTCCTCCTCGCATTTCATTCTCAGTGCTCTTTACAAGCTCGGTCATCGTGAAGTCTTTCAACACGTCGGATCCAACGTCAAGGTCAGAACACCAACTGGAGAGATGGTCGCTCCCATCGTCACTGGAACTTTCGGCTCTTCAGATTTCATCCACTCTCTACTAGGAGAAGCTCAAGATCATCTGTCCGAAGCCTCGGTCTCTGATTTAGCTAAATCAGTAGACAGTGCCAAATCTCGTTCTCGTGGAGGAGGTACCGATCCGATTCAAGATCTCCTAAGCTTGATCTCAAACATTCCAGGAGGTTCTGGAGATGGAAACGTCTCTCGCGACGCTGAAACTCTCAACAGAGGTCCAGATCGCGATCCAAATCAAATGAGTCCAGAAGAAATGTACAAGAACCTTTGGCGTATCTTGGAATTCCGCGATAGAATCATGAAGAACATCTCTAATAACGATCGAGGAAGATCCCAGGTCTGAATGCTCTAGTCGAAAAGATCACGAATTCGCTCAACGTCTTCATCCTTCACTCTACTCGAGCCTTACGTCAAGCCCTTATGCAACAAGGTATGTGATACTTCGAAGAGAATTCTTTGCTGTGTTTGTCCTTCTTTGTCCTTTCTTTGACCTGTTTGCAAATTGCTGATCGAATTTCTCTCTCTCTCTCGTAACTCTCTTTTTTTTTTAACCAACAGCAATGGGTGGTCTACACACTACTTCTACTGCTGTCGTCAACCAAGGGAGGAACAATATGAGGTAAGTCCAGATTGGGTCGAATGGAAAGAACGCTTTCACGACCATCCTCTGACCGAGAATGTTTCTTTTCATTTTTCTAAGGTCTGGAGGCAATCCGAACGCTAGCGATCCTACCCACTCGCTTCTCTCCAAGGATCACTTCGGTCTCATTCTCAATGAACCAGCTGGAAACATTGCCATCATTATGGTTCGTTGGGCCGTCAACCATATCGTCGGTGCTTGGGAGTGAGTTGAGCTCGACATTCAGATTCGTTGGATCTCTTCGTCCAGAGATAGCTGTTCTGATCCTTGGCTCTCTCCCGCTTTCGTTTCTCATCAACAGTGACAATTCCAAGGACGCTGAACAAGTAGCAGACGCCTGCCTTGCTCCTCTCTTCCATCCTTACTGGTACAATCCTCAAGCTCAAGTCCAGAGAGAAATGATGGAGTTCATCGACGGTTGGGCTCGTAACCACCCTCAAGAGATTCGTCGTCTAGATAGTCAAAAACGTTCGCAATCACACCAACACTAGAAGTGGAAAAGCTGAACCTCACTCTCATGGTGGAGACGGACCCTCTCTTTCTTCCTTTTCCGGGGGAAGTCAAAGCCAAGCCGCTCAATCCTTCATGCCATCGAGTCACCATACTTCTCACGTTCAGAATCATGCAAACTATGGAGTCCATCATGGTCAATCGAACAACAGTAGCTCTCATGGAGCTTATGGAGACGGATCCGATCTACCAAAACCGAATCAACAAGACACTGGATTCGGAACGTCTTTGGCCTCGATGGCTCAAAGCTATGTCGGAGGAAAAGCTGGGTGGAAGCGGCGGCGGAGGAGGAGGGGTTGGCGGAATGTTTTCTCAAGCATCGAGTCTCTTGACTCGTGATGTCGATGGAAATCCAGTCGATCCAGACCAAGATCAAGACGGAAGACACGAGACTCATCAATCAGCTCCTCAACATCACGCTCCTCCTCGTCCTCACGGATCTGGATCCCACGAAAGTTACGGTCGCGAACCCGAATCCAATTCGTATGGTGGAAATCGATTCGATCAAGATCAAGACCAAGGAGGTTTCCCAGGAATGCCAGATGAGAGACGCTACGCCAGCGGAGGTCAAGAGCACAACTCTTCGATGTATCCACCTGCAAACGATGGTGGATGGCAAAAAGGTGAGTGGAAGGACCGACATAGAAACAGTCTAGATCTCGATCTCGATTCCAAACTCGAGCATCGTCTTGATTCTCATTCTTTCTTCTTTCTCCTCTTTCTCTTGTCTACTAGGTGGTCCACCTCCAATGGCGAGTCTCTTTGCTTTCATCGACTTGTTCTCGCTCGACTCTAGAAAAGAAGCTAATCCTCTCTTGTCCTTCCTCTTCCTTTCACTCTTTTCTCTCAGCCAAACCCTCAATTCGGAGGATACCCAGGTTCGAATTCAGAACAGGGAGGTGGATACCCAGGTCAAGGCTATCCACAACAACAAGGTTATCCTAACCAAGGCTATCCAAACCAAAGTTATCCAAATCAAGGCTATCCAGGAAACCAGCAAGGAGGTTACGGTGGGAAGTGGTTACTAAATTGCAAGATAGATAGATGACTGTTCCATTTTCGATTTCTTTGCATGGAAAGTAACCCTGTCTTTTGTGTAACTTCTATTTCGCTTTTCTGTCGTTACAAACAGCAATTAATAAACTTCTGTTCCGAAAATCGACCGACTGTAATTCAAACAGCAGTGAAGGAAGGAGGGAAGAGAACGAAGCATGAGTCAAGATGCTCATTGACAGACTGTCGAGCGAACTGTCGACAACTCTGCTCGCGAGATCTTTTCTTACTTGCCATTGACACCAGCGTTGTTCAATAAGACATCGAGAGACTGTAAATCTTCGTGTTGAGCTAGCTTCTTGATGCTCATCATCGGCGATATCTAATTGGACCAGCTTTACTTGAGAGGTCTTGTCGTCGTTGTTTGGATTGCCTTGAAGCTTCTTCAAAGCCACTGACCTCTCCTATCTAGCCTTTTTGGATTTTGAGAACTAGATACAAATGACAGTATCTCACTCCCAACTCCAGAAGCTGGTCAGGTGAGGGCGCAGAAAAGATGGAGTATGACTGTTTTTTCATCTACTTGCGCTGCTGGGGAAGTAGATAAAGAAACCTTCTGATAGGTACGGGAATGCGGGACGCTTTCATGGTAGCTATGAGCACGTCAATACAGCTCAATTCTACCATAATGAGAAGGAGATCGGGGACTGCTGCCAACAAGGCTGTCATGCCGAGAGAGAGAATTTGGTTACCTCAAAGGTGGGTCAAGGAAATGAGAGCTCTGTGAAATGGGATTGGAATACTTTCAAATAGCTATTCAATGCACTGTGGACCTTCTTCAGAGGAGCTTTGAGCAGCCGTTTGACTCACGCCATCCCTGTCCTCCACCCCTTCTCTACCAACGACCCTTTTCATTTCTAGATCTGGGACTCTTCTCACGATATGAAACTGCCACCAAATCAGTTACAAAGTCTCTCAGAAGCAAACCTTTCTTACTTCGATCTCATGTTGATCCATTCACTAGGAAGCTCCGATTAGAGACTTACAAAGCTTTGTTAGAACTTAGAAGCAAAGTCAAAAGGTTTGGTGAAATTCGTTGGAGTCTCAGATTAAGGAGTCAAGCATTTGAAAGAGTCAGAATGAAGTCTTCCCCAACGATCCACCGAGCGTCAGTCAGATCAAACTGTCCCCTTTCTAATTCCAAAAAAAAAGAAATTGTTGACAAGTGCAAGAGAAGAAACATTCACGTCGAGGCTTACTCACCTCTCGGAAAAGGAGCTTTCGTTGATTTGAAAGAACTACATGACATTGCAAAGGTGAGTGCAAAGGAGTATAAGCTCCGGTATCTTTGCTCAAAGGTTTTCGCTGTTGTTCTGACTTGAGTTCTTCCCCCTTCTCTTTCCTTTCCCGTTTTGTTTTTCTTTTTTTCTTGTCATTGCTTCTTCAGCCTCATTAAAGACTCCTTCCCAGGTTCTCATTCATTGGTCGTTACAATCGGGATACCTCTGCATTCCAAAATCAGCCAATCCTCAGAGAACCAAGGAAAATTCAGAGGTTTTTGACTTCAACCTCAGTGGAACGCCTTCAAAACTGGATCTGGAGTCACTTGGGAAATGTGAGTATTGGACTCTGGAACTAATGGACATGATTTGAAAGGAACAAAGGAGAAATTGGGCTGACTTTCTCACGTCTTCTTGTCTTCTTCTTCCATTATTTCTCATCAAAAGCCAACAACCGCTCCATAAGCATTTTTCAATTGCCTTTACAGCTAGGTATAGACCATGAATCATCAATTCAGGTCTTGTATCTACTCACACTTTTGTAATATCATCATCTTCAAGCTTCTAATGACCCTTCTCAATCAACACCTGTCTCTCTCCAATTTCTTTGTCAGACCATTTTCAATTCAAATTAATTCCACGTCCAGCAGTCTTAAGTGACCAAAGTGAGATATACTTCACCAACGGATACTGGATCACCATTTAAACTTTTTGCCGAACAAATCTTTGTCCAACCAGTTTGACTCTCGGCTGTGGCTCGATCTCTGGCACAAGAAGCAGGTGCTTTGTTGTAAATTTTGGCAAGTACCAGATTCTCCATGACAAATGGAGAGAAAGCTGCGCTCCTTCAGGATTCTCTTGATCTGCTTTTATCGGAGGCTTCAGCAACAAGTGACTGATATGAGAGACATAGTGCTTGTGTCCATTGGGTTTGGAAAGAATGAGATCTGAAGAGTAAAGTATGCACGGATAGGGATGATCAGAGACAAAAGGATGGAAAGGAAGTGAATGAGCTTGATGGATTCTCATCATTAGAGTGACGACCTTTGTAGTTGAAGAAGAAGGAAATGCGATGGAAAGACTGAACTGAAAGTAATTGTACTACCAGAGCAAAAAAACAGAGGTGAGAAGAAAGAGTGGTGAAAGGTTATGTAAGGAGCAGAGACAAAAAGGGAGAGAGATAGAAGAGGGAGGAGACACGACAAACAAGGAGGTGAAAGACAATGAAGATTGGAGTGAGAAACAGGAGTCACGAAAAGAGGCAAAAGATGCAAAAGAAGAGAGCAATGCAGCAAACAGAAAGGGAAGAGGGAAAGACCTAAACAATAAATGACAACTCAGCCAAATGCACGATGGCAAAACTACCTTAGCTCTTTGGATCTGTTTCCATGGCTGGCTTGTCCTTCACTCCGTCTTCCCTTCTGAGTGTTCCTTTTTCTCCTGACATTGTTTGGTGACAACCTTAATAGAATACTTACTGGAGTGTTGACAGCTCAAAAAATGGATTTATCTCTGGGCTATTTCGTCCTCATTTCACTACATTACCGGCTGGTCTGTTCCATCCATCCTAGTAATGTTTCTCATACAGAATCTGCTCTTTCTACTCTATATGTTTTTGTAGCCTAGAGTTTGATTCTGTAGGAAGGTCTGAAAGCTCATTGGAGCTGAAAAAGCCATCCCTGCGAAAGCGCCAAAGTGCACAAGAATTTCCTTGCTGCATCCAATCTTCCTTGACATCCAACCTATACAGCAATTCAACCTCACCAATAGGTTCTTTTCTTCCCAATCTTCCAACACTGCAAAATGAGACAGAAAAGAGTCAGTTTCAGCTCAACATCAGACAAAGCATGCTTTCAAGGCAGACCAAGTTTAAGAAGATCAGCTCGTCATTCCACTGTGAGTATCAATGTTCACAAGGGCATAAGAGAGGTTACTTTGGACTGATTTCATGAATCTTCACTTGATCTTTTTGATCACTTCAAAAGGGATCCTATCATCAAGCATCCAGTGGATCCAAGGCTCCAAACAGAAAGCAATCCATCTTGAGGAGAAGATCAGAAGTAAGTGGTCGTTTCTTTCAAGCTCTCAGTGAATCAAGCAAATGTGAAGACACTCGATCATTCATTAACTCATTACAAACCCTCTCAGATCCACAAATTCCCCTTGCCATCCAACTCAAACAGACCAAAATGTGACCTGGTTCCATAGTCATTCTAGGGAGTCAGATTCAAGGGGACCAACAAAGAAAGAACAGAAACAGGCCAAGTTGGAATATAAGCCTGTCATCCAAATGAATTAGACATGTCAGAAAGATTACGTTGCAGTCACATTTTGTTGCTTGAAGATTGGCTGATAGGTTCAGATGAAAGATGTCATCCATATCAATCACCTCACATCCACTCCTTCCTTGAATAGAACATCTTTTCGGCTACTTCTCAGTATAGGTATTCCTGCTCCATTCAGACATTGCACAGGCTCCACAAAGGCCCACCTTTTTGGGATCAAATTTGGTTCCCAAAGAGGAAGACAAAAGGATCGAAACACCAAAGTTCGGTTCAGACACTCTTAATTGTTAATAGATGAGTATGAGGTAATGATTCAAACAGGCTCAGTAAATAGGTGAGGAGGAACAAGAAGAGTTGAAAGTGGCTTTGCTTTGAGGAGGAAGGAAAGTAGGAATGATAGGAGGGACTGAAGACTAGGGGTCATGCTTCCTCTTTCATATCAGACGACTCATATGAGCTTCACTCTTGACAAAAAGAAATGTAAAGACAAAAGAGGAATGAGTCATGAAGGTCCCATAATGAGTAAAAGTTCACTTTACTGCATTTGGGGAAAGTGACCTCACATGAAAGGAGTGAACTCATAACAAAGGAAGAATGAGCGTAAACGTCAACTCTTAAGATTCAAAATGCACCAAAAGGCATGAGAGCTTCAATAGGTTGAGGTTCGTGTTCCATTTCTCTTGAGATTGGTGATGCAGAACAGTGGCTTTCTCATCTTTGCAACTTCTTCCCACCTCTATGAGGTCAAGAGAACTCCAGTTTTTTGAAGTGAGACCGAAAGAGAGCTCAATGTTTCTATAGATGAATGAGGAGACTCATGAGAAACACTCAGTTTGTAAGCTGCAAGCAGAAACCTATGAATTACCTCCTACAGAAGGATCAAAAGTCATTGCAAAGTCTTTGATGCTAAAGCTCGGGCTCTTGATCCAGGCGCCAAAGCTACTGTCCAAGATTCACTGGAGGAGGAAGAGATCTTTTATCTTTGCCTTCCACTACAGTGCCTCCATTCTTCAGTTCGACTCTCCAGTGACCTCAGCTCACTTAAGAGCAAGTCTTCCAATTGGATTTAATGCTGGTCCATGGTCAAAAGCTTCTACTTCAAGCAGACTCTCTTTAGAATGAATTCCTTCTCACACTGAAATCTAAGTTGCCAACGAGCAAGCCAAGTACGTCATCCTCTTGAATGACATCTCTCTCTACATGACTTCCTTCTCTCTCTCTTCCAAAGAGAGCAAAGATCAATTCTAGTTGGGCACAGCAATTCAGTGGTAGGAAGTTCAAAGAGGGAGAATCAGTGGGTCTTTTTAGAAAAAATCAAAGACTCTCCACACTTCACACTCATATTATGAGCCTCATAAGTGCTCCACTTTTGACCAAAATCACAGAGAAGAAAGTGGAATGAGTTATGAAGGGCCTCATATGGGTTGATCAGAGTTCACTTTCTTTATATGAAAAAGTGACCTCACATGAAGAAAGTGAAACTCAAAATTGAAGTAAGAATTAGCTCAAATGTCCACTCCAAAGCTCGGAATCATACCAAGAAGCATGAGAAGATTGAGAATTAGTCTTTTTAGAAGTTGTCAACCCATTTCACTTGAGTTAGGGTTAACAGATGCTTTTCTATCTTTGGCAGCTTCTTTTTGCCTCATAAATCATATGAAGTGTGGGAAGTCCGACTTCTCAAAGTGAGATGAGAAGTGAGCTCACTTTTTCTCATTTTGTTCAGGTTTTCTCAAAATAAAGATGAAGTAACTTGTGAGAACAGCTCATTTCATAAGCCATAAATGAGCAGAAGTGCTCAATTTTCAAGAATCTTTTCTTTTTCTTCTTCTTAATTCCAATCTCTCCCTCCAATTTTCCAATCTTTTTCACGTCTTTTTCATCTCTTCTTCAACCTCAAATCTTTTCAATCTTCATTCTTCTTCACCTTTGCAATTTCTTCAATTCCAATCTTCATTCCACCTTAACCTTTTTCGAATTTTGTCTCCTCTCTCCTTTTTTTCCAACTTCATCTCTCATCAGAAGACTCTCCAAAGGATTAGTACAAGCTTTCTTCATTGATCATCCACTGATTAGAATGGACTCGTTCAATTCAAAGCCCCCCCAATTCTGAATACTAGTTGTAAAGAGAAACATTTCCCCTTCAATGGAGTCAGAAGAAGATTCTTCTCTCAAGAAGGTTCCTCTAGTCATGAGAGAAGAGAGTCTTCTAACCACTAACAGACTCTAACCACTCCAAACCCACCATTGGAAAGAGGTACTGAACTTAAGTCTCAAGAGAATGATAGAGGTGTCAGAGAAGGTAGAAGAAGCGTAAATCAAGAGAACACTCAGAGAGAAGCTATCATGCTTCCTGCTTTGAGTTATGGTAGACAAAGTGGAGAGGCTTTGAGAAAGAGTCTACAAGCTACCGATGGAAATGTTCTACCGGGAAGCGAACGTCACAAGGATCCCAACTTCTCCACCCACTTCCATTTCAATTTCAATTTAAATAGGTTTACATCAATACAGCTCCAAAAAATAGGAATCTTGATGGTCTAGATCTAGGATCTAGACAGGACAATTGTAAATACTAAAAGGTAGAGACAAAGAGAGGAAAATAGCAAAGAGACTTCTGGAAACACATCAGAAAGAAAGTAGAGACAGGGGATGAAAGACTGAAAAGATTGAGAAGACTGAGAAGACTTAAAGACTTGATAGATGATTGTGTTGTACATTGATAAGATGACTTTGAACTTGAGACTTTTTTTGAATTGAGATTTTCAATTGAAGAGTGATGGTGATGATGAAGATGAAGATGATTTGATTGATGGTGATGAATCAAATGATTGACTTCTGTTTGTTTTCAAATGATGATGATGATGATGATGAAGATGAAGATGAAGTGATTGAAACTTTCAGACTTGAATTGAGTGAATCAATTGAAGTATGAGATGGTGAAGATTGAAAAGTTTGAATGACTTGGATTGCTTGAAAGACAATCAACCTAAAGATGGTTTGTACTTTGAATTGAACTAGTCCAATTCAAAGTGGGGTGAAGATTTAAAAAGGTAGGTTTGATTGAATGATAGATTGAAAACAATCTGAAGGTGAAGTGAATGAATGAGGTTCAAGTTGAGAATCTCAATTGAAGTCTGATGATGATGATGATTGAAGTTGAAAGTCTGAAGGGATCAGTGGATGATCAAAGAAGATGAAAGCTTGTACTAGTCTTTTGGATAGTCTTTGATGAGTCATGAAGTTGAAAGAAAAAGAGAGAAGAGGAGATGAAATTGAAAAGGAAAGCGTGGAGTGTTGATTGAAATTGAAGAAATTGAAAAGATGAAGAAGAATGAAGATTGAAAAAGATTTGAAGTTGAAGAAGAGATGGAAAAGGTGTGAAAAAGATTGAAAAGAATTGAAAGGAAAGATTGAAAGAAGAAGAAGAAGAAAAGACTCTTGAAGATTGAGTTTGAGGTTGAAGAGGTTTGAAGATTGAAGATTGATTTGAAGGAGATTGGTGAAGATTTATAGATTGAAAAGTATTCAAAGGGGGAAGGGGAAGAAAAAGAAAAGAGAGAAAGAGGAGAGAACAAAGAAAGAATAATGAAAGTGAGATTTTTTTTTTTTTTTTTTTTTTTTTTTTTTTACGCAACAAAGAGACAGATGAAAGAGTGTGAGAGAGAAAAAGAGAACAAAAGAGTGTGTGGTATGATGAAGAACATCAGAAATAGGACAGAGTGAAGAGAGAAAAGAAAGGGGAATTTAAATAAAGGCAAGAGACTTGGGGAAAGAAATTGAAGATTGAAGATGAGATGTCTCTTGAGTCTTAGAATGTTCTGATTATCTCTCTTGATTGACAGTTGAGACTGAGAACGACTGAGAGATAGAAGCATTGGAAAAAGAGAGAGGTCTGAAGAAGATGAAGAGGAAAGAGGTAGAACTAATTCCTGGAGTCTTTGATAAGCATTAGTCTATTCGACAAACTTCTTGAAGCAAAGAGCTCCCAGTTTGGAATCTAGGATTTCCTTGAGAGTTAGAGGTTCACCAGTTAGACTAGACTTTGAGGGTACTTCATTTGATAGTAGATCAGAGATTCACATTCCATCAAAGGATGACTTCTTGAAGTCTTTGCATCTTTGCAATGAGGACAAGTTCTATCGGCTAGAGGATGATTGAACTTTTGGTGATAGAGATCGAATTCACCATGACCTGTTTGAGCTTGGATGAGTTTTGTTAGAATGGATCTCGGCCATTGAAGTTGGAGAGAAGGAGTGATTGATGGAAGAGAGTCTTTGATTTGTCTAAAAAGACCCACTGATTCTCCCTCTTTGAACTTCCCCACTTCCAGTTCACCAACGACTGGAAAAACAAACTTCCAAATCTGAAGCTCGTCCAGATCCTCAATCAAAAACACTCATCTTTCTCCGAAATCAAGAACAAGATCAAAGTTGGAGACAAAAAATTCAGAACCGAAAGTGGAAGTGAAGTAGTCATTGGAAGTGCAAACAAGTCTCCAGAAGAGAAGAAGAAGAAGGTCACCAATGTTAGAGATCTAGAGGTGGACTGAACAGAGACATATCTGGTGACAATTCTCAAGTTCAACGAGAACAAGTTCCATCTCAAGCTTCAGCTTCAATTCCAACAGTGAATGCAAAGGGAGGAGCTATCAGAGATCATCGTAAAAGTCAAGATTCTTCCAAGTCTTCGTCTCCAGGTCTACTCACTTCCTGGGCCAGTTTGATCTCAATTCAAAAAGTCTCAAGCTCAAAGTCATCTTATCAATGTACAACACAACCATCTATCAAGTCTTTAAGTCTTCTCAGTCTTCTCAACCTTCTCTGTCTTTCATCCCCTGTCTCTACTTTCTTTCTGATGTGTTTCCAGAAGTCTCTTTGCTATTTCCCCCTCTTTGTCTCTACCTTTTTGTATTTACAATTGTTCTGTCTAGATCCTAGATCTAGACCATCAAGATTCCAATTTGTTGGAGTTGTATTGATGTAAATCTACTTAAATTGAAATTGAAATCTCTCAAAAGTCTCATCGGAACTGAATCTCAACCCAAGCAAACTCAAGTTGCAGATCCAATCACTGAAGAACCTGTCAAAATTTCTTCTCCTTAAGCTCAAGAAGCTTTGAACAACTCTTCTTCTGTTGCCGGAACATCAGAACGCGAACCTCAAGCTTCAGAAGCCATGGTTAGACAAGAGAAAGAAGAGAGAAAAGCGTAAATCTTGGAGAGAAGTAGTCAATCTTCTCAATGGATGAAAGAGTTGGAAGTAAAAAGTGGGACTGAAGTAAAGATTGGTGGAAAGACTGAACATGGGACTGAGAAAAGCTGAAATCAAGAAAGGCGGGCGGAGAGGAAGCTACTACGGTTTGGAAGGGTGAGGCTTGGAAAGTCCCAATTCAAGACACTTGGAATTCTATTCAACCTCTTCAAGATCAGAAGAAAGATCTTCCATTCACTGAGTCACTTGGACGTGTTCCACCTTCTTAATTTGTTGGAGCTGTACTGATGTAAAACCTATTTAAATTGAAATTGAAAGTGTTCCACCTTCTTACTCTGTCGAGGAAGTCAGTCCTAAATTGCATCCTCAACAGGCCTCTGCCTCAACCTCAAATAAAGATGCTCATCAAGGTTCTGAAGGTCAAGCTCAAGTCATAGACTCAAGCAAAAAGCCTCAAGTCAAAGAACAAGAGGACTCCTTAGCGGCTCCGCTGTCAACAGACCTTCAAAAGTGGATGGAGATGAAGGAAAGACCAAGTTGACAAAGACCTTCAAGTAGAGGATCCTCCACCTCTCTCGGCTTCTGTGCTCTGATCAATGTTAACTGTTGCGTTTGTTTTCCAATATTTCCCTGATACACCTTTGTCTTTGGAGATCTGAGATTTAGAGAGATAGGACGACCTCCTTTCCGGGCATAGAGAAGAGATGGTTTCGAGATTGGTTTTGTTTGGTAATGTTTGTATTGTTTGGATAGCTTGAATAGCAAATTGATTGTCTTTGATGAATAGCACTGGGGACACTTCGTTACTTTTTACTCGTTCCTATATTCAGACCTTTAGAAAGAATAGAGAAAGATTGAGTAAGTTAAGAGCCCGTTTGGTAAAAAGCTATACTTTTAGTTTTAATCCCCCAACCTGAAAAACCGAGCGTTTTTTCCAACGCAAGAGAAGATAACCTTCGGTCTTTGCTCCGGATGGAACAAAAGGTTATCGCAAACCTTCTCGATGTTCCTGAATTTGAATCAGCCTTATGTTCAGAGTATATTTCTCGTTTTGTTTGAAATTCCAATTTTTTGATAGGTTTTGGAGAGCCGGATCTGGGGCGATTTTGGTTTGACTGAACGGAAGCTCTCTGAACGTTGACTTGTGTCTTTCTTTCGAATCTCCACCAGCCAAGATCAACACTCGACAATGGCAGAGATTCTCCAAGCAGCACTTGCTGCTGAACTTCCAGACGTTCTCACATCTGACATCATTGTTCCAATCAATGCTATTCTTCAAGAACAAGGCTCTGATCAAACAGCAGTGCAAGTAGTGGCTCAAGGTATCACCAGCTTCCTCCTCAGCTCCGACTCTCCCAATCCTTGAACCTTTCCTTCAACAGAATTCAACTTCTCAGTGTCAAGAGACAATAAAAGCATTCCTTCGAATGTTAGATCTTTGATTTGAAACCTCTAGGCGAACTCATCAAGATGATCAGATCTCCTCAAATCACCAAATATTCAGCATTCACAGCAGCCAAGCAAGTAGAACGTCACGTCACCATTCATGGACCCAATCCTGATCTCTGCAAAGAGGCTTATGGTCTAGATACAGATGTATTTTGCAAGCTACTTCGTGCACTTCAAGAGAGAACAGATTTTGGGAGTACAAGTCTTTGGAGAGATTCAGTTCTGGAGTGATGGATCTCCTCTTCGTTCGGATGAGATGAGTGTTTGCTTTTCGAAGGAGTGGATGAATTCGAATGGATGAAAGCTAGTTGCTCCTTTTGATTGGATTGAATGCAATGGATAGCTTTTAGGATACTTCGTTACTTGGTACTCTTTCCTATATTCAGACCTTTAGAAAGAATAGAGAAAGTTGAGTAAGTAAGTAGTTGAAGTTCAAGTTCATAGAGTCATATAAGTAAAAAGAATGTGGTAGATGTAAGATCTAATAACTACTGTGATAGAGAAATAATAATAACTACTTAGGTACTAACCTTTAGAAAGAATAGAGAAAGTTGAGTAAGTAAGTAGTTGAAGTTCAAGGAGAACAAGAAGGAGGAGTTGACGAGTGAAGAAAATGGCAAAGACAAACGCCGAGGCTCGGGGGTAGTCGACTGTGGTGGAAACAACTCGAACAACAGAAAGAATACAATGAAAAGAAAGACAAAGATAAAAACAAATGAAAAAAAATGAAAGAGAACATTGTAAACTAACTAAAGAAATGGAAAAGGAATCAAAATAGAAGTGAGGAGACAAATTGACTGGATCTTGCAACTTGAAGCCAAATTCGCTAGAATTTTAACACCTCCACTCAGATTTAGTGAATTGGATTGATACTACGTTCACACTTGAGAGATTCCACCAATCCAACTTGGACTCTTGAACTTAAAGATCTTGTCGAACTGAAGACCTTTGGTGAATAAGTCGGCTTTTGTTCTCAGCTCCAGCGATTGCTTGAACTTGAAGGATCCCACTCTCTACCAACTCTCTGATGAAATGATGTCTGATGTCAATATGCTTGGTTCTCTTGTGACCTTGAGGATTTTTCGTGAGGCAACGGCACCTAGAGAATCAGAATGAAGAAGACCATTCATAAATCCCAAGCTTCCCTTTCTCAGTCTGAAGATCCTCATGATTGTTTTCCTCCGTTCGAAATAGAAGTGTGGATCGGAGAGTGTTGAAGGAAGTCTGGAGTTTCGAGAGATTGTTCTTGAGAGAGAGAAGTAGAGATCGATCCGTTCATTTCCTCCAAGAAGCTGCAAAGCCAAAGGTATTCTCTAGAAGTTTTGAGCGATTGCAACATACTCCAGCTTCGACAGTAGAGAGACAGACCGTAGGTTGAAGTCTGGAATTCCATGAGACAAACGTCACCATTGATTGAAAAGACATAGCCAGTGGTACTAAAATCAGAGTCGCACCAACCTTCCAAGAGCTTGGTGGAGCTACCAGAGTAGAAGAGAGTGGAATTCCTAGTGTTGTAGAGGTATCCGATGACTCGTTTGGCAGCGTGATGTGATCTTGACTTGGGTTGTTGAGGAATCGAGAGAGAGAGCTGACGGCGAAAGCAATGTCTGGACGAGTGCATTGAGCGACCCACATTGCGGAACCAATGATAGAAGCATATTCTTGAATCTCTGCAGAAGTAGCGGTTGAACCTGTCCTCTTGGAGAATTGATCGGTTTTGATGAGGAGTCTTCTGTTTCTTTGAGAAATTCTCATCGATTCCGAAGGCTCTGGAAATCTCCTCGATGTACCCTTTCTGATTGAAAGCACATGTCTTCTCCTTTGGATCGTAGCAAATGTTGACTCCTAGCATTAGACTCACAGGTTCACCATTGGTGAGAGTGTATTGCTAAGTTCCTTTTCGATTTGGAGATGATCATCTTCGTTGACTGTTGAGATGAGCATGTCGTCGACGTAGACTGCGATGGATGCATCTACCTTTCCTTTGACACCTTGTCTAGTGAAGACGCAAGGTTCGGAAGCTAGCTTCTTGAATCCAAGAGAGAGAAGTACCTTCGAGAGTTCCTCGTACCCATGCTCTTCCAGCTTGTTTGAGGACCGTAAAGAGCTCGGTTGAGTTTCCAGACCTTTCCATTCGCTTTGTCTCTAGCTGACCAGGAGGAGGTTCGATGTAGATTTCTTCGTTGAGTCGTGCATTGAGGAATGCAGTTTTGACAATCGTATTGGCAAAAGTATCGACCATGATGACGACTCCAGGAGAGGAAGGCTCTGACCGTTTGTTGACGAGCTGCAGGAGAGAAAGTCTCATGGTAATGAACTCCATAGATTTCTTGATCTCCTCGAGCTACGATCCGAGCCTTGTACCTGAGAATCTCCTTTCGGGCTGCATCGAGTTTGTATGCATAGACCCATTGACTACCAAGAAACCTTTATTCCAGGAGGTCGATTGACAAGGGTATAGACCTTTTGTTCGATCAGAGACTTGATCTCTTCTCCCATTGCTCCAATCCAAAAGACTTCAGAACCTGATTTCATCGCCATCTTGTAGTTCTTTGGAGCTACGAAGACCAAATCCTCCACTGGATGAGTTGTGTCGTCGTCGATGATTTGAGTGTTGTTGGTGAGAATCTTTCCAGAGGAAGCAGCTAAGATTTGAGAGTTGACGACAGCATGAGCGCAATTGAGACGTTCCTTTGCTGAGATTCGAATTTCATCTGGAGGAAAGAGAATGCTGATGAGAACGATCTCTTTCTCTCTTCTTGAAAGCGAATGCTGCTGGTTGATCCTCGGATGACAACGACTCCGGATGGATTGGATGGCGATGGTTCGATTGGTTCTGAGCTTTGAAGGATCGGAGCACTGGTCGACGGAGATGAGAAGAGTGTTCAAACTCGGGCAGATAGTTCGAAAAGAGAAGTGGATTGTTGTCAGAGGTTGGATCATAGCCAATTGGATTTGCTAATAGGAGATTGAGTTCATCTTCTGATTTGTCTTTGATTGAAGAAGAGTTGGAATTATGATCAGAATCGTATTGCCCTCCTCGATCGGAATGTACCTTTTTGACCAAGGAAATCGATTGGATCTGGAGATTCTGATCTTTCTTCTTCCCAATCAAAAGATTCCTCCACTGCTTTGGATGATCCTTTTCTCTCAATCTCTCCTCTGAATTCGACTTCTCCACTGCCTTCTATCTCCAATTCCTCTGTGATGTCAAAGTCAATCGACTGATGCTCACCGGTTGGGTCGTCCCCAACCATGCTGTGGTTGAGAGGATAATCATCAGCTGCTTGATCTGTCCTTGAAGGGCTGGATCCAACAGCGATGGTTTGTCTGGGGACGTTCTAGCTTGATCTTCTCGATCAGGTTGTCCAATACCTTGCTCGAGACACAGCTCTCGTTCCATTTCCAGATTCCTCTCGTCGACTTGATTGAATTGAGTATGAATTGGTTCGTCGTTGGTGAATGGTTTACGAATTGGAATAGAATCTGGAGACGAAGGGGAGAACTGTGGGTAGGAGTAGTAGGAGAGGAATGGTAGTCTTCTTCGATCTCATCATCCATCTCACATAAGATGGGATAAGATAGACGTCATCACCTTTAGGTTTAGGGTTAGGGTTGGGTTAGGGTTAGGGTTAGGGTTAGGGTTAGGGTTAGGGTAGGGTTAGGGTTAGGGTTAGGGTTAGGGTTAGGGTTTGGTTC
>JASXTE010000738.1:0-26196 GCA_030280995.1 Hemileia vastatrix | reverse complement strand
TGTTTGGGAATTCTCACTGCTATAATATTCTCGTCTCTCTATCTCCTTTTTTCCCTCATCTTTTCTTTCTCAGCAATGGCACAAGCTGGAAGTCTATTCGATCAAAAGAATTCAAACGGTCAAGTCTCTGGAGGTGGGAAACAAGACGCAATGCAATCCGCTGGTGAAACGGCTATGAAGGCAAGTTTACATCTCGTCTTGAGGTTTTGTGAGATTTGGAGAAACTTTGGGGAAATTGAATTTGGGGACCCTCAACTAACTTCTATACATTCTTCATTCTATTTCTCTGCCGAAACCGATGCTCAGATGATGCTCAAATACAAAATGTCTTCCATGATTGGAGGTGGTCAATCTGGTGGCCTTGGTCAGCTAATGTCGATGCTTAACTAGACAACCCAATACTCAAGAAATTTAGAGAAGAGGCGAGAAGGATTGTAGGAGGCAGTAAAATATAAAGATGTATTGTATGGTACTTGAAGCAATATTGATTTTCTAAGGCTTTCCTTTCGAGCAAGAATAGAGGCTCGAAACTTTGACTTCCACCTCTTCGACCAGGAAACAGACCGCTCCTGACCTACATATTCATCTCATTCCCGTTTCCTTCATTAGGCGAATGAATGAGAGCAGAACCTTAATTGCTTGTGATCTTCCCACATCGTCTTCGAAGCACGCGGTCCTCAAAACGAGTCACTTTTGATCCATTTAATTTGTGAATCTCCCTCTGTCTTTCTTCTCCTCACATCCACACGACAAAATCAAAGAAATGCAGTACTACTCAAACAACCTAGATGACCCTCAAACAAGAAACGATCGATCCGATTCCCCAGTCTCCTCAATCTCAGCAATCTCAGCAATTTCAGGGGTCGAAGAAGACGATGCAGCCTCAATCTCTTCAGAACTGACTCAATCGAAATTGGAACCAGACGTTCTTCCAGAATGGGATTTCTTGGTTTGGAGAGACAAGAATTTCATCAAAGCGAGAAATTTAGAAAAGGATCGTCAGATTGCTCTTGCGCTCGAAAGAGAAGAAACAAAGAGAATGGGGAAGGGTAAAGAAAAAGAAGGCTTAAAGCAGGATGTTAAAGATCTTTATTCTAGTTTTCCAAAAGTGTTTCAGAGAGGTTTCGTGATTCCAGAGGTAGGTCGATAGGACGTGAGCGAAGCAAGACTTTCGGTCCTTGACTCACTACCTGCATTTCGACTTCCAACTTTCTCTGGCAGACGAAGCCCAACACACTTGCAGATGTCACAGACGACAATCATACATCTGAATCTCGGAAAGAGGAAGATGGTGATGAGAAATTTCACGATAAAGGCTTTCTGAACGGATTTGGAGAATTTTCAGAGCTTGAAGCGGCGAGTGAGTACTACAAAGTGTCTACTGCAAGTTTTCTAGCTTCATGAAGCACTGGACATTTGAGCTTTTCTGACTCGATCGCTCTTCTGTTTCTATCTTGTATAGTGGCGGGAGCCACTCTTGAAGAATTTTTCAACGGAGAAGAGTGGAAGAATCTAGTAGAAAGGCGCAGATTCGAAAGGAAAGCGAAGAAGAGACCTTGGTTGTTGAACGATGAAGCCGAAACTCCTCAAGATCAAAAGCAAGGTTCGAGTAAAGATAGAGAACTGGAATCTTTCTCCTACTCTGGCTCTTTGTCAAGTTGGAGCTCTGAAGTGTTCGACATTGAGCCTCCAGCTGAAGGTGCTCAGTCGGCTCGGTAGAGAGGCTTGAGCTCCTACGGATTCTTTCTCTCGTTGACGAAACCTTATTAGTCTGTGAACACCTTTCGTTCTGTTGTTTTCTACTTTGCTTGTAATTCATGTCCCTTCTCAGGGAGAACTGAGGCAGACTTGCATTAATCCTCAAAAAGCTGATCTCAAAGTCACTCTCAAGTCATCACAAATCCTTCGCTCGTCTCAAAAAGGAAAGATCTAGAACGATTCAATTTGACAAAAGACAAGAAAGAAAAATAGGCATACAAAAGACAAAGGAACAAAAAGAAATGGTAAAAAGAGACTTGGAAGCTTTTGTATTTAGAAAAAATGAGTGTGAGCTTTTGTGAAAAATGAATGTGGGGTTTCCGAGACGATCAGAGAAACAATAGACTTTTGTGGTCAGTCTTTGGAAATAGAAAGAATGAAAAGATAAGCATACAAATGAGAGAATGGAACAAACAACAACAAAAGAGAGTGTGTGTGATGGATTGTCTAGTAGAAGGGAAAAGAAACAACAAGAGGCGAATAAGGATACACAGAAAAGGCTAGTAGATTGCTGAAAGATTGGGCGACGAGAGAGATATTTAGAGATAATTTTACATATAAAACGATGCGAGACTTTTTAGATTCCAAGAAGTTAGATGAGTTAATTTGAATTGATCGAATGACAATTAGAAAGTGGAAGGCCTGATATTTTATTCAGTAAAAGTCAAAGTTCTCTGAGTAGAACCAAAAGATTCCTTTCTTTGTTTTCTATTCATCATATTTCTCAAATTAAAAGCAGTTGGACTCAATTCAACATTTGGACTTGTATTTCCACTCGAGTTATTCATTTGATCTTCATATTGAAAGCTATTGTTGTTTTCTTTGACATTTGAACGTCTATTGTAAAAACTAGTTTTCTTCTTGATTGGACTCGAATGAGCATGACCTTGAGTAGAATTTGGATTGGAATGTTCGGTTGGATTGGTTTCAAAACTATAGTTGAAATGATTACTATTGTTTGAAGAACTTGAAGAAGAGATCGTACTGGTTGAATCTCTCGAACGACCATTACCGTCTTGTTGAGGTTGAGACAACAACAATCCCAAAGCGACTGATCCTTTTGAAGAGGAAGAATTGCTATTGATTGAAGTCCTATCTTTACCTTGATCGTTTGAACCCGAGGAAACAGTTGCAGCTCTAGGCTTGCTGGATCTACCAAAGCTAAAAGTTCTCGAACGGAATCCGCTAGAGGTCGTTTGAGTGGTTGGTTGAATCTCTTCCGGCGATTGCTGTAAAGGTTGGAATGATGACAAAGTGTTGCTATTGTTACTTGATCTTTGACTTTGTTTCACTGGTGTCTTTCTGTCCGAAGAAGAACCGTCTGGATTGTCTTTTCTAGAAGTCCTTCCAGCTCTTGGAGTGAAATTGACAGTTGGAGACAGAGGTCTGTTATAGATCCTATCATCAGAAGAAGGATTAGCAGCTGGATCATTGTTGAGGTATTGAAGTATTTGACCATTTGGGCTCTCATCTCCAGATGGGCCGTAAAGATCCAATTGCAAAGCCGAACGAGAGGTTAGAGTCACATCATGCTCTTCCATCTTCTTTGAATGGTTCGAATCCCAAGCAACTCTATGATCTCCTCCGAGTTGAAGCATAGCATGCAATTCTTCGGCTGGTGATTTGGCTAGAGCTGAAAGTGGAGTTTGAGGTGAATCGATGGTTGGTGAATCCAAATTTGAAGAGCCGTCCGAAACGAGAGATGCTATGGAAGAACGACCAGATTGGATCGAATCAAAACTTGGGGACTTTTGTTGATGTTCACCATTCTGATATTGAGATTGAGAAGAGGTTCTACCTTCTTCAACAGGTGCCATCCCCATCCTTTCTCTACTTCTCATACTCGAACTAGTACTCGAAGTCGAACTGAATGAGCGTGTTGAGTTTGATGACGACGTTGAGAAGAAGAGGAAGCCGAGGATCTAGTCGAAGATCTATCCGGTGCGAAAAGTGGTGGATCCATTCTACCTTTTCCTCTGGTTCCAGTCTGATCAGTCAAATTTCGAGCCATAGCTACGTTGTGTAAGGGAGCAAAGACTCCTCTTGGTGAAACGACTGCACCTCTTAGATCGTCCGTCATTGCTCTCCCCATTTCCACCGATTGAGGTCCTCTGGAAGAAAGTGATGATTGATCGTAACTCTCTGCATGCAACAGCATACCTGGACGAAGTGGCATTGGAACCTCTTCTCTAGCCAAATTTGCAGCTGCTGAACGTAGATTCGGAGCGGAAGGTCTTCTTAGATTCGAGATTGAAGGTCTAGAGAGAGCAGAAGATCGATTGACTGAAGCTCCACCGTTAGAAGAAGAGCTGAGATCCTTTTCCATTCGAGAAGAATGAGATAAAACAGGTACTGGAGGTACGTCTTCCTTTTGACGAACAGAACCAGATTGACGTTGACGTTCATGAGAAAGATTTTGAAGACTTCTCCTTGCTCTGAGTTCTTGTAGTGGGAGAGAGTGTTGTTCACTCGAGGTAGGAGAAGAGATGTCCGCTTGATAATCTTTCGCATTAGCACTTGAACCAGTTCTGAGATGACTACTAGAACGTGGAGCCAAATTAGATCCACGAGGAGTCTGACCTGCCAGTCGACCTCTTCCAAGATCCTTATCCGCGAAAGTAGTTGCACTCGGAGATGGAGAAGGTGAAGGTGAAGAAGACGGTGCAGGAGAAGAACTCGCTTGTCTAGAGACAGATTGCGAACGCTTCCTTCCATGAAGACTGATACCTTTTCCATTCCCATTTTCAGAAGTGAAGCGATTGGTTGAGGTTGCACGAGGTGTAGCATCGAAAGTGGCAGAGGTAGCAGAAGTAGGCAGAGGTGGAAGTGCTTCTCCTTGAGGCGAACGTCCTCCTGCTCCAGCAGAGACTCCGATAGGTAAGGAGATATCCAATGGAGAATGTTGACGGAGAGGAGAGATGAGTTGAGGCTTTTGAGGTGTTTGATCCGGTTGAAGGTTGAGATTGAGTGGCGACGGTCTTCTCTTCTGTTTGCTACCATTCGAACTCGTGCTCTCGGCATCAGAAGACATCGGACTGGAGGATAGTTCAGAGACTCTTCCAAATTGCCTGTCTGCAGCTCTCTTCTGAGCTTTCCAGAACTCCTCCGTTGCGAACCTTTGCTTCTCGAACTCTGCATCCATCGAATCTGGAACTCTAGCCAGGATCCTCCTCTCTTCCTCTCCCTCGAACTCTTTCCATAAAGCATTGAGAGCAGTGCTCGGTAGACCTATACCAGATTCCACGTTGGAAGAAAGGTAAGGAGCACATCTGAGATCCCAAGCGACGGCACTGCAGCATCTAAAAGATAGATGGTCCTCGTCTTCCATGATGGAGGGGACTTGCAGCTCTGAAGCTTGACCTGACTTTTGAGATGACTTGTTACTACTGAAGAAACGGTTGAAGCCTGATTTCTGAACTGTTGGATCTGTAGGAGTCATTGGTGTTGGAGGTGGCTGTTGTTGTTGCAGTTGAGAATAGTTGGGAAGAAAAGCAGCATTGGACGGTTGCTGCAGTTGAGCATGGTCTGAGGAAGCCGTTCGAAAGAGAGCCGTCGGTCTCGGTGGTTGGAGAGTTGGTACTTGAGATGAAGTGGTTCTCAGTAGAGGGATACGATGAGGGGATTCCGGTTTGAGGGAAGGAATTGGAAGAGGAGGTGGTCCCATGGCAAGGCGCGCCTGGTGGAGAAAGTGAGAAAGAGGACCAGATGAGTTATGGATGAGCTCTGCTGCTTTACTTGTTTCGAATATGAATCAACAATGTCTCGATTGCAATAATACAACGTCATGAATAGAGAGGATATGCTGGATTCAAGAGGTTTCTCAACTGCTTCATCCCATGTTGCTCTTGGCCTTCCCATCCCCTCTCTCGTCTTGCACTTCTATGGATACTCACCTGTTCTGCTATACGAGCAGTTGTAGCAGCATCTGAAGCTCTTCTAGGTCTTCCCATTGTCGCGTTATTAGGCTGACTGGAGTGAATGCCAGCCGAAACCTGCATCCTGGATTGATGGTTGGTGTTGTTCTGGATTGAATGAGGATGCGAGTCGAGTTGTTCGCTTTGAGGATTGTGAATCTGAATGAGATTGGATGTTGAATAGATCTTTGAGATTGTTTGTTGGAGGATTCAGTAATGGAATTGGGAGAGAGTAAGCCAGCAGTGAATTTGTTGCTTATTGACTCAAAAGTTGAAGTTGAAGATGGACTTTGAAACTTGATCAACACTGATCACTGAATTGACATCGAGGTTCGATTCAAGTGGAGATCGAAAAGTTAGAATAGGGAAAAGGGAAGGAGAAAGAGAAGAGAATAAGGTTTTGAGATCGCCATCAGCCAATTGGGATCCAAACAAAACAAAGCTCAGAATGATATCAGAAAGAGAGCCAGATTTGGAAGCAACACACCTCGCCCTCTCTCTCTCTCTCTCTTTCTACTCACCATTCGTCTATCTACACGACACTTCCTAGAGAATGTTTGAAAGGAATAAGAGAAACCAAAATGAGAACAGGAGAAGAGAGAGATCAATGTCACGAAAGAGGGAGAGAAACGCAATGCCTTCTCATGCAGTGAACCCTTCCATCCCCTGTTTTTTTCCAATGCCTCCCTATCGTTGCGATCAAAACGTCATTGCTTGATTCACCGTTCCACGACGGTTACATAGCCACGATTCAATTTACACATAGCTGAGACTTCGACAGAGGGAACCACCTCGTTGCAGTCGAACTCCCCTTCGTCGACGCTCTTCGTCCGCATTCTAGAGACCTCTTATTTCAGGCTACGTTGGGATCATAGAAAGAATCATGAGTTGCAATCGCAAAGAAAAAGTCATCTAGTAAAAGTTTAAAGTTTTACAAGAGAGAGAGAGAATCGGAGGAGGAAAAATAATACAAAGTTTTTTTGAATGGATGGAGTAGTCTCTTCTGTCTTTACTTTTGAGCAGCGATACGAGCTCTAGTCTTTAAGTTATCAGCAAGAGGTCCATGATTGTTAATGTATTGAAGATAACATCCATCCTTCAAAACTCTGTTGTCATTTCTAGCTTGAACGTATTCCTCACGGTTCATGTTGGTGAAACCCCATTTCTTGGAAACAATGATCTTTTGACGTCCAGCGAACTTGTAACGGGAACGACGAAGAGCTTCAATGGCGGTGGCCTTGTTGGCTTCACGAGTACGGACGGATAGAAGAACTTGTCCAATGGTGACACGAGCCACAGTGTCGTATGGCTTTCCGAAGGCACCACGCATACCGGTTTGGAGACTTTGGAGAGGAGGTTGAGATGGAGAGAGAGTAGAGGTCAGAACGATGTTCTACGATGTATGCCCTCGATTGCCATTCTATTCAAGCTCCCTATTCTTGACAATCGAATTGCATCGACTGGACTCGAGATCTACTCAGCGAAACCTCGATTCCAACCAGCAGTCATCCAGTCTCTCCACAGATTGCCCTTCCTTTTCCCTACACTTTCTATTCACTCACCGATCGGCTCCTGCACAGGACAACATCTTGTTGATACGAATGACGTGGAAGGGATGGACACGGATTCTTAGATGGAAGGAATCCTTACCAGAGGTCTTGGTGAAGTACTTGTTGGCACAGATACGAGCGGCTTCGAGAGCTTCAGAGGTAATCTGTTGGATCTCGTCACAGACCAAGTGAATGCAGAGTGGGAAATCATCGACGGAAGCCTTCTTACGACCTAGATCATAGATACGGATCTGGAAGAGAGGGAAGAGTGAAGCGAAGGTGGTGGAAGGTTGGTAAAAGTTCGGATTTAAGAATTGCAGGCAGGAGAGAAGCTGGAGATGTTCAAGTTTCGATCGAGATGTTGAGGCTTGAAGTTGAGAGATCCGGAATTGATGGAAACTATGTTGAAAGAGATGATCTGATGGACGAACTTGATGCTTGAAAGTGGATTGATGTTGAGATCTTGAAGCAAAGAAGGAATACGACTTGCTAGATCGAAACTGGATCCTAACTAGAGACTGGATGACCAAGACTTGACAACCTGATTGAAAAGAGATGGGAACTCACCTTTGGGTCAGGTACACCACGGTTGTACCTGGACTTTGGGTAAGGCTAAAGAAGAGGAATGGTATGAAAGAGGATGGGAAGATCAGAACTGCACCCTCTTGATTCATGAATCATGCTGACTCCAAACGCAACCGTTCCTAATTGATCATCAAGATTAGTCTAGCATCAGTTGAAATGAATTCAGATCCATTCCAGGTCTGATGAGACTCGGGTTTGACTCCTATGACTCATGCTTGCACCTCTCTACTGAGCCCACTACTCCCTCCTCAACCCCCATCCAATCTATCGGAATCTACTCACCTTGTTCTTACAGTAACGATAACAACGAGCTGGTCTACGTCCCACTACAATCACCAAGTTCAAAGATGCAAGAAGAAAGAGGGTGGTTAGTCTATCGAATCCCAAGCTGAGCCGGATTTAACGAATTGCTTGGATCTTGAGTTGCTGATGGATTGATTTGATCGTTTGGAATCCAAATTCGAGAATGATACGAATGAAAGGGTTGATCTTGATTCTGGCATCTTGTGTTGGATTGAGAGTTCCATCGAGGAAGGGAAAATGAAGAGTAGGAAGACTCGATTTCTACTTTGCTCAATCTTGGGAGTGCTCTTCCGATTTGTTTCTTGTCTTGTTATTTTGATGAATGTATATCATTGATTTGACACTCTTTGATGAATAAAAGACGGATTCTACACTTACTTTTGATTTGACTTGAAGTGGTTAATGGGTGAAGAAGGCAACCTTGGACTTCGATTCCTTCTCGAGTGAAAGCTCGAACTCTCTCAGCTCGACTGCCACCTAAAACACAAACCAGAACAAAACAATCTCTTCTTTCTCTAAACAGACGAACATTCTTTTGAATAATCACTCATCGCTCCAATTCTGAAAGGCCACCCGCACTTCTTCGCCTAGCCCTCTACTTGTCTTTCACTTGGCTTCATCTTTGAGTTTCATATTCCCTACTTCATCTTCTTTCTTTTCTTTCCCATTCCTTTTAGCAAGTCGAGATCTATGGAGACTCGTATTTGACACAGGTTCCCGTGGTTTGATCTCCTCCCTTTCCGTGCTCTTTTCGACAGAAGTTGAATGCTGCGGCCAGCCGCCAAAGGGAAGAAATCTCCAAGATTCTCCTTCTTCATCCACTTTGAGCATCTCGAAGGACTTTGAATCGATCTTTTCGGATTTTGTTCTCTCAATCAGAGCTGTTTGCACCCCAAGAGATGGAGAAAAGGTCTCCCTCTCTGAACAAGATGGGCCTCGAAGCTGCACACGCTCCCTCCGTTCGCTTTTGCTACGGTGCAATCAATCGGAAATTTGCTTCTCTCATTTTATAAAAATCACAGAGGTGTAAATTCCAAACACCAGAGCCCAGAGTCTCCACCCCTTCCACAGGTAGGGGAGGCAGCAGAAGTTAGACGCTGTATCGCTTCTCATGCAAAGGCTTGCAGCTCCTGTCGTCGGAGCTGAAACCATTCGATAGCTTCTGTTCTGATTCTCAGGGAAAGAGAGCAGTCGAGGGGGAAGAAGCAATGTCTACTCCTTTGTTCTCTCTCAGCGAGCTGTGCCTACATCAGAGATCTCTGCTACTTCTCGACCAGCGTTGTGGAAAATTTAGAAGCTGAACGAGACTCCTTAGGTGTCTACTAATTCGAGCGAATTCGATTTCAGACGAGGTGAAATTTGAGAAACGACGAGGGACTTTTATAAGGCTTGAGGCTTTGAACTAAACCACCCAAGCAACATTACGGAATGTGAGTTTCTTCGACATCCTTTAAAGCGAAACAATTGAAAACCAAAGCAAATCAAGACCAATCACGAATCATATCCATCGCATTTCAATGAAGAAACTTCATACACCAATCAATCTGTCAATCCTCGTATTTTTGGAATTTGAGAATTCTTCTCGTTCCTTTCCATGCTCGACACGATCTATATAGCTATTTCACACTGAGACTACAAGACATATGGGATCTGCAAATTATGTAGAATAAATGGAGCGGGGAGAGATCTAGGAAGTGTTGGTGATTCCTTCCAAAATGATGTGGTAGGACAAGACACTCACCTCGCTCACTTCTTTCTCTTTCTCTCATAGATTACACTTCTTATCATTCAAATTCAAGTCTTTTCAATTTGTTCATTCTTCCGACTTGGTTCTGTGTGACTGGCTGGAATACCTGACTAGCAATCCCACCCTCCACTCTGTGAGTATTCTTTCTGTCTTTCTTTCAATCGACCAAGATGATTTGACAGGAGAGTAGCATATGAATAACGGAAAGAAAAGAAATGACAGACTAAACAAACAAGATGTTCTGGAAGGGAGGGAGAACCAAACCAAATGATGAGAAAAGTAAAAACAGAAAATCAAAATACAAGGTGACTTCATCGAAAGATGGTGGACCAACAAATTATGCGTTATTGTCCTGATGGTTTCATGAGGAAGAACAGAAATAAAGAAGGCCTATTCCGGACAATTTTCAAAGATGGAGGCTGCGTGAGAGGAGCATCGAAGTTGAAATGAAGCTCGAAGCTAACCCTTCCATTCTTTTTCCCTTCCTCTCTTCTAGCTCTTCTCCCTCTTCACAAAAGCCATGCAATCTTCAAGTAGCAATGAAGCATCAACGTCGACATCAGAATACATCCAAGACCATCATGAAATCGCACAGCTAATGGGTCATCCTTTACCTTCATTGTGTTATCTTCCTTCAACTTCCAGCTCTAATCCTTCTGCAGAAGAGATCGATCTTTTCATTCAATCTTTATCAAAACCTATCCTTCTATTTCTCTATTCAACTTCAAATCCCCTAAAGTCCACCTACTTCAATTTCTTGAATCGGAATCTGATCAATTCTTGGAAAGGAAAAGAGCCAGAATTGGAAATCTATGCTTTGTCTTCTCAATCTTCGGAGACTCAAAGAAAAGAATTAGAAGCTCTCTCGAACTCTTCTCAGTTTTCTTCGATCTTCGATTCCTCAACCCCAAGTTCGAAGAGTGATGTGACGCTCTTGTCGGATTCCAAATCGGAATTCACGAACTTTTTGGAACTGCCAACTTTTGCCTCTCCTTCTTCCAATTATGGGAAGGATGGCAAATCTCTCAAGAATCTGATCTTACTGTTGAGAGGTGGACAGATCACTAGGTTGTATCATCCAACGATTAATGACAATCAAGAGAACATCTCGAAGAGGATATTTGAGATGTTGATTCCGGACGAGGACTTAGCTTGAACCTTTGAGTTTAGGAATACTTCTTCAAAATCAGATTATCTTTTAGTCGTGACTTCTGTACATTCTGAAATTCTTTCAAGGTCAGCTCTTCGAGAAAGAGATTCAATCCTCAACCATCATCGCATCTACTTTTCCACTTTCTCATTCGCACGATTCCCTAACATCATCCTTCTCGACTCAGCGTCAATGTCTCCTTAAAGTCATGTAGCATCATCAAACGTCTTATTTGTTCAATCATTCAATTGTATTTCTACTCGATGGCTTTTCAATGCGATCCAATTCGTTTCGGATTCTCAACGTGAAACTCTTCTCGCCTTCACTTCGAACTTCAAGAGCTCAACTCTTTTGACGAAAGAGAACGAAAAGTTTAGTAAGCATGCCAGACTTCTCTTCCCATTCGAGCGAAATGAGTTTCGCTCAGCCAGGCGCAGTTAGAGACTTTTGGCAGGAATCCTGAATCCATTATCCAATGCGACTTTGCATCTTCTCTTCGACACGCAACAACAACATCAATCAAAAACATGTCAGAAGAATCATTCTACCCACCTCTAACTTTCCCAAGTCATCATTCAAGATTCACTCTTCACTATCCAAGAGGTTCAAAAGACGTCACTTTCTTCCACCAAGCTATTACTAACAAAGAGACGACAAAGTACCTCAAAGGTCCTGTTGCTCCAAGACCAGACACTACTCTTCAACAAGCTTTAGAAATCTCAAAAAAGGAAGCAAGCGACAAGACTCGAGTAGTCTTTGACATTCATCAATCGAGAGGAGATGGGGAAGGGGATGATTATAGATGGCTAGGGTTCGTAGCGTTAACGAGGATGGAAGGAGAAGAGTTCGGTTCAAGAAAAGATGAAAATGACAAAACTCGAATCAAGATAGAAAGGAAATGGAACGAGTGGGAGAAATGGGAGTGATTCTATCTCACGAGAATCATCGAAACGGTGTACTGTCAGAAACTATCATTTCGATTTACGATTTAGCTTTCAATTCTTCAACTCCTTCCATCTCGGATCCAAATGACGTTTCTAATAACGGCTTTAATTTGGACAAAGTCTTTACAGTTACGAATTATGCAAATGTCCCTATGAAAATCTTTATGGAGAATGTGATCGGATTGAAAGTGTTGGAGCATGATTCAAACGATCTATCTGAGTTTTTGAAAGAAGTAATGAAGGAAGAGATCAAGAAAGAAGAGACTGAGAGGATCGTCGTTTATTGTTTGAAGAGAGAAGATTGGTTCGGTGGCAAGAGAGAAGAATTGATAGAGAGGGTTGAAAAGAAGTACTTGAAGAAGCATGACTAGATCGAAAGGATGGTTTCTGTTTCTAGTTTGTCTACTATTTATGGCACAGAGTGGGTATAGAAGTGGTGGATCGTCCCCTTTTGGCTGCTTCTGAAGTCTATTGAGCTCTTGGAATCTTCGCCTTCAAGAATCAGAAGCGAATGGTTTAGCAAGATGTTCAACGAACGAGCATTCAATTATAATCTTCCAGTAACTTTGAAGGTAGTTGACTCAAAGTCGGTGTATGAACTGTAGAGGAAGAGAGTTTGGGAAAAGGGAATGGTGATTGTGAAGAAAGGACAGCCAAGTCAACGGGAAATGGTCTCAACGTTGTAATTGAAACGTGTCAGGGAACTATTTTGATCAATTCAAACCATTCATATGTGCTAGTGTGACCTTTGGTAGGGCTTGAGAGTGATCAGTCTCGACGCGAGAGCGCTCAAGATGTCGATACCTGCGGAACTTCTTTCCAAAGGACCCATGATCAGGTCTACTACTTTCAAAGGCACGGTTTTTCTGAATGTGATGAAGACTCATTCTGAAGTCTCCTCATTTTATCCCTAGGTGAAGAGATAAAAGAGAAGAGTGATCGGGTAGGTACCATTTTCCTGATCGATCGGACGTGAGAGAAAAGGATGCTTCCGGCTGGACTCACTGATCCTGCGAAGAAACACCTCCTGAGGCTTGTTAGGAAAAGTGGAAACTCGAGTTCATCTGATCGCTCCGTGACTCTGTGAAGAAAGAGTCGAATGTAAAGGAGAAGCTCACGTCTGAAGAACTGTTGACCATGTCTGCCTCGAGGACGCAAACCTTTGACTCCCTCCGCAGGTACAAGAAAAGTGACGTGAAAGGGCAACAGGAACGGCCAGATCAGTTTGACAATCAAGAAACAACGTGCAAGAGGGTCGAGCCTCGACGAAAGGAATCAGTGTCTGAATCGCTTGCCTATAAAAGAGAGCGACAACTCGACTGTCCTTTGCTTTTTTCTCCTCACCTTCTCCTGTTCTAACCCCTCTGAACATGCTCTTCAAGCCAGCCCTCTTCTTGCTCGCCGCCTTTTGCTCAATCGCCGTCTTGGCTGACAATCTATCCACAGGAGGAATCGCCTCGGTATGAACAAAAGAGTCGTCAGCGCGCTCAGAAAAGCTGACTTTCTCTTCTCTCCGCTTCTCTTCTCTATCGCTCTCTACGGTTTCTTTTCTGACTGAATCTCTGATCCCGTTCTTTTTTCAATCACTCAGAGCTACTGGGATTGTTGCCGCCCTTCAGGATCTTATGGAGGTGAGCAATGAGAATCGACTTTGAGCTTCTCTAGTCGAAGTTGGAGCCAGTCGCCACAGTTTTGTTCAACTTCTGCATCTGCCTTCTTCTCTCCTCAGGTAAAGCCGACGTCAACAGACCAGTTAGACACTGTCTCAAGGATGGGGTAACTGAAAACAGGGACCCAAACTCAAAGACTTCTTGTGGAGGAGGGCCGTCTTTCACCTGTAACGACTATCAACCATACGTCTCTAAAGACAAACACTTGTCTTTCGCATTCGGTGCTAGATCCGAATCCATCGGAGAAGGCAATTTCGAAGTGAGTTAATTGATCACTTGTTCTACTGGCTTTCTGTTACTGAGGGAAGTTGGAATCATCCCGGCTTCTCTCCTCTTCCAGTGCGCCTGCTAATGTCACTTTCTTTTCTCTTCCAACCAACCTCTTCTCGCAGTGCGCATGTTACGCTCTCAAATTCAATCAATTACCTGGCAAGACTTTAGTAGTACAAGCTATCAACGACGGGGGCGACGTTGCTCCCAACAATTTCGACATTCAAATCCCAGGTGAGTAGTGCATTCTGACTTCCCTTTTGATCCTCGACGACTGCTCTGACCACTGCTCTGTCTTTTCTGTCGACGTTCTCAGGAGGTGGAGTTGGTCTTTTCAATGGCTGTTCTTCGCAATGGGGAGCTCCTACTAACGGATGGGGTGAAAGGTATGTGTTTTTGTTTCGGATTTGTTCTTAACTTATGTTGTCTATTAAACAAAAGTGCTTCTTGCTTCTTTCTTCTTTCTTCTTCAGGTACGGAGGTGTCTCTTCTAGAGAACAATGCAACACCGTACCCCTAGCAATCAGAGCTGGTGAGTTTTGAATCTCAGTGGGAAATTACAGTAGGGTACAATTTCTAAAAGAAGGGTACAAAAGTGTACAGTCCTTCACAATCGTGTACAATGGTGTAAAACGAAAAATTCTTTTTCCTCTAAAACTCTCAGAATCGATTGGTATGACTTGTTAAAAGATTCGGTGACTGTTTTTAGAATTTTAAAGCATATACAAGAGCCTGTAGAGCGATCCCAAGGTTTTTGGGTTTGGAAGGGCAGCTGGCGAACGACGCGTGCAGCGATGCGAACACGACACTTTTTGACTTGATCTTTTTTCGTTTTGACTTTGGCATTTTCGAGCTAGCACTCTGTGCAACAAGAGAAAAGTATAAGAGAGAAGAAGAGGTCTTTCTCTCTTCTCTTCTTACACTACTACCATCACACCATCTAATCCACAATCTTGCCATCCACCCACTTCCAGATCTCTAAGATCTTAATTCTTTGTAGAATCGTATCAGAAACACTGTCTACGTATCTATCACTCGATTTAGTCGTCTTGGTGAGTAGTAGAACTTGTGGAATCACTCACTCTTTCTTCTCCTTCTCTTCTCTCAATCCAACGTCATCTACTGATCTAATCCTCTCTCTTTCCTTTCCATTCTTCATTATATCATATCGTCTTGTCACAGTGACTTTCATCTCGGTGAATTAGACGAGAATCAGATGTTGCCACACTCACTCAGTCTACTCCACCTGATCCAATTTCATCCAACTCTCTCTCTCTCTCTCTTCTCACACAGGCGATACACTCTTTTCGACATCTTCATTCTTATTGGTGACTATAACGTTGCTAATGGTCGAACTTTGGTGAGTCTCTCGAAAGTATTGATGCGAAGGTGGATGACAAATCGGGTGGGTGGGAGCAGATCAGACGAGGATGCAGACACAAAAGCCATGCTTGCTTCTGTGAAGTTGAATCAAAGCTAGTTGGATCGGGAATAATAGTACCTTCTAGATGATCTAGACGTCATTTGTTGAAGACGTCAGCGCGCGGAGAACGTTAGAGATGGAAGTGTTGTTCTTGGAGTGTTGCTCTCGAGCATACATTCTCACTGACAAGCATTCTTCTTCTTTTCAATCCATCTTATACTTATCCATACTCTACAGAACACACTTGGCTATCTCACTTGTCAAGTAAGTTGCAGAATGACGTAGTGATGAGGGATTCGATCCACTTTGCATGATGCTGATCTTCTTGTCTTTTCCTTTTCTCTTCTCCAACACTTTCTTCTCTATCTACTTCGACAGAACTCTCTCTCACTCTATCTATCAGTCTATCAGGTCGTTCTCAGTCCTTCCTGACTATCGTTTTACTCTCTCAACTTCAGGATATCCATCTCAAGGTGAGTATCTTCTCAAAGTCTCTTAGAATCAATCTCTATCTTGTACTTCTGTTATCTTTTGTTTGTTTACATACGTTTTACTTTGAAATATATCGTTTTTTCTCACTTTTTACTTTGGATTGTCGAGCAAGAAGAAGAGGAAATAAGAGGAAACATTTTTTCTTTTTTTTTTCAATTTACACGATTGTACACTCTTGTTTGTACACTTTTGTACACCACTGTTTTTTTTGTTTATGACCGGAACATGACTGTACACTTTTGTACCCTATTGTTTTCTTAGTCTAGAAAAAAAATTCGAACAAAGAAATTGTACACGATTGTGAAGGACTGTACACTTCTGTACCCTTTTGTACCCTACTTTTAGAAATTGTACCCTACTGTAATTTCCCACTGAGTTTGAATGACTAGAATAGACTTTGATGAGATCATGAGATCGCGTTCGTGTTCTGATTCAGATCCATCTTTTTTTCTCCTCAGGATGCCTCTGGAAGTTCGATTGGTTCGCAGGCAATCCAACCATCTCTGAGATCAGAAGAGTCAGATGTCCTAGAGCTTTGACTGATAAGTCTAGATGTATCAGAAAGGATGATGGCAAATGTCCAGACGCACCTCTTATGGAATAAAGCAGCACCAACCATTTCTGACTACAACGTAAGGATCTCGTACAGGAAATAGGACTCCGTGGTCTCGTTTCGTTCATTTGCTTTACCCTTCTTTGTCTCGCCACTTGATGTCTTTGTCTGTTCTATGACTTGCTTCCGAATCTGAATCGTTTTCGAACATGAATCGGTCCGAAAGAGATGCAAACCAGTGACGACTAATAATCGACGATCTGTTGCTGTCCTATAATCAGTCGAGATGCAGTCAGAAGAAGATTTGGGTCGATGCCAGTCGACTTTTCAAATGATGTGACATTAAGATGCTGAGTATAGAAGACAATGATGACGAGACGAGGCAGTCGCAAGAGCGATCTATACGAGAAAATGTTCTTCGGTGAAATGACTGTGCAACGCATCAACGATCGGAAATATGAACAGAGAAGAGTGATAAAGAGATTTAGCTAAACGAGAGCGAGAAGTGTTGATTGATTGTTCTTGTTGGTGATAATAAAGAGGGAGAAGAGAACTTGAAAGTGTTTGAGCGTTGAGATGAGAGAACTTGAAAGAGGATTCCAAAACCTCCTCATCCGTAGTTTGGTAGAGAACTAGCTGGAACGAAGTCAGACTTCGCATGAGGTCTCAGTGGATTACCTGGCATCTTCGACTTTGGAGCACTACATCCACCATCAAGTCGATTTCGAGGCCAGTCTTCCCCTAGACCACCTGCTTCAGCGTCCAGACCCCAAACGATCTTGGTTGGATCGTGGTAGGCATCCCAATGTCTGTTGATGTAGTCATGGGTAGGATAATCCTGGAAGGTAGAAGGAGATGTTCGAAGGGTGGTCAGACTCGCTTCTGGTTCATCAAGACGCGATTCGATAGAACCTCGTTTGGAGAAACTTACTGGTGGATCACAGCCGATATTGATGTTGTCTTCAGGCTGATATACCCTGACCCAGTCTATTAAGAGAGGAAAAGAAATGAGAAGTTAGCGTGAGAAGTCGCTTTGGACGACTGTCGATGCTCGTCAACAACTCACCTATCGACATGGTAGTTGGCCAAGTTAGTCTATCAAAGTCTGGAGTACCAAACGACTGGCTCAGGCCTAGATTGAGTATGAGATACATTGGTTCATTCGAAACAGGTCGTCTTCCAATCTCAGCGATAGGATCAGGATCGAGAGCAGCGTTGTTGAGTCTCCAAGATGGTTCTCCTCCCGAAGTCCAAGTGATGTGAGACTCGTCAGAGATTCCTGGAACGTATTCGAAACCGTACTCTGCGAATTGACCTCCAGGCATCTCAGTTGCTTCTTGAGGAACCGTCGTGATAGCAGAAGCAGCTTGTTGCAGGACGGCACCAGTGTAGGAGTTCAAGATGGATTGATCGGTGTAGAACTCGTAGGCTGGTCCAGAGGAGTTTGAGAACGTATAGAGGTTCTATTAGATTGGGGAAAGAGTAGAAGAAAAGGGGGAGAGTCAGAAAGAAGTCGAACCCTCATGATTTTCGAGAGTTCAGAGAGGTTTTGGAAACACTGACGTTGAAAGGAGCCAACTGGTAACTCTGAGAAACCTCCATTCTCCATCCACCAGTAGCTGGATCTCTACCTGCTTGAGCCTCGAATACATCTTGAGAGAAGATTAAAGAGAATGGCAAAAGGAGAGAAGACAGAAAACGGGTGAGCTATCAGCATCAGCTACTATTCGAAGCTCAAGCTCGATTCCAGAAACGCTTTCAACTCACCGATTTCTGGAGACGCTCTTCCTTTCCAACTTCCATCCGGCATCTTAGGTCCAGGATGATCTTCGTCAGGACAAGTGCATGCACTCAGCTTTTGACCGGTAGCCCAACTCAAAGATCGAGTGTTGTATGGACGATTGAAAGCGGAGGTTCCACCTCTGAGCGAAGCAGCTGGATTTCCTTGCGAATCCGTTTGATTCTGAAGAGTTCCTACGTCACAAGTCTCGTATGAATAAGGCCAAAGACCTTCTAGACTAGCTCCGTACCCAGCCTGAGTACATGATAGAAACGAAGGGAAGTGAGAGTCAGCTTCTCGACAACGAAGAATGTTCTAGCTTTTCTCCGCTTCCTGAATTCTACTCACACGTCCAAGATTACCCATAGACCAAAAAGCAGGCCTGGAGAAAAGGTCAAGAAAGAAGATAGAGAGAGAGCAGCGGTTAGCTTGGTCTGGCAGCACGAAGAGAGCTTCTTCAGCAATGTGCGACTCGCCATAGACCCGGTACATCTTCAAAAGCGAAAGGATCGGATCGGTGGAGATAGAGAGAGCAGAGAGAAAGAGGCGGTCAGCTTGGCTCGTTCGTATTAACAGAGCAATGTGCGACTCACCATTCCGACCAGGCAGTCTGATAGATGCCACCAAGTAACCACCAGTAAAGCAGAACTTGTTCCAGCTCTGCACCATTCCACCTAAAGAGAGAAACGAGAGCGTGGTAGCGATAAAGTCAGTAATCCAACGACGCTCTCTCGCCACCCGTTCAGACGCGAAATCTTCTCTCTCTCTCTACTCACCTCTGAAGTTCAGATTGTGATTTGGAGTTTCACTAAGAGTAATATGCATAGCTCCATCACTGGTAGTGACTGCTGCAGGATCGTACCACTCGTAATTCTGAGTACCTGTGATTCGAATCGAAGTAGAGAGTTTAGAAATCATCAGAGTCGTTCCGAAATCCAACCTCAAGCAATATTCAGAACAGATACTTACCCCAATAATGAAGGTCTACAGCTTCCCAAAAACTGAGCAAAGAAAAATAAGAGTAGAAAGAGTGAGCTACGAAGTCTCAATCTTCGTCACTGTCTTCTCAAGAGATGACTTCGAGACTGTTTTGATCTCTGTGTGCACTCACGGATCGTCTCCAGGGTAGAAACTACGACCATCTAAGTTGAACTCGTCTGAGAAGACCAATCTCTGTCTCTTTCCATCGAATCCAGTTCTGAACAAAGCATCTTCTGGAGTCTCCGGATCGATCAGTTGAGGTAGGTCAGGTAGATCAGCAATCTGACCAGATGCATTGACACCACCTAGATTCGATCCACCCGAAGTAGAAATGCTGCTTCTAGTCAATTCCGAAATGATCGGATAGGCAGCGAAAAGTCCCAGCATAGCCAACACCAAAAGAACCAGAAATCCAACATTGACAAGAGCTCTGACTGGGAAACCACCTGAATAGATTGAACCTGACTTGTGAGCATCTCTATAATCATGAAGAGCATCGTCTTCATCATCTGACATGTCTTGGGTCTTGGACATCCAAGCAGGTGTTGGATTCGAGCTGGCTTTCGAATAGCCTATAGATTTCGATTTACCTCCACCTCCTACTCTTGTTCTTCCACTACTATAACCTGAAGAGACGTAGCTGTTTGATGAAAATGGGATTGAAGAGTTCTTTGAATAGGATTCGTTTGAAGACGAAGACTCGTAATTCCTCGTGATGACGGCTGGCATTGCCAAGGAGGTTGAAGCTGATCTCGGATCCATCGAAGAAGGAAGATTTGGAAGATTGTATTGTCTCATTGAAGGTGGTGAGCTTCCATTACGAGGAGATCTTGGATTGTTGTAAGGCTGGTTTGGGAGAGAAGAGGGAAGAAAAATTTCAGGGATGAACGGTCTTGGCGTCTTTCATTTCTCTCTTTTGATCCTCTCGAAACCAAAACATCTCGTTTGAAAAACGGAACTCACTTGATATTGTCTAGCATTGGACCAACTTCTTTCATCAGAATGCTCTGTCGTGTCGGATCCAGGACCATTGAAGAGCAGTCTCTCTGCCGAAGATGGTCTACTTCCATCGCCCTTTTCAAGATGAGATCCATCTGAATAACTCATTATGATTGAAAGGACACTTGAAGATGGTCTTCTTTCGAGCTTACTGGGCTTTGAAGAAGAAATGATTCGAAAGGATCGTTATGAGGTAGAAGTAGAAAGAGCGAAGGAACTTGATGGGCCGAGTTGAAGGTCTTGGGCTCAAGAATGAAGCAGCGACTTGAGAGCTCTCCTTGAAGATTGAGGGTGATTGGTAGATTTGTAAAGAAAGGAAAGAAGAAGGAATCGAAAAGAAAAGTTTCAAAAGTCGACCTTTAAAAGGCTGGATGAGGGTGGTCGGTTTCTTCGACGTACCAGAGATTCACGTCTTGTTCTTTCTTGGCTCACTCGAGCCCCTCCAAACCCCTATCCAGAGAAACTCAGACAAACAGAATTGTCAATTTTTAGATTGACACGTACTTTGAACAATAGAAAATGACATCAGGGTAGATAGAAGCGTAGAATTGGATCAGAAACTTCAAGACGAGAAGAGTCGTTCATCCGTCATCGTGTACGCGTTCTCGAATCCTCGACGAACCCAGAAAGTAACAAAGATACCCAAGGATAATGAATTGCGAAAAGAACAAATAACGAAGACTAAAGAAATGATTGAGATGCGATAAAAAGGAAACAAGTGGGAAAGTCTAAGCTGAAAAAGAGACAAAAGATAAAACGAGTTCGAAAGAAGGAACGGTGGGTATTTGGAGTTTGAGAAAGACGAAAGACAGTGTAAGAACAGTAGGGAACCAATAAAACGACGATATAAAAGAGACATGAAGTTTTGTTTTGATTTGAGAAGGATTCTTGAGAGAGTAGAGAGACTTCGACGAAGGTTGCCATCGCTTCCGATCGATCAACGTCTTGCAACTCTCTGAACGACTTCGGTAAGAATGATGAAACCAACTCCAGCTCCCAATCCTGCGGGAGAGACAACAAAAGGGGTAGAAAAAGATGTGAGATTAGCTGCTTGGCTCCAAAGCCTTGCCTGATAGCTTTCTTTCTCCTTCTCCCCCCTTTCTTTTCTCGATGCTCTCGATGCAAACAACGAATGACTCACCCAAACAATAAGCAGGAATAGCACCAAGAGATAGCTTGGGATTACCCAATGAGAACGCTCCCCATCCCTCCGATTCAGAGAATTCCTCCTCTTCTTCATCCACCTTTGTAGCATCATTTCCAACAGAATTTTCTGCATAAGTCTTTCTTGGAGTCGAAGGACCAGAAGTTTGAGTTTCAATATCCTTGACACTACGAACACTACCACCATTTTCACTTGCTCCTTCTTCAGAATTGAAAATGTCTGATAATTTGGTTCTAGAAACGTCTCTCGAATGAGATGTAGTAGATCCGACTTCACTTGCGTTTTCCAGTGCTGCCAATTGTTCTTCCAACATTCCCATTCTACGAGCAAGAGATTCGAAACGAGCACGATCTGAGAAGGGTGAGAATTGAATGACAGTCAGAAACGGGGTTCGATATTTCCCTACCCTACTTTGCGTGTTTTGTATCATTGACTCACCTACTAAGACCATACTTCTCTTCTTGATACTGCCTTTTCCATCAGGAGAAGGAACCAAAGTAGTCATTGGAAGTCTGACTTTCAAACCAGATCCAGACTTTTCAGCTTTGGCAGCTTCGGCGACGGCTGCCTCGATGATTTCCTGTTGAGCTTCAATTTCTTCTTCGATCAACTCCAACTTCTCCGTATTTCCAGCAGCAGAAGATTCTTCAGTCACAACCTCCAATTTAGGCTCCTCAATGATTGGAAGCTCATCAGCTTTAGATTTCGAAGAGGCGTCTCCTTCGACTTGTTCTTCAGATTGATTTTCCAAAATTGGATCCGAGATCTCCTTTGCAGGACTGAATAGTTCCAACATCTTAGCGGCTCCTTTGTTAGGAGTAGTAGTGGTTGAGGATGTAGAGGAAGAACTAGTAGTTGAAGTCATCATAGAAGCAAGACTGCCTCTTCCACCAGTCTTTTTGGAAACGCTACGACTCAAAGTACCACCCCAAGCTCCTTTTCCTTCTTCTTCTGCAGCGCCCAATGGATTTCCAGTCTCTTCATCAACACCTCCAGCACGTAAAAGAGCTGCCAATTGAGTAGCTCTCTTGCTTCCCAAAGTACGTTGAGCTCCAGCTTCAGTAGCTTTGTTAACACTTGATAGAGTCGAAGCTTCAGAAGTGTTCTTCTTTTGAGAAGAACGACGTCCTAGAGGAGCATAGGGTGAAGCACCAGCAGCTGAATGTTGAGACATGTTACGCATATGATTTGGAGAAGGTGAAGCTGTAGGAATAGGAACTGAATTGATGTCTACTGAAGGAATTTCCTCATCCTTGACCTCCAATTCTTCTTCTGCCTTCTCTCCAGATAGAGCTCTACGTGGTGGAGATGGGGCATCGAATAGATCTCTAGCAGAACGATAAGTTTGAGGTGGAAAGAGATCATCGATGGATTTGGAGTTCTCCTTCACTTGCTCTGAGTTCGTCGGAGTAGGTCTCTTGAGAGTGAATCCTTCATCCTCAGATTCGTTATCGGCTTCAGCTCCAGCTTCTGGGTCAGCGACGACCTGAGCTAGAGAAGGGATGGACTCATTGACAGCTGGAGTTCCACCAGATGGGATTCTTCTAGCAGTTCCGAATCTAGGTGCATCTTCGTCCGAAGGTAAAGCTGCTAATTCTTCCGGAGTGTAAGTTGAAGCTCTGTATGGATTACTACTATTGCGAGGGACCTCTCTTCTACGAGGTCTGGCAGTAGAGATCCCGACGGCTTCGTCTTGATCTAGAACCAGTCCCAATCTTTGATCCAATGGATTGTCTTGTCTAACAGCAGAAGCTTCACTTTGACGAAGAAGTTCCTTCATGCTCTGTTCTTGTTCCTCGATGGAAACGTAAACTGGAGGTGGAGTTTGAGGTCCAGAAATCGAAGATCCGATAGAAGAGGTTCCAGTACTATTGTTTTGAGCTCTATCATGTGAAGATTGGTTCTTGTTGATGACTTGGGTTTCTTTGACCTTTTCTTCTCCTACTTCTTCATCATGTCCAACGCTTTCACTTTCAGATTCAGTGTCTCCAAATCCATGTAGATCTTCATCTTCTAGCTCACTAGCGAGAGCAGCTGCTTCTTGTTCAGACAAAGTTCCGAACCATTCCTCCAATTCAGCAGGAGAGATTTCGACCTTACGAGCTTGTCTACGACGAGGTTGTTCATCATTCTCGACATCACTCAAACTAGTGAAACTAGCAGCTCGTTCCTTGACAAATCCGTGTCCATAGATAGGAGCCATGACTTGACGAGGAGATCCATTTCCATTTGAACTTCCTTGTCGATGTTCGAAACTTCCACCAGAACCAGAACGAGATCCTCCTCCATGACCTAGAGCTACGAAACCTTCTTCTTCATCTTCCATTCCGTTCTCTGAAGCTGAATCCAAAGCTTGAATCATTCCACGAACGCGACGTCTTTCACGAAGACGTTTCAGAGTTCCTTTGTTGTTGGTCTTTGATGATTCTGGATTCTCGTCTGGCTCTTCTAGTACGTGACCTTCGATGTCTCTGGGAGCAGGGATCTCCTCTTCATCGTCGAGAGTTCTTGGCCAACCAGATCCAGCTGATCCTTGAAATCCCCAAATACGACCACGGAGACAGTCTAATAGTGGTAGGAGGTAAAAGAGGGGAGAAACGCAGGTTAGTCATCAATCTCAAGAGAGAGTTATGGAGAGATTTGGGATTTATTCCAACTCACTTCTTCTTAGCTTTCTAACAGCTTCCATCATCAAACTTCTCCATTTCAGGTTCAGACCTTCCTTTTCCAAATCCTCCTCTCTAAGTCTAAGAAAGACTCTACCTCCCATTCTGGAATTGCGAACATAAGCAGTGACGTCTTCTACGATTGGACGAGGAGTGAGACCAAGAACATGAGATAGATAGAGAGCTACTTGAGAAGGAGTCCATTGTTTAGGATTCGGTGGCAATTGGCTAACCAAAGCTTCCAAAGTTTCAGCGTCACTTTTGATTCCACCAAGTTCCTCATTGGATGGGAAGGAATGAATAGTCTTACTCCTACGAGGTGGTGCGCCTTGACTTTGAGTTAAACTTGGAGATGGTAATGGAGAAGGAGAATTACTTCCTACACTAGTTTTGTTTTGGATCGAAGAAGAAGATTGACTAGTTGGGATAGGTGGAAGAGGTCTCGAAGTCGAATGTTGAGATCGACCTTGGCTTGCAGTGAAGACTGAATCCGTAGTGACGGAACGTGGGATTGATTGATCCATTGATTGCTTT
This sequence comes from Hemileia vastatrix, assembly GCA_030280995.1. NCBI lineage: Eukaryota > Fungi > Basidiomycota > Pucciniomycetes > Pucciniales > Zaghouaniaceae > Hemileia > Hemileia vastatrix. Next base: position 1,712 of record JASXTE010000738.1, on the reverse strand, counting down.
GGACTTTGGGGTTGAACATCCATTCCACGAGGACGAGAACGAGTAGCAGTGACTAGAGAATGAGATCTGTTGAGATAAGAGTAGCCAGATGGCACGGCTCCTCCTGGAGTGAAGGCGCCAGAAGCGGCTGTTTGGATGAAAAGGTAGATGAACAGAAAAGAGGCGGCATGTCAGAATGAGCTCCATCTGATCAGCGAAGGAGTTGGGAAAAGCTGAGATTGATTGAGACTGCACTCTAACTCTAGCATCCACCCAATCTCATCCAGTCTGACTCCTCTGTAGCGCTTTTGCCATGGCTATCAATTCTTTCCCATGATTCCATCCACTCATCCAATGCGTCATGATTCTGATTGTAATGAATTCTATACTGACCATGTTCCTTTGATTGAGACTGAGAAGCAGACTGTTCATTGATTGAACCGGATGAGTCCTTTCTGATGTGACCGCTTGGTCTTGAAGGGACAGAGATGCCAGCAGATCTCAAATTAGACAGTGAATTCGAATTGGATAGTTTTGGAGAGGATGAAGCAGGAGAGCAGCTCATCTCTGAAGAGTTGGATTGGATTGAGTGTTGTTGCTGAGAATTGAGTTTCGAGAGTCGTTAAGCAAGGTTTCGTTAGATTGAAAGGGCCAGAGTAGAGAGAAGTGGATGTGGATCGTTAAGAGTCGTTAAAGGAAATGGAGAAAGGGAAAGATGCGGAGAAGATGGATGGATAGAATGATATGGTTGTGGGCAAGAGAGAGGAGAGGAAAAGGGGCTTAATTCGCAGCTTCCAGATACATATCATTATTCATTCTGCTTCCAATCTTTTATCGTCTTTTGACAGACAAACGAAGTGACAGAAAAGCTGTTGACCGGAGAAGCTCAGATAACAGATTCAAATGTCTAATACGGGGCCAAAAGAGATAACATGTGGTATATAGGCCTGGTAGTTATTGTTTACCCTCGACGTTCTGCGCTCGCTTCAACGATGATGGATTGAGAAGCTCTCGTTAATATTCTGGGAGAAATTCGATACTCTCTTGCCTTTGAAAGAATCAGCTTGAGAGCTCTGAATGAAGCAAGTGAAAATTCCGAGCAATGAAAGAACAGTTGGACGTTGGCCTGGCCATCATAACCACCGAATCAACGCTTTTCAAACCTGGTACCTCCCAGGTCGTAAAAGATTTCCAACGCTCAATCGCTTTCTTCTCGTCCAGATCGACTGGAAACGAGTCTTTGAAGAAGAGTGCGAGTCAGGAAAGAGTAGTTGAAGAGGAGTGATGAGACTTCTCTGAGAAAAGCCCACAGCAAATCAGGGATTGGACGCTCTTTGAACTTGCTACCTCCGAGCTCCCAGAGAATGACCGAGGCTCAAATGCTTTTCATGCGTCCGGTTCGACTCGAAACGAGTCTTTGAAGGTCAGAGCCAGTCGGAAAGGAGTCAATGACGAGCAGAGACGAGAATTCTCGAGACTGGCCTTCGCACAAACCAGCCGATTGAGCGCTGTTCAAACTTCCTACCTCCAAGATCGTAGAAGATGTCCAACGCTCAAATGCTTCTTGATGATCTGGATCGACTTGAAACGATTCTTTGGAAGTGAGAGAGTGTCGGGAAGAGTCACTGACGAGCTTTTCCCCACGATCTTCCAGGGAACGATGAGCCTTGTCAATACTGGTACACAGCTTGACACTCTGCGCTTCAACGTCTGCTGGAGTGTAAAACTCTCAC
>JASXTE010000456.1:0-44668 GCA_030280995.1 Hemileia vastatrix | reverse complement strand
AGGGATTCCATTGAAAGCTTCTTGACCTTTGACGACAGGAGTTAAACAATGCGAGAATTCATAAATCTCAGTCATCGAGAGATAATCCAAATCTCTAAGATATTCGGAACTTGCTCTTGGACTCTTCGAACCCAACAGAGTCAATCTGACATTTGGAGTATCGATTCCACCGAACGAAGAAGTCAATGGAGATAGCAGATAGCAGATATGAGCTGCTTCATGCCAATCTCCAGCCAAAAGACCATCTCCGATGGCAGTCAACGAGGCAGAGTCTCCTGCGCTTCGATTGGCTACTACCATAGCTGCAGCTTGACGCCATTTGGGTTGGACATCCGAAGGGGAAGAAGGTGAAGTGATGGTTGAAGTTGAATCCCCGGAAGCGAGAAGTGCATGAGTACTCAGATTCGAGGTCGATGGGAGACCAGGAGCCGAAGTCGATGAAGGTTTCGGTCGGAAGAGTGAATAAACTGTTGAGGGATCGAATGTGAGATAAAGGGATACCAAAAAGATGAGTAAAATTAAGAGATTGAGTTTCCATGATGTAAAGTGAGAAGGGAAACTCACCTTCACTTGTTGTTGACCAGAGATCAAATCGTAAACGACTTTCAAACCCAATCTTTCTTCAGAAACGACTCCACTAGAGCCATCTTCGTTTGTTCCCAAGACTTCGTAATAAGAAAACTTGCTGACCACATCTCTCCAGCACTCCTTATCAACGGAACTAGCGATGGTCAAAGCATGAGACCACATCTTGTTCTCGACAGCTAAACTGACAGCTTCCCTTCTAGAGCCTTTGAGAAGTAGAGAAGTGATCTCATCCAAGAAAGACGTTTCAGTTCGTACGTCTTGACGACTTCATTCTTCTGATTTAAGTTCGAATTGTTGAAAGGTGAGATAAAGTTTGGAGCGGTTGAAGGATTGAGATCCGATGAATTCTCAATCAATAAATCCCTAACTTCCGAATCAAACTTGACATTGTTGACAATGTTACCATCGTTTTCCAAGATGACAGCCAACAATCTCAAAAGCAAAATCTTATCTTCTTCCTTTCTGACCTTTCTTTCTGATTCTTCATCTTGATTGACGATTCCATTCGAAGAAAGATTGCCTCCTCCACCAACAACGAGAGCATTTGAACCTCTTCTTCTAAGATAACCCAAACCTTTCTTCATTTCCTCAGCTTTCTCCTTCAAGACCTTGATCAGATGAGTCTTCTTGTTCTTGTTGAGTGAAGAAATCGTTCCAGTTCCACTTCCAGTAGCTTTACTGAATGCACTTGTTGCAGAGCTGGTAGAACCTTCGAATAGAGGACCATTTAAACAATCAGGTTCAAAGACTGAAGAGTAACAATTGGTAGGAATGACATTTTTCAGACTTCTGATTGAAACCTTGGTTGGGAATTCGGATCTCGAATTCGTTGCATCATCATTCCCATTCCACTGTTACCTTCCAAGTGGAAGAGGAATCGAAACTTGGGAAATAAGTCAACAATTTCCCATCTAGACCGAAATTGATCAATGGGATTCTAGCAGTCCTCTTTTCTTCCAAAACGTCATGATGACCATTTCCGCCAATTGCAGAGGCACTTCTGGAATGAGATGGCAAGGAAGAATTCATTCCTGCTCCTCATAGTCAGAAGTAGGACCGTAATTGCTCACGTTGGAAGGAGCATAAGGCGAGACTGGTGGTGGGGCTCCTTGATTGAATCCAGACTGTTGTTGTTGAGTGAAATAGCTGCCACCATTCTCGGATCCATTTGCGGTTCCAGGAGTATTGTTAGAGGAGGGACCATAATCGTAACCTCCAGAGGCAGGTGCAGATTTAGGTACCATTCCATAATTGTCATTCGAATTTTGATCTCTCTGTTGATTGTAATTGGAACCGAAACTATTGGCTGAATGTGGAGGTTGTCTATAGTTCGTAGTTGACGGATCGTAAGGTGAACTTTGAGAAGCATTTGGATCTGATGGGAATTGATTCGAATATGGACCTTGTTGATTCAATGGAGTCGAAGGTAAATTAGAAGGAACATGGGCATTCAATTGAGAGGCATCTTGATTTTCAGCTTCGTAAGGATTATAGACTTCATTAGCAGTTTCATAATTTGTCGAATTGAATCCTCCATAACCATCTGGAGTTTGTTGATAACCATTCGAGAAACCTATTTCTCCTCCATCTTGATACAATCCATCTTCATTCAGAGAAGTGGTTGGAGCTGACCGATCCTGATTCTCTGAACTGTATCCACTCGGATTGTAAGGGTCATAAACAGTTTCCGAAGTTCTGTTGACTAAATGGTTGACTTGCATGTTCAGTATCGGTCGAACTGGAAGAGAGAGAATGAGTCGGAGCAGGAGCATAAGGATCGTAAGTGGAAGTGGAAGTGGAAGTTGAAGTAGGACCATAAGGATTTGAGTTCACATCATCTGAAGAGGGAGCATAATGGTTTGAGTTTGGATCATTGGAAGGATCTGGTCCATAGGGATTTGAATTCGGATCGTTGGAATAATCATAACCTTCGTTCGTCGAATCATTATTCTCTTGATTGTTCTCATAACTTCCATATCCCCCTTGGTCTTGGTAAGCTCCATATTCCATTCCAGCTCCTTCATATCCATTTTCTACTCCTTGAGATTGTGGTTCGTAAGATCCCTCAACGCCAGCTTGAGGTTGATAATTTCCACCCTCAACATCACCTGTCTCCTCTTGATTTTGATTTGAATAATCATAACTTCCATACCCATAACCATAGTCATTCCCTTGATTTTGATAAGCTCCGTATTCACCACCTGCATTTTCAGGATCAAGAATTGAACCTTGACCTTCAGTTTCTACAGTTGAAGATGGCATTTCAGCTTCTCCTCCTTCTTGAGCATTGAAACCAATTTCAGGATCTTGAAGTGTCATCTCGGAAGTTTGATTCTCATTGAAAGGGGAAGGAGCCTTCGGAATTGGAGCTTGACTTTCTTGATCTGTAGATAGTTTCTCATCATCGTTCAAATTCAAACTTTCCAACTCTTTCTCGACTGGAATCTTCGAGTCCTCTTCTGGAGTTGGAGTGTTTTCATCCGATTCTTGAATTTCTTGAATGACTTCCTCCTTCTCCAATCCCAAAGATTCATTCTCCTCCTTCCCATCATTGACTTTACTTGATTCTTCTTCATCTTGAATTCTAATTTCAGGTTTCAATGAATCCTTCTGACCGATTTCTCCTTCATCTCTATCATTATCAGAAGAAACCTTAGCTTCCAAACCTTGAATCCAACCTTGATCTCCATCTCCATCTTCTTGATTCCCTTCAACTTGAGCATCACCACCATCTTCGATTTCCCAAGGAAGTTTCCCTTCTCCTTCTCCTTCCGGAACTCTATTCTCTTCTTCTAGAGATTGAGGTTCCAAGGCCAAGATTTCCTTGTTACCACTTTCAGGAGTAGGAGTTCCAACCATTTCCTTAGGAATCTCGTAAACTCCCAAGGATGATTTCTTGGAAGAAGGTCCTCGTGGTGGACCTTTTGGTGGTGGTCCACAGCTGAAGCTGAAGCCGGACTTGAAGAAGTTGGCGGTGGTGGAGTTGCAGTAGAGATTGGATTGATGAAAGATTAGGATTTGAAGGTTGTGGATCATAAGGAGATTGATTCCTAGGAGGTGGAGGAATGGAAGCTCCATTTGAAGTATCTTGAAAAGTATTGTTTGGATAATAAGTATCGTTAGACGTCGATTGGGTTGAGAAGTAGAATATTGATGATTTTCAATTTGAGAAGTTGGAATTGGTGCATAAGGATCATAACTTTGTTCTTGTACTTGTTGTTGAGGGGGAGGAGCAATTGATGAATCGTATTGTTGTTGAGAAGGATCGTAATAATTACCATGTTGAGTAGAAGGATCATATTGATTAGATTGAGAAGCATCGTATTGAGAAGGATAATCTGCTTGTTGATTAGTTGGATCATAATTAGTCTGATTCACATCATACTGTCCTTGTGAATTTGGATCGTATTGATAATTCGAATCATAATTCTGTTGAGATGGATCATATTGTTGTTGAGATGAATCAGAAGCATATTGTTGATTTTCATAACCTTGATGATAACCTTCTTGAGGTTGATAATCATATTGACCTTGATGACTCTGATCATAACCTACTCCTCCTTGAGTAGTATCATAGTAGATCCAATTTCCACTCTCGTCATAATAACCATGATCGTATTGTTGTTGCTGTTGATCATAAGCTCCAGTCTCATTCGGATGATAACCTTCCTGTCCAACTACTGCAGCTTGATTCTGATCGTATCCGACTCCTACTACGCCAGATGAAGAGTAATCATAAGCTGAAGGATCAGTTGAATAATCATATTGTTGTTGTTGATGTTGATCCCAAGTAGGATTAGTGGTAGATTGAGATTGATGATCGAATCCTACCTGTTGCTGCTGCTGCTGCTCGATCCCTCCACCAATCTCAGTTTGAGCGGTATTTGCCCCTCTCGCTCCTCCTTCTCCCACTAACCAATCATCATTACCATCATTCGCCTCGCCAAACAAGGCGGTGGGAGAAGGGATTGCAGATTCGATGGAAGTTGCCGATGGAGGAGGTTGAAGAGATGGATGTGATTGTGAAGTAGGTGCAGTGGCAGACTGAGAATCGACTTGGAGTGAAGATGGATGTTGATGAAGTTGTTCTTGAGTGACTTGATCATGAACTGGTTCTTGTACTTGATTATCAGAAATGGTAGAGAAGGGATCCTCTTGTTGATTTTCATCGTCCTGACCAAAGAGAGAAGCAGCGTTGGCTATGCTCGGTTTGGGCTGATGCGAACTCATCTTCTAGTCAATCGGGAATGAGATTGCGAGAACCAGAACTGGAATCCGGGGCTAGAAATTGAGGATGAGAAGGATGGAGGATTGGAAGAAGTATCCAAGTGAATCGAGCCAGCCAGCGGATAGAAAAGGAAAGGAGAGAGAGAGAGAGCAAGCTGGTTGAGTCTTGATTCCTTTGTCTTTGCTCTGTTCTGTTCTAGCTCCTAGCTGGAGGAACTAGGATGTGTTGATGATAGCCGGACTCCAATTGATCGATATAGCGACCAATATGATGGTAGAGAGACAAGAAGAGAAGGAAGAGAAGATCTTGTCCATCGACTTATACTGCAGTTCATCGGCTCCAATCTCCTGGAATCATCTCTTTGATTTCCATTCTATTAAGTCTAGTCTAGATCTACAATTTGATCATCTCTTGTCAGCAAGAGAGAGCAATCTGATGCGACAATCATGACGCAGCATTCATCAATCCATCATCATCACACCTTCTCTATCAATCGACGACGGACAACGAGTTTCTCTTTCTCTTTCTCATTGCTATTCTCGATTCTATTCTTTATTTCATCCCTTTCATTAACTCAAGCTTCACCAAGTCTAAATCTCAATCTCAACTCGACAATCAAATCCACATTCGACGAATCCTTGACTCTAAAACCTTTACCAGATGGTAAACTTCTAGCTTCCTTTTCTTTCAAATTGAATTCAATCTCTACTTCCTCATCAGAATCACAATCCCTATCCCTTTCTCAAGAACAAGATCATGGTCCTTTATCCACTCAAAACTTCAACCTCTTACCAAGACAATTGATTCAAATCGCAAGATCTAGAAATGTCAAAGATTTACATCTAAGTCTTAATACTGGTAGGTGGGATTATCAACGTTGGGGTTTCCCTATCTTCAATGTTAGACAGCAAGTTGGTAATGGTAGGATCAATGAAATAGAGGTTGGAGAGGAAAATATAGCTAGTGGAGCTCAAATGTGGGCTAACTTGATAGATGGGAGATGGTGATGAGATCAGAATGACAAGAATGGGTGAGTTTCCAAGTATCAAGGGTGGTTTGATTACTACTGTTTCAGTTGTTTACTTCCATTGTGGAGAGATAAATGCTGTCGAAGAGGGAGATAGATCAAATTCACAGCAAATTTTAGCAGAATCATCGAATGATTGAATCTGGCTTTTGAAGAGATGATCGGTTTCCTCTTCTAAAATCCCCTTCGGTAGCCTTTGAGATGTAGTTCTACTAATCAAGTCAATTCAGAACTTACACGAGAGCATATGGCATTCTTTGAAGAAAGGGCTCCTGTTTGGAAACCTCACCCAGGAGCTTCTCATCCCTTGACCCAAATTGACTTAATTTCTCTCTTCTAATTTCTGTCCCAACTTATCCCTCTTGGGTTCTTTTCAACATTTACAGTTCGAATCCTTTCATCAATCCCTTCAAACCTTCTTACAAGATGGAGATCTCTAGCTTCTTCTCTAGCCGGTTTATTCTGTGCTTCTCTGGATGCTTTGGATTCCAAAGTCACTTCCATCCCCAATTTTCCTGAAATCTTTACCACTTCTTCAACTTCTACCTCATCTTCATCTTCATCACTTGTCAATCCTCAAGACCTAGATTCATCAACAACTCTTCTACACGGTTTCCTACCGACTGAAAACATTTGCACTGAGATCTAACTCCCTTTTTGAAGTCTTTGCCATGTAAGAATAAGGCTGGTTTGGCAAGTCTTTTTGACTCCTCATGAATTGTTTGGAGCTGGTTTTCATGGAATGTCGATTCATTTGTGGAAGGTGAATCAAAAAGGTGAAACTTTTAAGACGAGGGATGAACTTGGAAGTGATGAGGAAGGAGAAAGGATAGAGGTTGAAGAAAGAGGTTGGAAAGTGGAATTGAACTTTCAAGTCGTTTTCAGTCCTGCTTTGAAGGAGGACATTGGTAGAAGAGGTGAGTTTGATGAACCTCTTGAAAGTAGTCGAGAAACTCTTTCATTTTCTTAAGCTGAGAGACATTCCTTTCTCCTTTTTTTCCAATCTCAAAACAATCAGATTGGAGTCTCTCAGATCTTTTCCGAAAGAAATTAGAGAATTCATGTCCTTTAGCAGATACTTCCATCATTAGAATTCTCAAACCTTCTACCAATCCTCCTTCGACAAGTTCAAAGAAATCTTCTGGATTGAAACAACTTTCAGTAAAAGATCGTTTCGTTTTGAATCCTTTACCTCCTTCTGAGATCAGATCCAATATCACTTCATCCAAACCTTTGACTTCAAAATCCAAAGATGATGATGAGGAGGAGGATGATGATGATGAGGAAGAAGATTTAGAAATTCTGAAAGAAAATCAAAGAATGGAAGAAAATCGATTCTATGATAGATTGAATAAGGATGGTCATTTGATTTATGACGTTTCGGATTTGAGTCGATACCAAGATGGAGTTTTGGATCTGGGAATGAGTTGGCCTGGAGAAACGTTTTTGAATATCGTGAGTAAGGAAGCCAATCTTTTGAGAATGTCGAAAGATCTTCAAAGACGTGTTGTTGCTCCTTGATTCTGATGCCAAAGTCATACCTTCTCTTCTTCTGAAACAGCGGATCGAATCCTACCACCTCCGATTACTGCTGAGAGATCCTTCAAAGGTTATGGTCAGGAGAGAGGAACTATAGAGCTGAAGATAAGGAATAATCAGATGGGAAAGGAAATCAACGTTCTTTATTTCGAACAGTTACCTTGGTTCGTCAAACCTCTTCTTCATACGATGAAGACCGAAGTTATCGAGGACGAATTCGGTGAGTCTCTTCCTTGACTTTTCTGTTTGACTCGTTCAAATCAAGCAGAATGTTTATACTGACTGAAGGGATCCTCGATCTTCACTTCTTCTTCAATCAGATGAGAATTCTCCAATCGTTCATTTCACGGACGATCTAACCCTACCAATCTTGAACTCTATCAACTACCAACCTTCAGTACCACGAGAGTCATCAGCTTTGATAGAAGCCAACCTCCGCATTCCAGCTACAAGTCAAATCATCTTAACCTACGAGTTCGAGAAAGCTTTCTTGAGGTATATGGAACATCCACCTGATGCTCATCGAGGTTTCGATTTACCTCCTGCAATCATCAAAGTCTTGGATGAAGAACTTCAATCTGAAACTAGCTCTTTACAAGTCTATGATGGAAAGGGAAAGGAAAAGCTCAAACTCAAGAAAGGGTTTGGAAAGAAGTCAAAGAGGATCCCAAAGATTTTCACCACTACTAGTTTGGTCGAATTGGCAGTTCCGGATTTCAGTATGCCTTACAACGTTATCATTATGACTAGTACTGTCATTGCTCTCTTCTTTGGCTCGGTTTTCAATAATCTCGTAAGGAGTTATAAGGATTTGGTGGTTGATGTCTGACGGGACGAAGGGAGATCCTAGCTTGCAATTTACAAAGTCATTCTTTTGTCGGACTCTGATACATCATGTTCAATATAGAGGAAACATTTTCGACATTGTGTGAACAAACTGAATCGTAATCAAGGATATGAAGTTCTTTGTTATCCTCCGATCTGTCCTAACATTACATCAACTTCATCGGGGTCTTCAAGATCGTCTAGATAAGTGTGAAGTCGAGTCGATAATAGATCTGGTCAGACCCGAAACAAATGTGTACCCATCGATGGTCTATAGAACGATTTTCGATCGAAGTCAAACTCACAGAGGTCACAAAGTCTGTCACCCTCCCCCATCCTTACACCGCCGCAAAAAAAGCGTAGCTCACCAACGTCCGCCACGTTTTCCAACAGCGCAACCCTGTCAAAGAGATTTCCCGCTCGACTTCGTTTGTTCACCTTGACGAAATACTTGACTGGCGTTCCAGGAGGATCAGTCGTCTTCCTCAACCTGAAATCGGTTTCGGTTCTCAACTCAACACAAATCGGAATCTGCCTCAAAGACGAAGATTCCTTGTCGGTCGCTTTCCGATAAGACAGTGACAGCTTTGCACCTTCTAAGAGTTGGATCTCACAGAGAATCGACGAATCCAATGGCGCATGTCCATCAAATGTCAAAGTCTGAGTGTCGATCGAGATCAGGAGAAGAGCGTGGATTTTCCTCTTGACTGCATAGGAAGACAGATTGGAAGTGAACAAGGAAATGTTGCGTGTGGGTTCAGAACAAGAAGTCGCGAAGAAATTTCCAAAATATGCTCACCGTCTAGTATCGATTCAGAAGCCTTAACCATCAGCTCGAATTCTTCTCCGTTGACAACATCAATAATGACCAAAGAATACCTTTGTAGAAGAATCTCCAAGTTCGCTCCACTAGTGATGTTGTAGGCGCTAAGTGGCAGATCGTCTTCGAAAGGTGCTTCTGAAATCGAATAAGATTGCTTGCGTTCCATCAAGTAGCAACTGCTGTGATTAAGATGTCGAACTAGAGCCATTCGCCCATCTTCATCAAATCTAACCACTTGATGATTGACAGGGAAGTCTTTCTTGCGACTGATCATTTCCTTGACTGGAAGGAGAAGCAAAAGAAAAGAAGAAATCCGGGAGCTTGAGATCAGTGTATTAGAAGCGTAACAAGAATGCAAGAGTGATCAAACACTCGACAGGTACTTACGGTCTTTGACTTTTGTAGTAGACGGAGATACTTTCAAATCAAAGAATGAGCCATTCTCAGCCTTCAAATGTAGAAGGACGTGTGTGAGAGCATCTTCTAGCTGAAGAAGTCCACAGGATTCTTCGTCGAGCTGTCCGCAGGACAAAGCCTCTAAAAGCCGATGTCCTCTGCAAGTGAGGTGATATGACTGAGAATCCAAGTGTTTGCATAGCAGCAAAGACTGCAGAAGATAAGTTTTGACGTCGAGAAGCCTCTGTGAATGATAGCACTCTCGCGTCACCTCGAAAGCTTCGGCTCCGTCCAGAGATGGGACCTGAAGCTTAAACTTAGATGTTTTGGAAAGAAAGTGAAGAACATCATTGGTTTTGATTCCCAGACTAGCCAGACTTGCAGTGAGTGGTCTCAAAGAGACGCCTTTCCAAACCAATTAACCTCTCGACGCAAATTTCAGATCTTTATCAGCTGCTTTTTCTAGAACTGTTGGGACAGGCAAGGACAGAGAAGTGTCAGAAGTCAGCAAAACTCATAAGCTGATACATGTGTCCGAAAGAAATTCGCAAAACTTGCCGTCGGAAACTGAAGTTGACTGATCTGTCTGAAGAGAAACTTGATGAGACTTGTAATTCTTGCCGTCTCTGACTTCTATCAGGGTCAGATTGAAAGAATACGTTGGATCGTCTGCTCCTTCTGAAAGATTGAGCGTGACTCCGGTTGCGATTCCACAAGAAGCAAGGGTAGATTCGCTATTCAAAGGTGTCCCTTTGGTCCAAAGTCTGGGAAGGAGAAGCTCATGCTCGATAGACTCGATTACTGCAGAGTTCGGGTGAAAGATCAATCGCAATTAGCTCATGTTTTAGATATTAACGTGATTGGATCTATAGAGGAAGAAATAGGAGACACATACTCGCCTTCTTGGACTCTGACACTTGAAGGAGAGCGAAATGAAACAAAGTCGAAAGACTTGTTCAAAGGATTCTCTACTCTGACTGAGTAGATGATCAGATTCGAGTCTACTAAGTGATAAGACTCATCATCATGCTCGATGTTTTTAACAAGCTCAATAGGCATAATGTGTAGAGCGTAGAGAGAGATCTGGATGGACGGAGAGCGAGTAGGATGAAAAAGGGAGATGAAGAAGAAGAGCTGGATCAGCAGGGAGCTTCTAGAACTCTGTACTATCTCACTCGTCCAGATAGCTTGACAGATTCTAGAAGATCGTAGGAACTCACATGAAGGAGAAAGGAAGATGTGTTGGTTCAGTGTCAGGATCGAAATTCGATCTTTTGGAAACATGAAAAGGCTCTTGATCCTCGAACCGAACATTTGAATCCGAACGTCTCCTATAACGCCGTCCGAGCTGAGAGATTACAAAGCTCGGAAACTACTAACAGAATTCCAGATACTTTGGTCCGGAGATCCATCGGAGAGAATCCATCCAGAGGCAAAAGTGGCTACTTACTTAGAGGTGGACCTGGACAGCTCAGATCATCAGGCAAAAAGAAAAAATCGATTGTGATCCTTTTCTCTCCTGGAATTGCAAAAAGCATTCATTCTAAGTCATAGAACTAGAAAGAAAGGCCGTGAATGATGATTGGGGATTATAAGGGTATAGTAGTTGAAGGTTGGCAGGTTCACTCTCTTCTAAGGTTCGCTCTCTTCTTAGAACCTCATCCGCTGTAAGTGATAGAAGCCATTCAATTGCGCCTCTGAGCTTTTGAGTCGGGCTGTTCAAGTAAGGAGTCCCTGAAATGGACCGCAACTATGCCAGTCTCTTTTTTTGCCACCTCTTGCTGAATTCTTCTCAAGCACGTTTTGGTGTTCAAGCTGGTCTCTGGAACTTATCAGAAACGCATAGATTTCAATACGAATGCATGCTGAAAGCCGATTTTCTTTCTAAAGACTATGTACAGAGCTCTGGCATGCATAATCAGGAGAAGAGATAGCGAGAGCCGAGGCAGAGCTCGTCTTCTCCACGAATCTCAGTTGCTACGAGATTCTTCATCCTCCTGTTTGCTCCTGAAATACGAGGACCTTTGTTCCATGCTCTTTCTGGCCCCCTGAAGAAAGAGTCAAACACAAAACAGATGAAGATACAGATCAGACGGATTCTTCAGGTCTCCCAAAGACTCAATGCGTATACTTGTAAGTACTCACAAGCGCTGAATCTCAGCCTTTCTTCCACGCGTTCCCCACTATCATCATAAAGAAAGCGTAATTTACGTCTCTCGATCCCTTCCAACACGGAAATTCTCTCAAACAAAGCGTCAGTGCGACTCTTCTTCTCGACGTTGATGCTATAATCGTTAACCCAGTTAGGCGAAATTGTGAACCTTATGAGAGACGAAGGCTCTTTTTGGAAGCGCTTGTCATAAGATAGAGACAAGGCTCCGCCATCTAGTAATTGAATTTCGCAAAGGATTGCAGAGTCAAAAGGAAGATCACCTTCCAGCTTCAGAGTTTGCTCATCTTTTGGGACTTCGAGAAGAGCTTGGATCTTTTTCTTGACTGGAGAAGAGAATCCGAGCAGCGGAAAAGGGAAAATGCGTAAGCCTAGAGCAAGAAAGATGGACTCGTCAAAGAGAAGTTCCTTACCGTCTAATACCGTCTCGCAAGCTTTGACCATCAGTTTGAATACTTCTCCGTTGACGACATCGGTGACAACCAAAGGATACCTCTGGAGAATTATCTCTACACTTGCTCCACTGACGACGTTATAGACACTGAAAGGTAGTTTGTCTTCGAAAGTACCTTCCGCCCATCCCCAAGGGTCTTTGGGCTGCATAGAATAACGATTGCTGTGAACAAACTCCTGGTAGAGAGCATTTCGCCCAGCTTTATCGAATCTAAGCAGTTGATGACTGACAGGGAAGTCTTTCTTCCGACTGATGATTTCCTTGACTTAATATATGGGATACAGAGACATCAGAGAAAGAAACATTGGAAAGTAGGGGGGGAAAACAGATGGAGGAAGTGATCAAAATCAGCGAATCTCAGATTTCAAAGACAGAGGTCTAGAATGCAACTTTGATCAAGACCTGGATTGAACACTCACTCTCTCCACAGTTCAAGGACGATTTGACTCTCAAATCAAAGAAAGAACCAGTCTCAGTCTCGAAATGCACGATAGTAGCGTCGGGGACGGTGGCTAGTTGAAGAAGTGCACACGATTGTCCGACGAGCTCGTTGATATGAGTGAGGATCTAGAGGCCTGCCTGGCAGCAAAGACTGCAGAAGATGGGCTTTGACGTCGAGAAGCCTCTGTGAATGATAGTATTCTAGTTCCACCTCAAAAGCTTCGGCCCCGTCCAGAGATGGCACTTGAAGTTTGAACTTGAATGGTTTGGGATGAAAATAAAGAACTTCTTTGTTCTTAATTCCAAGACTCGATAATTCACTTGCTTGTGGTAAGTTCACGCCTTTGTAAACCAAGCGACCTCTTTCAGCATACTTCGCATCCATGTTTCGAAGGACTGTGAAGGTCGAAGGGGAGGATCAGAAGAGTGCAAAGTATCAGATTTGTCACAAACTAAATTTTCGGGAATAAATATGTGTCTTAAGGATAGGACTTACCATCCGAAATCGAAGTACCGTAAGCTGTATTACGAAGAGAGATCTGAAAAGACTTGTACTTCTTCTTCCCTCTGACCTCGATTAGGGTCAGATCCAGATCGTATTCTCCGTACGCACCCCGTTCACAAAGTTGAAGTACATCTCCGGTTGTGACTTCACAGTAAGCAAGAGTGGAAGTGCTATTCAAGACTTTCTCCCCCTTGCAGAGTCGTGGAGCACGTAAATCGTGTCTGAGAGAATCGATCACTGCAGGAATCAGGAAAGAAGAGATTCATCAAAAACTTTTATAGCACATGAAATTATGTTGCAGCAGGAGTGCTCAGCTCACCTTCTTAGATTGTGATGCTTGAAGGAGAGCGAAACGAGACAAGAGAATTGGAAAGACTTTCGACTCTGACGGAGTAGATGATCAGATCGGATTCCACTACATCGTAGATCTCATCATCATGCTCGACGTCTTGGATCAGCTCGATTGGCATAAGGTGTAGAGTGTAGAGCGAGCTGGATGGAGAGCAAGCAAAGATGAAAACAGGAGATGAAGAAGAAGAGCATCAGCAAGGAGCTTCTAGATTTCTGTATCTTGTGATGTTCAAATCTTGATCATGAGGTGTCATAATCGAGTCTAAGGAGCTTTGACTGTTGGTATTGGGAGAGAAGGTGGATGTAAGTTCGTGGGAGTGGAAGCTAGTGGAAGTGAAAGGAAACGAGCAACTGAACGCGACTTCACTCTATTATCCTTGTCTTCTCAAATTCTCACGCTGCTGAAGTAAGATCAAAAGGTCAGGAAAAGAAACAAATCATTCATATGGTACACGGCGTGGAAAGACATAATGTTGACTCAGTCAAAGAGATGGAAGGGAAGGGGACAAGGGAAAGAAAAGAAACGAGAAGACGATGCGACAGAGGACAAGAGATGAAGGGAAAGCGAATCGGAATAAAGAGATAGAAGAGGAGAGAGAGAGATGAACGAGAGACTCAGATTCGAACATGATTGTGAAAGGAAGAAACATTAGTTGGTCTTGATGGATTTCTGGTTTTTTCTTAAACGGTTTTCTGATGATGAGATTGTCTTTTGAGATGAGATCGAGAAAGAGAAGATTGCTTTTCACCTTTTTTTATATACTGCTATAACTAGATAAAGAGAAAATTATTGTGATCGGGAAGATTTCTAGATACAGTTTCGAGAATAAAGTAAAAGCGTTCATCGAAAAAGAAGCTTGAAGGGAAAGATGAAGCAAAATGGTTTCTAAGTCTCTTTCATAATGCAGTGTTAGGTTTCTTGAAGGTTGAAGATCGATTGTATTGAAGGAGAGTTGAAGATTGAGCACGATTCGAAGTTGCTTGAAGTCTTGAGTTTAAGCTCTGTTGTCCGACCCTTTCTTTCCGCTCAAGAGCGTATGGAGCGTAGAAATCAATTCCACTCTTCGGATAGGCTTCGAAACGTAGGCCGACATACCAGCTTGAAGACATTTCTCTTTGTCTCCCAACATGGCATGAGCTGTCAAAGCGACGATTGGGACTGGATCGTCACCCAAGGAAGCCTCGAACTCTCGAATGGCGATAGTGGCTTCGATACCACCCATGACTGGCACTGGAGAAGCAGAAAAAGAAGGAAGGAAACAATAAGACAGAAGGGTCAATCAGATGCTCGAATGTGTGCGAGAGACAAAGCTCAATTTACTCACTGCTGACGTCCATCAAGACTACATCGTACTGTCTCTTCTTGACAGCCACCACCGCCAGCTGTCCATTGTCGACGACATCGACCTTGTGACCTTGATTCTGAAGGATCTTGCAAGCCAACTTCTGGTTGACGACATTGTCTTCTGCCAACAAGATGTCATAAGTGACTTCATTGTTACCTTCCGAAGGAGTTGCAGCCGAACTTTCGAGTGAAGGTAAAAGAGCATAATAAAGATCTGCCAAAGTGGTCGGAGTGTTGATGTAAGAAGAGATACCATGGTCTAGACAATAAGTCAAGTTCAACGTAAGAGTAGCAGGTGATACCAAGTTGATAGGAATGTATCTTAAATGCTCGACCGTTCTTAGATCTTCGACGACAGAAAGAGAATCTGCGATGATAGCATCGATCCTTGGCATTCCTCTCTTTCTTTGAGTTGCTTCTTCTACCGAATGAACTGTGAATGGCTTCAATCCTAATTCCTCTAACATCTTCTGAACTCCCGTTTGATCATGGAGAGTGTCCAAGAAGAAGATGTTCCTTCCTTGATAAGGTCTCATCTTGTCATGAACTTGAATCTTGTTGATTTCGTCTAGCTTGACTAGCATCGTAAAGAAGAAGTCAGATCCTCGTCCGTAATTACTTCGGACCCAGAGATCTCCTCCCATTAGATTGACCAATCTTCGAGAAATCGATAGACCAAGACCAGTTCCACCGTATTTCCTAGTAGTAGACCCATCGGCTTGACAGAAGGTATCGAAAATGACGTCCAACTTGTCCTGCTTGATACCAATTCCAGAATCAGAAGCACAAAATTCCAACAGAGCTTGAGTCGGAGAAGCAATCTTGGCCAAGGTACACTTCAAAGCGACTCTACCTCCAGCTTCAGTGAACTTGACTGCGTTTCCAATCAGGTTGGTGATGATCTGTTTGAGACGTAAAGCATCACCAATCAAAGGATCCGGACAATCTGGAGCCACCTCGTACATGAGGTTGAGTTTCTTCTGAGTAGCTCTGACCGATAGAGTCTTGAGGACACTGAAGACGATTCCACGAAGAGAGAATGGAATCTCTTCGACGTTCATTCGACCAGCTTCGATCTTTGAAATGTCCAGAATGTCGTCGATGATGGCGAGTAGATTTCCAGCTAGAGTAGAGACCGTGACCAGATTCTCACGCTGACTTCGGGAAAGTTCAGTTTCTAAAGTGAGAGCCGTCATTCCGATGATTCCGTTCATTGGAGTACGAATTTCGTGAGACATGTTTGCCAAGCTGTTTTGAGATGAGAAGGGGGAGAGAGAAGTGTGAATCAGCATTCGAATTCGAGACAGTGGACTTCTTCTGAAGCACTTGTAAGAACTCACAATTCGGACTTGGATCTGTTGGCCAATTCGGCAGCTTCTCTGGCAGCAGTGTTCTTCTGAATCGAATCTCTTAGAGAGTAAACCATCTGATTAATCTTGGTCTTCAAAGAATCCATCTCTCCAGAAGCCTCGACAGTGACGAATCTCGTGAAATCTCCATCAGTAGCGGCGGCAGTAATCTGAGCGAAAGCTCTGACTTGTGAAGTCAAATTGTTAGCCATGATATTGACATTATCGGTAATCTCTCCCCATTTACCTTCGATGTCTTTCTTTTGAGCTTGGACACCCAATTTACCTTCAGTTCCTACTTCTCTAGCGACTCTGGTGACTTCCGAAGCGAAGAAACTCAATTGGTCAATCATATTGTTGATAGTGTTGACCAGATCCAAGATTTCTCCAGAGACAGAGATTGTTACCTTTTGAGTCAAATCTCCTCTTGCTACAGCAGTCGTTGCATGAGCAATGGTTCTTACTTGAAGCGTCAGATTGGCTGCCATCGTGTTTACCGAATCGGTCAAATCTTTCCAAGTTCCACCGACTCCCAACACTGTGGCTCTTCCACCAAGCTTTCCTTCAGTTCCTACTTCCTTGGCTACTCTTGTGACTTCGGTAGAGAAGGTTCGTAAGGATTCCACCATGTTGTTGACTGTAAGCTTGAGATCCAAGAATTCTCCACTGACTTCGACATTGATGGTCTTGCTCAGATCTCCTCGAGCTACGGCTGTCGTGACGGTAGCGATCGAACGGACCTGGGTCGTCAGATTGCTGGCCATCATGTTAACTCTTTCGGTAAGAACCTATAAAGAGAGTAGAGGAAAGAAACGTGGGTGAGACGAAAGCATCAATATATGCGTCGAGAATTCGATGAAAACTCAAACAATGACTCTTCTCATTCTGTCTTGCGTACTCACCTGCCATTGTCCTTTGACATCGTCGACGTTAGCTTGACCTCCCAGCCTTCCTTCAGTACCTACTTCCACCGACACTCTGATGATTTCGTCCGACAATGTCTTGAGCTGTCTAACCATGTTGTTGACAGTCATCTTGAGGTCTAGAATCTCTCCCTTGACGTCTACAGTAATGAATTCAGTCAAAACACCTTCAGCTACGCATTTGGTTACTCTGGCGATTTCTCTTACTTGAGAAGTTAGATTATCGGCCATCTTGTTGACGTTTTCAGTCAAATCTTTCCAGGTACCCTCCACGTTTGGAACGTGAGCTTGACCTCCTAATTTACCATAGGTTCCGACTGGGGAGAGCGTAGCGAGGAGATGAGGGAACGAAGAAGATTCGAAGTTAGAAATCGAGATCGACAAGAATGAAAGATCTGCAAGATTGCTCATTTGTGCTCTTTCGGAATGACTCACCTTCCATTGACATTCTCACTACCTCACTAGCAAAGATTCTCAATTGACCAACCATTGAGTTGACAGTATCTTTCAATTGAGCCATCTCTCCTTCGGCGTCGATATCGATAGTCTTTGTCAAATCTCCCTTGGCTACAGCAGTCGTGACCATTCCAATCGAACGCACTTGTTCAGTCAGATTCGAACACATTCGGTTCACCTAGAAGGATGATGACAAAAGAGAGAAAATAATGAAATAAGTCAGAGACGAGGACGAGCGAGAATGAGAAAGCCTCTGAAATTCGAAAAAGCAATTTACTCACATTGACAGTCAATTCCTTCCAAACACCTTGAACACCAGGAACGTGAGCTTGACCACCTAATTGACCTCTACTACCTACTTCTCTAGAGACTCTTGTGACTTCATTAGCGAAATGTCTCAATTGATCCACCATTACATTGATAGTGACTTTCAATTCCAAAATCTCTCCATCAGCTTGAACGTCGATCTTTTTGGATAAATCTCCTTTAGCAACAGCTTTAGTGACCAAAGCCACTCCTCTTACTTGATTGGTCAAATTCTCTGCTAAACGATTGACTACGTCTTTCAACTCTTTCCATCTACCTTCCACTCCTTCGACTTCTACTTGACCACCTAATTTCCCTTGAGTTCCTACTTCTAGAGAAACTCTAGTCACTTCTGCAGCGAAATTCGATAATCTGTCCACCATCTGATTGATAATGTCTTTCAATTCTACCATCACATGTCCTTGAACCGGAACTGTGATATGTTGAGAAAGATCTCCGAAAGCTACAGCCTGAGAGAGAGAGAGGGATGGAGGAGGAATGAAAAGTTAAGATACAGCCACGAGGTAGCCGAAAAGTGTCTGAATCCCTATCGCAGATCTTTGGTTACTGAGATGACTCTTCCTCGTGAGGACGAGATCAAAGCTCTCGAAACCTATCCCTCTGCCTCTTAAGTCCGTTCCCTTTGATTATCCTTCTTCCTTCACCTCAACCTCCGTTTCAAAACTGATGACAAGACAACTCACTTTACAGACTCTGGCGATATCCTGAACCTGAGCTTTCAACAATCTCAATTCCTCCTGAGCGCTCAATCCACTTTCATCACTATATCTTTCGAAAGCACCCACAGCTCCTTCAGGACCTGTTCCATCTCCACCAGAAGTCAACAAAACAGGACCATCGGAGCCCATTCCCAAAGGATAAGATAATGGATAGGTTGAAGATTGAGGATGAGCATGAGATAAAGGATAAGGGAAATTTGGGAAAAAGGATAATGGGATAGATTTTCCATTTTGATCGGTTGAAGTCGTCGTAGTTGATGAGGAACCTGTTGATGTACCTGTAGAATTGAGTTCTTTGGTGGTAGGATTTGAAATTGAAGTTGAAGAAGAAGAATCTTGATGATTTGAAGAAGGATCAATAGTTGCTCCTCCTCCTCCTCCTAATGAATTTCCTCCTAGAACCGAATTGACAGTTTGAACCTCTACATCTACACTACTTCTCCTTTCTCTCAAATCTTCCCTTGCAGTCCCAACACTATCACCACTTTCCGTATTGACTGCCGAACCTCTTCTTGAAGCCAAGGCGATGGATTCCAACTTATCTTCCGCTCTCCATAACCTTTCCACCAATTTCCCAATGTTTGATTCTATCTGTTGAGTTCTGGAATCACCTCCATCGAAATGGAACCTGGGTAATGGAATGGATACTACACCTTGATGAGATGAAGGAGGACTGATGGTATTGTGATTATTGATAGATGATTGAGGTAGACCACTGGAAGTGAAATGACCTTCTGTCGGAGTCGTCGTTGAAGTTGTAGTTGTTGTCGTTGTTGATGAATCTTGATTTGTATGACCATCTGCAGTCTCATAATCGCTTTTCGGTGAAGGAGGAGCAGGTTCAGAGAATGCAGAGGAGAAAGATTGAGTATGACGATGACCACCACCACCACCACCGTTATTGCCGTTGATGTCCATCTCTTCAGTCTGTTTATTCAATGATTTCAGATCGCTCTCAATCCCATTTCCATTGCCAATCTCTGGAGAAGGATCCTTCTTTAAAGCTGTACTTTGATCGTGATAGGAAGTCGAGGAATGAGGATTGGGATTGCCGTTGAAGTGACTCGTGTTGATGTTGTTGTTTGGATCTAAGAACCTTCTGATTGCAGGAGGAGGTAAAGAGTTTGCTAGACCTGCCGTGACTAGAACCAAGTGATCTATGAAGTCGTCTGGTAGATTGGCCATGTCTGGTAAAGGAGAGGAAGTCGTCCTCGACATTGAAGAGGATTGAGTGGAAGATGGAGTAGAAGGTAATCCATTGTTGTTGCTGTTGTTGGTCGAATGACTCAATGGATCTTCTGAAGACAGTACTGCTGCCATCCTGGAGTTGCAAGTTGGGAGCGAGGTACCAAGTTATAGATAGATTGATGATGGTTAGATGCAACAGACTCCTCTCTATCTCTTGTCTCTCTTTCTCTTGGCCTTCTATCTAGGATTGAATGATGATTGTGGATTGAATGAGCGTGTCTTGAATGATTAATAGATCTTGGTTGGTGTTGGTTTGTGAGCAAGTCCAGGGGAGGATGATTAGACCTTCACTTGCCTTGAAATTCAACTTCAGCTCGTTCGACTGAGACAATTCTTCAGCTTGTCTATTTGATCTCGTGGGAATGTCTTGAGTTATCACAACTTCCAATTCTTCCTTTTGGACGGTTGTGCGAGAATCAGAACAGAAGTCTTCGTTGATGCTGCTGTGTCCAAAGGAAAATGGAAAACTCGCTTAGGTAGACGAGACTTGCCTTCGCCTTGATCACCCCTTCTTCTGCTATTTCCTCTCTGCTTTTCTCTACTTTTTCAGTCAGTCTTTGTTTCCCAGTATGTAATGTTCAATCCCCAGACTACAACGCCTTTTCAATTGGATCTGACGCAAACCAGGACTCCAACTTTGCATCTTCCCTTCCTGCCGAAGATGGAAAGCGAAGCGGTTGGCTGCGAGATCAAAAGTCCAGGATATCTGTACCTCTTTTGACCTCCAATGTATCATCTGCAATCAAGACAGATGCGAGACTCTGCTTTTCATTCCCAGAAGGCTGGAGTCGAGTCGTTCACTTCAGGTCGTTCACTCACTCTGACCATAGCCTCGACTTTGAGATTTGTGAACCTTTGATCGCTCAAAACGAAGATCACTCTTGCAGATTCAGCTCAACGTTCTACAGAAGTAAAGGAGAAGAATCATTTCAAATATCCAATCGGTCCAAAGAAGAATTCAGTATGAACAGTCACAAAACACTTTTCGAAAGGGGGAAAGAGAAAAAGTAAACTAGAAAGAAGAGGGGGCAGGCGGGGTTTATCATTTTTGTATTAGCGAGACTTCGAGTCAAATTCGAATTTTGAGGGACGGGGTTTTTTTGTTGTAAGAAATTTGGAGATGGATCAGAGTAAGGAAACAAGAAAAAGGGAAAAAGGGAAAAGGCGAGAGGCAAATTTACTTAACGACGACCAAACAGGCCTCCAACTGCACCCATCTTACTATGCGAGTGTGACGTGGAAGTAGAAGTGATATGATCAGAAGCATTAGAAGTTGAGGTATTTCCAATTCCATTGGATTGATTTGAGGTCTTGTTTTGACTTGATGGAGAACCAGTCTTGTTTGAAGATGAAGTGTTTCCACTAGTTCCAGTGTTTGAAGACGATCTATTCATTGAACTCGAGTTAGCAACTGGACTTGAGGACTTGGTCATGTTAGGTCCTGAATTAGAAGTGTTTTGATTGTTAGTCGAAGAATTTCCGGTCCCTACGCTGCCAACAGTTGACCCAATGGAAGTATTACCTCCAGAAGTAGAAGACTTGTTCGAAGATTGGGTTGAATTGGACATAGTGTTGTTTCCAGACACAGAAGCTATAGAGAGAAGTGAGCGGGATAGAAGGAAAGACGAACGGTAAGAACATCGAAAATGAAAAGTCTGTCTCGAGTCCAATCTCTCTTGAACCGGACTTGCTCAACTCACCATTTCCAGTGTTGCTCGCAGCATTGTTGGCAGAGGATCCTACAGATGATCCTACTTCGTCAAAATCGTCGAGATCGGGTACAGTGAGAAGTTTCAAGAAACCGTTCATCAAAGAGGTGAGTAGCATCAAGCAGAGTTGAAAGGGGAAATGAAGAAGAAATCGAAAGACTGTGGTGAGCATGAGTACTTTTGCCTTGATCGTCGAATCAAAGACATCCTGAGTGCTAGATGTGAAGTCTAACACGCACATCTGCGCTTTCAACGTAAGCTTTCCAATCAATGAGAGAACTTACCAGTGTTTGAGCTGGAAGATTGAAGACCGGAACTGCTGTTGTTATTTCCGACCGTGGAAGTGTTGTTGGTGCTCGAAGATCCATAGCTTCCATCAGAAGTGGTTTTGGTCGCGTTGTTGGCTGGATTACCATGACCTCCAGAAGAGGAGTTGGTGTTGGTGGAAGAGCCGTATCCAACATTATTGTTCGAGTTGGAAGTCGAAGTCGAGGTGACGTTCGAGGCGGTTCCGTAGCTGTTTTGGTTCGAAGTGGACTTGTTGTTGAATCCAGAATTTGAGACATCATCGTCTTGTTGACGGTTAGACTGAGAAAGTAGATACGTGGAATGAGAAAAAGACAGACGCGCGTTAGAAATGGGTCAGACGCTGACGGTCATGTCGGATGAAGAACTCACGTTATTGTTTCGACCTGCAGTAGAGTTAGCATTGTTACCGGTGTTAGACCCTACACTCATTCCAGAAAACGACTGTTTGACAAGAGTAAAGAGAGAGGTCAGTGAAAGAAGCAGTCAAACGTCGACAAGCTTTTCGAGACTCACATTGTTCATGTTGCTATCTCCTCCACGGTCGTTTCCGCTTCCGTATCCATTCTCAGTAGTACTGTAGTTGCTTTTGGATTGGTTTGAACCTTGATTGTTGCTACCACCTCTTGGAAGATCTGGTACATTATCATTTCTAGAATGGTTATTGTTCGCTTGACTGTTGGCATGACTATTCAAAGCTTTGTCTGACCTCTTGTCCTTTTTCTTTACATAAGGACCTTCAAAGTTCTTCGATGATGATTCTTGACCTCCAGCGTTTCCTTTGGAATATCCAGAACCGGGTCCAGTGGCCAAAGGTTCGTTCTGCGAGCGCGCGTGGGAAGTGAACAAAGAAAGGCAGAGTGTGTGAGAACAAAGAGATAAAAGTCAGCATCTGATCACGACTGGAAAGTCTTCTAGTTTCTTCTAAGACAAGCTTCTGAGGTCTAACAGACAATACTCACATTATAAGGTTTAGCCAAAGGCTCGTCAGTGTTGTAATCGATGCCATTGTTAGAGCCACCGCCTGCCTTTCTACCACCTGGATTGGATCTAGCTCCTCCTGATCTGTCGCTTCTATCACTTCTTCCGGAATCCGAAATGTTGTATTGATCTCTTCTTCCTCCAGAAGAACTGTTCATTTGATTGACTCTATTGTTGGTGGGAGGTGGACGGTTTGAAGCTTGGTTTGAACCGTAAGAGTTTTGGTTTTGAGAGCCATAATTGTTCCCTCCACCAGCTTGATTGTTGTTGCTGTTCGAATAACCACCTCTTCCTGAGACTCCTCCAGCTGCTCCTCCTCCGCGAGAGTTGTTGGATTGTTGGTTGTTGTAGTTGGACTGTTGATTTCCGTACCCACCTCCACCTCTTTGCTGTTGAGATTGATTGTTGTTACCGCGAGAGAACATCGACGAATATCGCAGGATTCGAGAGAGAAAAGAGAAAGATGAGTTTGAAATGGGAGGTTCGAAAAGAAGACAGAAGGTGAAGAATCGATTGTCTGTTGGAGAAGAGTAAGAGGGAAGAGAAGAAGGGAGAGCTACGTGTGAGCTGTTCTTATAGGTAGTTTCACTAGTTTTTCCAATGACAGATGATGTTCTGAAGTGGAGTCGCAACCGATGTGGATTTCTGAATCGAAGATGAGCGAGTGAAGAGGTCTTGAAATGACTCGCCACTTCTTGAGAGAGATCAGTGCGTGCGTGTGAAGGAAGAAAGAGAATGTTAAATTTGTGGCAGGAATGACATTTGAGCAGACTTTGATGTTTCGACACAAAGGATAACGCTGAGAGGCTTCGAGGAAAGGGGCTCACCTGGTGATGCGCGAGGTGCTCCAACGCTTGCCCCGTCTTAGGGGAAGCAACTCAAGCTTCAAGGTTCTTTATCTCTTTCTCCTTCTTCTCCACGAGATAAAGGGGAAACAATTGTCAGAAGATGAAGACTTCAATTCTATTCTCGTCACTTCTAGTCTGCCTACTCGCAAGCTTCAGTCTGGCCTTCTCTGATTCGACTCCTCTACTCGCATTCTCCTCTCACATCAACCATTTCTTGGACAAGGCCATCCCAGATCTTCTATCTTCGACTCTAAAGTCTCCTGTCTATTATTCAGATCAGATCGCAAATGCCTTGAAAGGTTCAAAGAGGAAGGGTTTGTGTGGCATTGATGCTGTGGCCATCTTCGAAGTTCAAGGAGTGAGTATCTCTTGGTTCTCGGGTCTATTCCATAAGACTTCTCTAGTCTGCTACTTCTGGCATTCAGAATCTGTTGGATCTATTTTTGAATGTGAATTCCGTAAAATTGTTTGGCTTACCTTACCCTTACTTCGTGTTGCTCTGGCTACGCAGCTTCATTCCAACTCCTTTAGACAATCCAGCTCCTCCTCTCTCAAAGACTTAGCTCTCTCCTCTCCTTCGCATTATGCGATTCAGAACGTTCAAGGTGGTTCCCTGTCTAACAGAGTCAGAAATTCAGTCTTGAAGGAATGCCGCTCCAGTGGTTGGGGTGAATCTAGAATTCAAGAGGTGGATCAATGGAACCAGGTCGGAAACAAGAAGGTCCTCGTGGTAAAAGCTGATGGTGTTCATGATGGTGAGTTGGCTGATAAGAGATGTATAACTAGAGTCGAGTTGAATCTGGAGAGAAAGCTAGACAAAAGAGCAACTGTCGAAGAGATTGATAAGAGTCTCCCTGAATTGCTCCTTACTTCAAGAAGCCTCCTTTTAGAAGTTGATATCAAATTTGAAGCAGGTATAGAGAGACCAACGATATAGTTCTGACATTTTTCTCTTATTGTCATCTACCTCCTTACAGAATCAGATCTCCACCAGCATCTAGAAGCTCTCTCCTCTTCCCACCCAAACCACCTAGTGGTGATCACTTCTCCAGAAATCCCAGATCCAAGGCTTCAGAAAAGAAGTCTCGAATCTCGTAAAGCTGATAAGGTTCAACATGGTCTATTCTACAGGTATCAAGTGAGTTTGAAATCCATATTCGAGAGGCTGGCATTCATTCGACTTTGTCTCTCTCATATCACAATCATCTCGAATCTGATCATTCATTCTTCTTCTTCTTTCACCCGTCGATCTCTTCTCTTTTTTTTCTCTGAATCTGATTGGCTCGTTCTAATCAATTGCCCTTTCCTTCCTGCACTCAGTTCTTCTCTACACCAATCCTAGTCTGTCTCTTGGTTTTATTCACTGTCTTGATCCCACCAGTCTACGTTGCACTCAAGATGCTGGCAGCTCTACAGACACCTGACAAGCTAGGGGAAAAGGGTAGAGCCCCAACTGCTGACAAGAAGAACGCTTGAGTTGGGTTTTCAAGATAGTTCGAAAGCTGGAAGGGAGGAGAGAGAGAGAGAGAACTCTGGCTCTTCTGCGAATGGGGATGAATTAACTATTTTTTTTCACAATTGTCTTCTGTTTTTCTTGCTGTCTATCGTATCATGAATGGTCATAACTCTGTCAAATATATCTTTGATTTCTACGATGTGTGTTGATCCGGTTGAACGAGAAAGCTTTCACGCCGAGAGACGATTCAGTGGAGTTTGACTCTGAACCATCATCATCGAATACATTCTCAATCTAGTATCTAATAGCACAAAGCATACAGTTAGGATTCAAGCTCGACTAGGCAATTCTACTCTCTCCAATCAACCACTTGGGTAGTCGGTGATTCTTCTGCAGCCTTCCTCTTCTTCTGCCCCGCAACTTTCTGCTTCCTTCTCGAAATGTCATCCTATCTGATCTCGACTCGGGATTACTTCTACAATAGACGGAGAAGGTTTGCAGTCATTGGTGGAGTCGTGGGAGGAATCTATCTCGTCGGGAAATATGCTGCAGATAAGGTCAGAGAAGTTCAAGAGAGGATTGGAAGAGAGAGAAGAGATAAAGAAAAGTGAGTACACTTTCCATAGCTTCGACAACCTAGAATCAAGTCAGGGGGTTGAATTCATGGAAAGTAATAACATCAGTGAAAGGAGACACATGTTCGTAGAAGAAAGAGCGTAGACTTGGAGGAGGAGGATCGATCCAATGCTAGATTCAATCATGTCGAAGAATCTGACATGCTTACGACTTCCGCTTCGACGAATTACTTTCTTCTATCAATTCTCAGCCTTCGTCGCAGATTTGCTCAGAATCAAGAAGATTGTACCTTTACTGTCTTGGCTCTACTTCCCACCCTTGGAGATCAGCTTTTCAAGGCTATGGATGTGGAAGGCTTGACTTCCAAGCTTCAGCAATCTTCCAAACCAAACGAAGTCGAAGCTCCAGCTGTCGAAACCAAGGAATCAGAGAACACTATTAGGCAGGAAACAAGTGATGTCAATGCAACAGATGGTGGAGGCCAAATGGAAGAGAGTGGAGTTTTGGTCGACAAACCTGATGAGAACTCTGCATCTACTTCGGCTTTGGAATCAGAGGTCAAAGGAGACAGCAATTCAGCAGAGGATGTAGAGAATTTGAAATTGGCTACTGAACCTGCTCAGATTCCTCAACTCAACGGAGACGCTCCGGCCGAAGTCACAAAGTCTTCTGAAGCTGAAGCTTCGACGGAGGGTTATTCTCTTCCAGATCAAACGAAATCTGAACTTTTACCTCAAGCCGAACAATCCTCGTCTATTGATACCACCGAACAAAAAGTTTCAGAGATCCCAGAGTCTCAAGAAACATCTGTCCAAGAGGTCGAAGAAGAATCGAAGGAGGAAGAGATCAAGACTGAAGAAGCTTCTGATTCTAGACCGACCCCTGAATTGACTATCACTGAAAGTGCAGATGCAAATCCAACCCTCGAAGCGATAAGTAGCAACCCAGAGAGCAATGTCTCCGAAGTCCAACCCAAATCGAATGGAATCTTCGAACCTCTACCTCAACCTATCTCAGCTGGAGCATCTCTTCCTCACACTCCTCCTTCAGACAATCAAATCAATGAAGCTTCCCATTCAACAGATCCTGATCAATCGAACGCAAACCCTCCAGTAAAATCAGAAGAGTCAAAACCACTTCCACCATCAACTCCATCAGCGGCAGATGTTTTGGCAGAGAAGCGAGCAAAGCTAGCTCTTTGGAATGAATTGAAGATCGTTGCTTTCTCTCGTACTCTAACTTCATTATATTGCATAGTCCTTCTCACACTTCAAACTCATATTCAATTGAACCTCATCGGTAGATTTGCTTATGTTTCTTCGGTCTCTTCTTTAGCTTCTGAAAATCAGATGGATTTAGAAGATGATGAAAGTGGCATCAATTTGGAAAGAGAGAAACACTTCATTAGATTGGAGAATAGAGCTGAAGACGAAGATTTCATTACTGAAGAAGAGGAAGAATTGAAAAGGAAACAGAGACAAAATGAAAGGGATGTCAAATTGGGTTTGAGTTTGAGTCACGAAAATGAAAGGATCTATCTAAGTTTTAGGGTGGTTCCTTCATAAAGGTTGGGAGATGGTGGAAAGTCGAGTAAGAGAAGCTGTTCAGGAAGTCGTTGGAAGGTGAGTTGATCCTGTCTTTTCGAATCTGCAGCTGTTTCGTCGGTTCGAATCGAATCATCCTCTTGCTCTCATGCAAAATTTTCTACATCCTACGCTGTATCTCTTTCTCCCTTCTCTATCAGCATTCCACTCAAATCGCAACTATCCCATGCAGACTTTTTGAAGATTCTCTCTCAGATTCGAAAACGAGTCGAATTCGAACCTAGACAGCCAAAACCTGCCAAAGCTTCAGGAAGCAATCTTCTGAGAGCTTCTTCATCTAGAGAAGGTGCTCAGAGCGATACTGGAGCCGAGAGTGAAGGTGGAGTCACTAGTGCAAGTGAAGGTGGACGCAGCGGAAGGAGGAGGGGTAAAGAGATCCAAGTGAGTTTCGTTTGCCAGCCCCTTTGTTAGAGATTGATTGTGAAGAGCTAATTAAAGACCTTATCTTTGACATTCTCCAACTTCTTTTAGCTTTCTCTCGGCTCTATTCCCAACCACTCCAACTTCGGACTGGAGGTTTTGATTCAATCAGGTGTTCTACCGCCATCGTCGCCATTGGCCACTTCACCTTTGACGAAAGATCCTCAATTGAGAGCGCTTCTAGACGAGACTTCAGACATCGTTGAATCTCCAGATTTCCTTTCAGTCTTGTCATTATCTTTAGATAGGGTCTTTAGTGTTTTTGATGCTACCATGAGACCTTCTTTCGGAGTCCAACCAGTCATCCTTCTCCAATCAACAATAGAAGTCTAGATGAGAATGCAATCCCAAGTCCTCCACCTAGGTTCATGGACTGATGGATGGTGTCGATGACGAAAGGTTTGGGAAAAAGGTCAGGTTGGCAGCTTTATTCCCAGCTGTTGCTAGGCAGAGTCAGTTGGCTCTCCATGGAAACCCAAATGAATACGTGGAGGTGAGTCTCCGTCTTAGTCTTGTGACGAGAATGCATCGTTTCAAAACTAGAACAACAATTGGTTCAGCTTCTGACAACGAAGTTCATCTCTTTTCGTCCCTTCACTTCTCTCGATTTACAGTGTCTCGCAGAAGTGAAGGAATTGAGAGCTCTCTCTGCAGTCATCTTCTCGGCTTGGTCTACATAAGGATCTGCTTGATTCTTTCGATAATATTTTTGTATTCGTTGCCTTCATGCGAACTTCTGCCACTTTCGAATTCAATCGTCCTGAAAAGATTTTATTGTATTCTATGCACAAGTATTTCTCTGCTGGAACTTTGTTCCCTGATTGGTTCCTTCCTTTTGAACACCATCAAGTCCCAAGAATTGTGGCATTCTCACTGTGGCCTGTCTGTCCTCATAAGGGGGTTTCGACAATCGCGAAGAGAAAGTGGAAGATCTGCATGCGTTTGACGACTCTCTCCTCTTGTCCCGCAGAATCCTTGAGAAGTCTGAAGGACACCTCAGAACGGAGATACTGTCCAAGCTCCATAGCTGTTAAACTTCGGCTCCAGATGCGGTAGAGACGGAAGGCGAGAGGGTGGCGTGGAACTGTTCGGTCTCTGACCTGAAGTGCCTGATCTGTTTCGAGTTTCAGTCACTCTTCCTTGATCTTTCTCGCTTCCACCTTCTCCTCCTTCAAACGAAAAGGGGATAGATATGGTCCTCAAACCTCCTTGAACTTTCATCTTGACCCAGAGCTGAGAAGTTCAGAGACGCATCCAGTCGACAGAAGCAGAGCTCGAAAAGGTATAAAAGCAACTCAAATTCTCACTCTTGCTTTCTTTTCCTCATCTCATACAATCTCTTCTCTTCTCTCATCAAACACAGTCACCTTTTCAACTCACTCTCACCAACCCAAACCTCAAGTCTCAAGATGCAATTCACCTCCTCGATCATCGCCACTTCTCTTTTCCTCGTCGCCACCTCGAGCAATCTTCTAATCTCTGCCTCTCCAATAGTCGAGGAACGCACCTTCGACGTCAACTTTAACTACATCAACACATTCGGTGGTATCTTTGGAAAGACTTGTGCAGTTCAGGCTTCGGACTACATGACTTACTCCATCAAGGGATCCGTCGTCGAGTGTTTGGACTTGTGGTGAGTAGAGAGAGAAGAAGCGGCTCTAGATCGTAGAATTCTGAACCCTTGCTCTCCTCTTTCCCATATCCTTTCTCAAACAGACTCTGTCTCTGGTTGCAAGTTCGTCAACACCTACATTGATGCCAACTCGGCCAAGGCTAAAGGATACGTGAGTTGTCGACAGCGTCACTCCTTCCCTCTCGATTTGATACTGGTATCAAGGCTGTTTCCACTGACCTCTACCTTATTCGCCTCTTTTCTTCTTCTTTCTATTCAGACCTGCGCTTTATACAAGAGCAATCACGCTTATCAACTTTGACCAACTGCGGAGGGCAAGATCAAACTGGAACCGGAAAGCTCGACAAGATCTCTCAATCTGCTGGTTGGTTCAAGTGGAACTAAATCTCAAGGAGGAGAGACTAGCAGCATCTAAACATTAGTCACACACTTCTCTTGTCTTCGGTCCAGCATCTTATCGGTTCTCTCGTCTCAAGTAGTCACGTCACTCTATCGGTTCTCACTCATTCTGTCACCGTTCTCGCGTTTTCTTTGAAGTGTATAATTCCTTCTTCTTTTTGTTTTTGTGAATGTATCAATTGAATTTGATGTTCTGAGAATGCGAGAATGGAGTGAAAGAGGTCCTGCTTCTCGCTCACTCTGCATTCGCAAGCGACAACTTCAATGAACCCAGAGAAGCAGAATCTCTCTACCTTTCTCTATGCTGCCTGGGGACGGCCAAGAAAGCTAAGGAGAGGTCTAAAAAGCTGACATCCAAATCTTCTCTTTGAACACCAAAGCATCCTGCAGAGGCAAAGACAAGATTGATCAAGACTCAAGAGGTAATCTTACTCTTTTCGCTCTTTTGGCTGCGCTTGACGTCAACGATTCGAGATGCATACTTAAAGAGGTGTTTTTCCTAAGATTCGAATCTGTATATATAAGTTTCGTTCCTTTTCTCAAAACTTCTGCGTCCAATCAATCAAGATTCCACGTCGCCAGTCATGACTTCCCCAATTGTCGTCCTACCAGCTTCTTCACGCACTGGCGCTCAGTAGTCAAGAAGTTACTTGAATCTGGACATCAAGTAAGAGCAGCAGCTAGAACAGCTTCCAAACTGAATGAACTTCAAGCACTAGGAGCAGAAGTCGTCGTAGGTGATCTTTCAAAACCAGAAACTATACACTCTGCTCTTGAAAATTCAAGAGCTCTCTTCTTTGTCACCCCCGATGGATCTGATCCAATCAGAGATGCTGAAAGAAACGCTCAAGTTCTCACCGGTGCTTTGGAAGGATCAAAAATAGAAAGAGTCTTCTTTCTTAGCTCTATCGGAGCTGAACAGACAGAAGAGACTGGAAGTATTTTGACGCTTCACATCGTGGAAGAAGCTTTGAAGAAGTTCTCTTCAAAAGTCGAGATTGTTATTCTACGCTGTCCTGGGTTCGTGTGAGTATTCTTGAAGCTCTTCTCAAAAACAAAGCGACTCTTGTCACCCACTTTTTGAACTCGACCTTCTACTACACCTTGCTTCTTCTTCTATCTTTGCTTGCTTTCGGTTACTAAACCTTTTTCACTCTCTTACTTTCATCTACTCAAGGGAAAACTGGATACCAGTGGCTCAACTGGCACTATCTTCGCCGTTCACACTTCCATCTCTTCTTTTACCAATCGACAGACCAATACCTCATATTTCAACTTGTGATATCGCCGTCTATGCAGTCAAGTATCTCACTATTTCTTCTTCAGCTCTGTCTCCAAATGATCCAACTATTGTAGAAATCTTGGGACCTAAGGAGCTCTCTCCAATCGATATCGGAGCTGGCTTTGAAAAGGTCAACGGAGGAACAAAGTAGAAGTCATCGCGGTTGAGGACAAAGATTTTGAATCTACATTGGAAGAATCACTCTCTAAGGTTGCTGCTTCTCATGTGGCAGAAATGATGAGAGCAATCAATGGTGGTAGAATAGTTTGGTCCAAGAGTGAAAAGGTTGTCAGGGAACAAGGGGAGACTGCACTCGAAGTTACCTTGAGTGAGATGCGTTTGTGATGTAACATTCTACTTCATTCAAATTTTAGACATGGTTTCATCTGAACTTGATTTTGTTGGACGTTGTCGAGTGAACTCGAGTGCTCTCTCACTCTGCATTGGCAAGCGACAACTTCAATGAATACAGAGAACAAAGCCAAAATGCCATTCTTGGGGTTCATAAGATTCTTTCCTCCAAGACAAGAATTGGAAAAAAGAGGTCAAATGTCAGAAAGAAGCCATATTTTAGAAGCTTTCTTCGCTTCACCAAGTGTCAAAACGGATATCAACTTACCTCAGTAAATGCTCTCAGTACTGAACTTCGATGAAGTTTGGATAATGTTCAATCTCAATGACCTCTTCCACTGAATCTTGAAGCTCCTCAATCTGGCTCGAGGTAAATCGATTGAAGGGAACGACCAATTTCTCAGAGACTTTAATATGAAACCTTGTACTTCCATACCTTTCTCGCTATTTGACCTTCTGATCTTCAAAGCTTCCAAAAAGCTTTTGACGAAGAGCGGGTTAAGCTCATTGCTTCCCCTGAAAAATGATTCTGTGACCTTGAGGATCCTGAGTTGAGGGCAACTATCAGCCAATTCGATCCAATCTTGAGAATCAAAACTAGAACCCTGGATTCCTAGGTGCCGACGCACTAACCAGAGCTCTTGAATGTTGATTGGTAAGTCCCTCAGAGCTGAGCGGTGTAATTCTTCCATGACCAGAGTCTCGAGGTTAGGACAGATCATCCAAGATGGAAAGTTCTGGACACTGATCTCCAAGACTTGCAGATTGGGGAATTCCAAAGGTGCTTGATCCTCGCCAGAGCCAAGCCTCAGACTCATATGAACTATAGTTTTGCAGAACTTGGACAAGAGCGGATGAGATTCTTCAGGTGAAAGAAGCAACAAATTGGCAAAAGATTTAAGAGAGCTGAGAGGTTGCGAGGTCCATAGCTTCCCTTTAATGTTGTGAACCGAAGGACACGACCACCAGAGAACTTCCAAACCAATCTCTCTCTACTTGATGATAGCTCTTTCTCTTTGATTCCTGGTACTAGACGCGCAACTGGCAGCCAATCTTGAGTTGTTTGGTTCCAAAAGACAAGACTGCAAAGGGAAGAGCAGGAGAGAGCCAATTCGGTTACTTGATCCTCGATTTTGGCCGCATCTCTAGGTAGTCTGATTGAAAAGGAGAACGAGACCAGAGTATCGCTTGACTTCTGAAGGACGTCGAAGAGAGGTGAAAGATCTGTTAGCTGCCAATTCGTCATGTAGGATCCTTCGATTGAGACCTCTTCCATCGTACTCCTAGATTTCTCATCAAACATGTCTATAGCAGAGAATGGATCTTCCGTTCCTTTTGGGTCCACTTCAAAGACCTCCATAGAGATCGATTGTTGTTGATGACGTCTAAAAACTTGCGACAGGTTCTCCTAGAAACGATGATTTGATTGGAATCCCCCAGACTCGAAAAGATTGGGACCAAAACATCAGGAGAGAGCGCAGAGAACCGATCGGTTTGAGGGGGAGTCATCGACTGATTGCAAAAACCTGAAAAGGAGAGAAATCTAGTGGGTGAGCGAGAGGTGAGAGAAGTACATCGTGGGACTTGTGTTTCTTTCGATGATTGTGACTTACCTTGTGATATTCGATTGTCACTGAATCTGCTCTATTCGTGATGATAGAAGATAAGGTAACTTTCTGCGAGTGAGTGTTAGTGGAAAAGAAGGAAAAAGTGAGTGTCTGTTTCCACCTTTTGGACCTTGCAACTCAACTTGCATCGATTCACGTCACGTATACCTATCGACTAATCAACTCAAGAATGTCGGATGAAATAGACAAGAAAGTAGAATCTCAAGATTCCAAAACAGCTCAAAACCATCTAGACGAGGCTCAACGTCTATTTGCATTCAAGAAGTACGACGAATCGGCTGAAGAATATGCTGTCGCTTTGGACAAAATGTAAGTTGCTCTCCATTCCTCTGATTCGCTTCTATCTCTTCTTATCTCAATCGATCCCATTCTGAACTTTGATCTACTCGCTTTTCAATCTCTTACTCTTGACAGCCGTGAAGCAGATCCAGAGATAGAAAACACGCCTACTCTGGCTCCAATCCTACACAGGTATGGTAGATCTCTTCTCGAATCTGCAATCTTGACTTCTGGCGCTCTGGGTGGAGGTGGCACTGGTGGTGGTGCAGGCGTCGCTGCTCCTGAAGCAAAAGGTGTGTATTCATTGTCGGATCAAAGACAGAGGAAGGATAAGAGAGGTCCAATTGAAGTGATGGATGGTGGAGTGCAAGATAGCAGGCTCAGCAGCTCGGACATGCTGCGATCTCATTCGAAATGAGCTTTGACAATCTATGAATCAAGATTCAAGATGTATCTTGCACAATTCCCATTGAGAATCAGGCTCGATTCAACTACCAGCAGCTCTGACCTTCTTGTCCCACTCCAACTCCCATCCCCTCTCTCTCTCTTCGCCACCAACAGCGAGCTCTTCCAAATCCTCCGGCCCAGCCATAAACAACAAGAACTTCTCCTTCGGTGGAGATGGTGACGAAGAAGAGGAAGAGGAGGAAGAAGGTGGCGAAGGTGGAAACGAAGGAGAAGCTGAAGAATCGGATCTAGACATTGCTTTCCAAGTCCTTGATCATTCCAGAATCCTCTTTGAAAAGGCTTTGAAGGAAGCAAAGGTAGAAGGTGATCCAAACGAGATCCTTCTCAGAGGTTACGAGGGAGAAGAATTGAAGGAGAGAAAGATTAAGGCATCTTAGCAGAAGTCTTTAATGATTTGGCAGACGCTGGATTGGAAAATGGTGAGTCTTGGAATTCTGATCAATATCTGTTTCTCAAAATCTGTTCCAATTAGAATTCGTTGTCTAACACGATCATGTTTCTCCCTCTCTTCTCTACTTCTCCTTGAAGAAAACTTCCTTCAAGCTTCCGAAGATTACACCTCCTCACTTCAACTTCTCTCACCTCTAGTTCATCCACATTCCAGACGTCTAGCAGATGCACACGTACGTCTAGGTTTAGCTCTAGAATACCATCCAGACGATTCCCAAAGATCAATGGCAGGAAAGAACATTGTTGCAGCTACGAAAGTTTTGGAAGCTAGATTGACAGCTTTGGAATCTAGGCTTAGAACTTTGGAATCTGGTGATTCTGAAATTGCAAAGGCAGAAGCTGCAGCTGCCGAGATTAGAGAACAGAAAGCTAGAGAAGAATCAAAGGAAGAAATTATCGTTTCTTCTGATAAAGGGAAAGGAAAGGGAAAAGCTATTGATGTAGCTGAAGAACCTGAAAAGCTGGAAAAGGATGATGTTTTGGAAATGAATGAAACAAAAGTCAAAGCAGAGATTAAGGATTGTTCTGAAATCTTGGAAGATTTGAAAGTCAAGGTGGGTTTTATGTGACGATGCTTCATTTTCTCGATCCATTTGGCAGCGCATACATTTGACCGAGTCAAACTGATATCTTTCTTTCTTTCCATCTCTTATCTTGACCTATCTTTCCAGCTCGAGGAGTACACCAGTTCCAATGATTCAGCTTCCGGTTCTTCTTCTTCCAATCCTCTAGCTCTAGGTGGAATGGGAGAGCAAGCTTCAGCAGCTTTGAAGAAAGCTCTAGCAGACGCTTTCTTATCTTCAAGCGATCCTTTGACTGCTCCCAATCATACCACTGATCCTAATCAGAAAGTCAACGATTTGAGTAAAATGGTCAAGAAGAAGAAAAAGACTGAAACTCAGACTAATGGAAATGAAGCTGGTGGAAGTGGTAGTGGAAGCGTAGCTGATGGGAAAAGAAAAGCAGAAGAGAATAATGGAGAAGGAAATGAAAACAAAAAGCCTAAAGTTGAGGATTCTGCTGAGTAGGGAATTGGTTTCTTTGTTAGTAAATGTCATTATGAATAGAATCAATCTTTCGATCTCGAAGCTCGAAAGCTGAACTTGTGTGTTATCAAAGGACATTCTCATAGCGATCGAATCCTGTCTTCAAATTCCTTTGCCATTTGAATACGCAAGTTTCAGAAGTTCTTCGAGAAGAAAGAGAAGAAGAGGAGGGAAGGAGAGGACTCTCCAATCACAAGTCTCAGAGAACGAACAACAGAGATAGGCTGAACGATGATGGATGTGAAGAACAGCGTTTAAAAATACAAGTATGAGTTTCGTTTTTCCCTTCTCTATTATACTATTCCTTCTCCCCATTTAATCCTCCCACCCTCCTTCCGTTTCTCATCATCACCACTACTTGAAAATGACACGCCATCTTTGATGACTTTCGAAGATCTTCTACCGTCCTCTTCATCCTTTTCCAAAACACTATAACCAATCTGACCTTCTTTCCCACCTTTTGAATTCAGAAACAAATCCCAAAATTCTCTTCTATACTTAGTTTCATCAATCTTTCCCTTTCCCTTTGCATAGATTTCATTCAAATGTTTTTCAACTCTCTCCTTTCTAGTATTAGTAGCCCAAATCCTTTCAGCTCTATCCAATCCGATCCTAATTTCCATCTGATGAGCAAGTGAATTTGGATTTGAAATGAAATTTGAATTCCTATGAATGTTTGGATATTCTTGACCTAATCTTTCATTTCTAAGATGTTCTTCTCTTCTCTGTTCTTCAGCTGTGATTATTGAAGGATGAAGATCATCACTTGATGTTGAAGTTTGATTTAATCTACCATAAGCATAAGATTCAGGAATTGAAGAAGGTCTTGTAGAACTTTCTCCCGAATAACGATTTGGATAAGCATTACTAGGTAAATGTTCACTAAAGAAAGGTAAATTCAAACGATTGAATTCTTTTTCAATTGAATAGCCTAAACCTTTATCTTTACCTTTTCCATAAGTTTCATCAGGAAATTGATGAGAACCTTTCCAGTCTGAAATCCCTCCAATTCCACCAGAACCGCTCAAAAGATAAACTTCTTCACTTAATTCCAAATTGGAAGTATCCAATAAAGGATCCTTTTCTTTACCTTTTGGTAAAATTTCATTCAATCCTAAATCC
Organism: Hemileia vastatrix; assembly: GCA_030280995.1. NCBI lineage: Eukaryota > Fungi > Basidiomycota > Pucciniomycetes > Pucciniales > Zaghouaniaceae > Hemileia > Hemileia vastatrix. Next base: position 8,396 of record JASXTE010000456.1, on the reverse strand, counting down.
GACCAAATTTCCATTTGAGTTCCAGATAGATTAAAAGAACCATAGATCTCCTTGACGGAATGTTTATTGAAATAATCTTTTGGATTCCTTCTGATGGATTTCCCTGGACCAATCTTTTTGAAAGGATATAAGGAAGGTTTCAAAATGGTTGAAACTTTGGATTTCATTTTCAAATCTATTGGTAAATCTTCTGAATCTAGGTTTTTGGAAAGAGATTCTCTGATTTTGTTACCGTTGCCATGATAAGTGTTTGAAGAGGTTGAATTTGTAGTTCCGACATGAGGTCGGTTGGTAGGATTGTTTCCTCCTCTTTGGTTTGGTGGTAGATGTAGATTCATACTGGATAGGTATTGGAGTGAATTTGAAGAGAATGGTGGTAGTTTGGGTTTGCTGGAGTAGGGAGGGTAACGAAGTTGGTAGGAATGGGACTCCGTATGGATAGGATGGATGAGCTTCTGATGGTAGGATGTCTAGATCATCTGATTGATAGGGAGGCAATAAATGCCATGGAACGGAAATGGCTGGGCAGGAGAAGAGAGATAAGAGATAGAGTCAGTCGATGAGAGGGAGACCAACACTGAGGGATCGAGGTTCGGAATCAAACGTTCGATGCCGCCTTCAAGCTGTGAATGAAACAATCAATAGACAGAAAAGCAACCATTTTCCTCTGAAAGTATGAAAGGAGAAGGAGAGTAGACAGAGTCTCTCTGAACCTCTCTCTCTTGAATGGCCCAACTTCTCAACCTCTCTGTCTGTTTGTACTAACCTTCTCTATGCTGTAGTCTAACGGTGATGTCCTCTCTTCATCCTGTTCATCTCCAGGTTCTGTGTCGAGTTGATTTACCTGATTTGCGATTCGATCTCTGTCTAGGATGTTGGAGGGAAAGGATCTCTGTCATTGTTGTTTGTTGGATCTGCGTCTCTCGAGTCAGGTAGAACTGAGGCCTGCGTTTGTTGAATTGGAATAAGAAGTTGAATTGGAAGTCGATTGTCCATTTGGATTGGAAGGATGGAGAGAGTGATCTGGAGGTCCCAACCTTCTTAAAAAGGTAAAGTGAGCATCAGAACTCATCAATCAATCCAATCAAGTCAGGTTCGATTGCTTGTGCTTGAGATTTCTGGTTTAGGTTCTTGATCGGATCTTTAACAGAAGTAGTCTTTATGCGAGATTGTTGTTTGCAGCTTGATGGCTCTTCGGATGATAGTGTTGCTCTCCAGAAGAGACTTCTGTCCTTCTTCCCATCACCATCTCTCTCTCTCTCTCTCTCTCTCTAATCATCAAACATGTCGTGGACTGGTCAATTCTCTGAATCTTCTTCTTCCTCAGTTCCACCTCATTCCTCAGTCTTGGCTCCCACCAAACCAATCTCTCCAGCTCCAGCTCCAGGTCCAATCGTCTTTCTCCCACCTCCATCCGCTGGTTCCTTGACTGCTGCCACCAAAGCTTTCCAGGATGCAGTCAAATCATCAAATGCTGTAATTCAACAACAACCAGATTCAGAAACCAGAGGCATCATTTGGCTCGATCACTCTAATGCTCATAGGCAACTCTTGGAAGAAACTTTGGTGAAATTCAAAGAGATCAGTTGGATTCAAATGCCAATGGCTGGCGTCAATGCTTATTCGGATTTGATAAAGAAGGAGAATAAGAAGGTGTGGACGAGTGCTAAAGGTTAGTATAGAGCAGTAGATGAGGAGGTCTTGAGACTGATAGAGAGTGGGTGGGGTGGAGAAGATAAGAGTAGTGACAAGGTGATCGCTCTTATAAGACTGAAGAGAAAGCAAAGGTTTATGTATTAGAAAGTCTTTTCCAATCCTGTTAGGATGAAGCAAGCTCAACGTTCAGCTCTGACTGATTCTACTTCATCCCGTCATGTCCTTCCCCACTCTGGATCGTTCTCAGGCGCCTTCGCTCAGCCAGTAGCCGAACACGCTCTCGCACTGACTTTTTCTCTACTGAGGTACATTCCAGAAAGAGTCAGAGCCACTTCTTGGGGTCCAAAGTGAGTTCGTCTCGGAGCTGCTCCTCGAAGACCGAATGAAACAGACTTCGTCTTCGCGCTTCTGATTAGAACTTCTGTAAGAAGTGAATCTTCTCTCGAACCATTTCTGAAGCCCTTGCTTTTCTGTCCTATCTTTTCTCACTATCAGCAAAGGTCTTTCGCTCTTCAATCGAAACGTTCTAATAGTCGGTGGAGGAGGGATAACCCTTTCTTACATTCTTCAAATCCAACCTTTCAACTGTAACATCATAGTCTTACGTCGATCTTCGGAACCTCTAATCGTTCCAGGTTTATCTTCCCAAGCTTCATCCAAAATCCAAACTTTGGAATCCAATTCTGAAAACCTATTGAAATCATTACCTCAAGCAGATGTAGTGATAATAGCTGCAGCTTTGACTTCGGAAACCAAAGGAATGTTTGGTTTGGAACAATTCAAAGTTATGAAGAAAGATTCAGTATTGGTAAATGTTGCTAGAGGGGAATTGATAAAGACTGATGATTTGGTCATTGCTTTGAAACAAGATTTGATCGGTGGAATTGCTGTGGACGTTACTTCGCCGGAACCTTTACCTGAAGATCATGAATTGTGGAAGATTAAGGATAAGAATTTCATCATTACTCCGCATACTGCTGATACTTTTGAGCAGGTTTTACCATTGTTGTCAGAGGTGAGTCGCACAGAGTGATCAAGCATTTCCCTTATGATCGACTCTTTCTGACGCTCTTCAACCTCTTATTCTTCTTTCTTCTACTCTCTAAAGCGATTCGCTGTCAATGCAAAGGCTCTCGTAGAAGGTTCAGGCAAATTCGTAGGAGTCATCGACAACGAACAAGGTTATTAGAGAAAGCTCGTTCAAGTCACCTTCAATCCTTCTTTTTCTCACTTGTCATTTATGTTTGTCGTTGACCAATAGAATTCTCAAAGCCTACAACATCAATAGAGTGACACATTTTACGAGAAAGTATCTTTCTACTTTTGGAGAATAAGAGGCAAAGTGTCAATCTCTTCCCACTCTTCCTTCAATCCTAGTGATGCACTCTGCAACATGGGAAGAGAGGTGAAAAGATAGCCGTTCAGTGAAACGGACTGATACGATTGAACCAATTATCGATGCACTTACAATCTCGTTTGGAATGGCTCCATAATTGTCACGAGCGTGCTGCGTGCGAGAAGATAATGAGAAAGTGGTAGAATTGAGAATGAGAATTGAGAGATCTTTTCGAGTCTCCTTTCCCCCTTCTGTCTGAAACTTACAGCGATCAATCCTGAAAAATTTTCTGTCAATGAACAGGGATTTGAATGGAATATCAGCAAGTCGTTGTGAGAAAACGCGACGAAGTCACTCTTGAGATGACACTCACCAGTTTGGATGATTGCATTCTCTCTAGACAATTCGATAGTGCTCATGATTTTCTCGACTTTGACTGGATCTTGATCTCCATACTTGTCTAATGAAGCTTTGTCTTCCATTTGAGCTCTACGAAAGGTTTGAAGTTGATTCAACTTGGCATCGCGTTCTTGCTTTGAGAGAAGTGAAGAGAATGAAATTGTTTCGCGTCAGAAGTGAATGTATGCGCTACTCTACAGGCATTAAGTCTCCCAGAAAGAGAGTTTGAATATCTGTGGATACTCACACTTGGAATACGACTGTCACGAGCTTCTTCGAGAGAAGTCAAGACCATTTGGGAGGTGATTCTTTCAGCCTCGAGCTCGCTGCTGACTTTTGCCAAAGCGTTCTTTCCCTTCAAAACAGAGACATAAAGAGAAAACGACTGTTTAAGTTCAGTTGAGAGCTCAAAGATAAGAAATACTGATAGTCGGGAGCTACTCACGTCCACAGATGCTTGAGACGAAAAGCAGTAGTAGTCTGTCAACGAAAGAAGAAAGAGTGCCCATTGGGTCAGACAATGCATTCCGAAACTTTATGACAAAAAGATGGGATACCCACAATTGGATCCACCGATTTTTTCTCTTTGGATTCTGTTATCATCAGCCAGCATGTCCAAAACTTCTTTGACTGATTGTTGGACTAGAGTTCGAACGCGGAAAGAAGAAGTGAGTAGACGGAGTGAAACGGTTTGTATGCCAACGTTCACTTCTAATTGAAGCTGATTTCTGAATCTTTGAATCTACTCACTGATACCTTTCTCCTTTGGAGCCATCTTTTCGAGTTCCTTGAGGGTGAAGAAAGTATTATGACCTCTCAACAAGTCTACCATTGCATCACGCTTTTGATCAATTGAAAGTCCTCTTGGTGCCATCTTGTCTTGGAGTTTGTTCGAAGTGAATTTAAGAAAGAAAAATAGGACTTTGTAGGAAAAGAGCTGTTCTACTTGAGTTGTGGAAGAGAGCAGATTGTGGTTGTAAGAGAGACGAAAAAGTTCTCGAAATTCCTTTTTCGCTCGCATCGCACCGAGAGAGCACAGTAAAGTTCAGTCTATTTTGAAAAGAAGATCTAATTAATTAAGAGCATTTGTTACATCATGAAGAGTGAAAAAGATTGTATAATAGCCTAACATTTCGATTGGATGGAATCGCGAGTTGATGAAATTGCAGAATTTGCGAGTATGAATGATTATGTAAAAAGTATCGAAACCAGTAAGATGGAAAAAGTGATTGTCTAGAGAGAGGCTAAAGAACTACAACAACGTGTACGTAGAAAGGAAAAGAAAGTATAGCTGAAATAGAGATCGCTAGTACAGAGAGTTGCATTAAGTTATGGAAGTACAGAGAAGGAAAAGAAAATTGAGTTATTGAAATTTCAGTGTGGGAAACTCTGGCGGAAATGAATAGATAGAATAATAGTCCTTAATGAGAGAGAGTGTCTCCATGCTGGAAATGATTGGCCAAAGAGGTTGAAGAGCTTAAGGTGTGATCTTGGGATCGACGTAGTCTGTGCCTTCTTCACCTTTGGCAGGCGAAGCGTATTCAGGATCGAAGCGTGTTCTTTGACTGTCGTCTTCAATCGATCCGTTCAAGTTGTCCATATTGCTGGATAGAGAGGCAGCTGAATAATCACTGTCCACCGAATCTTTAGCGTAACAAGCACTCGAGCTACTTGAGTAGTCTCTCGATCCACCAGAGTCGGAGCCAAACTTGATGACGGCAGCGACAGATTCTGAAGACTGTCTCAGTTCAGATGTTTGGTCTTGAGATGGTTGAGTCTCGAATTGAGTGAAGTGGAATGGATCCGAGCCAGTCGAAGATCTGTTGGTTGTGATTGACCTGATCTCCATCTGTGAGTTTGAATCACTGACGATTAGAGTTGGACTGAGGAATTGAGAAGTTGAAGCAGGAATGTTGGTCCCAGTTTGCCCTTCTTTCGTCGATGGTAGAGTGGAAGTAAGTGGAATGCTCTGTTGATCTTCTCCGTCGAAGTGAGCTGATCCTTCAGCGATGCTACTGGAGTCCTTCGTTTCCAACTCTAGCGACGACCCACTGACAGTCAAAGGAAGAGAGCCACCTAGGAAAGACATAGATAAAACTGGTGCTCTTGAAGAACTGGAAGCGCTGGAAGCATCGTTTTGAGCATCTTCGTATGAACTCGCTTGAGCTTGAGCTTGAGAGTGAGCTTGAACGTGAAGTTCTCTTTCTTTCTCGGCTGCGACTATTTTCATCGACTCAGTCAGAGCTGGGATTGGCTTTTCTTCTCCAACGTTCTCTTTTCCAAAGCCTCCCTTGAAAGACCTTCTGAAGCCAGCGACTCTCGCCAGACTTTTGAGATGATAACAACTTAGTTGGATTGAGAAGTAAGTAGTGAGGATTATCAAGAAGGAAATAACGAAGAGTAGAATGAGAACTGGAGAGAAGAGAAGAGAGAGAGAGGATCTAGAAAGATGCGGCCGCGCCTCTTTCTCTGAAGCGGATCGAGTTCCTTCTTCATTTCGATCAGATGGTCCAAGTTCGATTTTCAGATTTCAAACTTTCAGTACTTCAGTACTCTCAATCTTTTCTTCCCTTCTTCTTTCCTCTTTCTCACTTCAAGCTTCAAAGCTTCAAACTTCATCCTCAATGGCACTTCGCGATCCATTTCCGAACACAAACGTAGAAACAGCGCAGGCTGTCCAAGCCTACACTGCCCAACATGAACCTGGATATGCAGCAAACCAACACACCGTCAATCATCTAAACGACTTTCGCTTTGAAACGCCCAGGATTGTGGTGGCCAGAGAATGCATCACTCACCTCAACATCAGAGCGGAAGATGTGCCTCCAATCCCTCCTCGCTTGGTCACTTTTCCACCACTTCCTCTAGATCATCAATTTCCAGAGTTGGAGGCGGAGAGGAAGCGCATTTTTGGGATCGACCCTCTTCAGAGGAGTCAAGGTAAGTAGAGCTTGCGCCTCCCTTCTTCTTCGCATCACTTTGAAAAGCTTCCCTCTTGTCTTCTCGCAGATTTCTGGGCTGGAATGCTATTTACTGTCATGAAGCCTATGTTCAACAGTGTCTTAATGCACATCGACGCCGCAGAGCCAGACAGTAAGTAGCGACATCAACTTTATCGCCCGAAGAGTTTCTCCTGATTTCTCTTTTTCTCGTCCTTTTTCCTCATCCTCTACAGATCCGATCGATCACGATTTCGCCAGAGTGCTCAATCTGACTTCGACCTTCCTTGGTTTGCAGATCGGTTACTATGAAGGTGCTCTGGTCATGATGGTTCGTCCAGAGAACGTGAGTAGCGAAAACTTCTCGTCGAATTCCAAAAGCTGGAAATCGCATATCATTTGAAATCGACCCCTAATGCATTCTTATCTTAGTGTAGATGCTTCGAGTCTTCTTCAGCCCCCTTCCCAGAGCTCAACTCGTCTTCAAAATGAGTTGAGCGTCGACGATGAGAGAAAACACCGAAAGAGATCTCATCTGACCTATTCCTTCATCTCGAATCCCTAACCACCATTCTCTTCTCGCGAATCTCTCTAGGTTCGTGCTCGCACGATACAGATCTATAATGCTCTCAACGATCGTCAAACTGCTATCGGATCTTTTTGGATCGGATGGGATCTACCTCTACTTTGGCCAAGACAGGGCCTTGATAAGATGAGAATCACATCTTTTGAAGTCTGGGGACCTTATAGCAGCGAAGAACATCCTGGAGTTAATTCTCATGGTGACGTTCTCGTTGAGCCTCGTTGTGCCTTTGTCATCAGAGTCTCGAGCGTCTTCCGAGACGAAGAACTCGCTGCAGTGAGAATCCTCTTTGCTTTCTCGCATCTTCAAACCTCAAAGTGACGCCTGTTTTCTTGCTTTACTTCTCTCACTTCTTTTTCAACAGCTCATTCTAGCCCTGGAGTCTCTCGCCCCTGAAGAGAGAGAGTTCGATGTGAGTCGTCTTCTTTCGTCGTCCAGTCTGGCTCATTTCTTCTCTAACGACGCTCTCTTTTCTCTTCCTTTTCCTCTCTCCTTTTCTTCGTCTGGTCGAAACAAAGGGAGTCAAACACGGTTCTCTTTCTCTGGATCGTGTTTTCTTCAGGGAAGGCCGTTTGAACGTACATCAAAGGAGAAGGGACTGGCTTGTCGATGAAGACGACAACGCTATGAATCAAGATCAGTAAATCAGCGATCTCATCACTCAATTCCCAAACATCCCCGATTGTCTTTCATACTCTCTCCACTAGACTCGTAAAAAGCGCTTTCTTTTTTCTTGTCGCACCAGCTAGCTCGCTGCTTTCGTCTTCGCCATCTTGAGCGAAGTTGTAGAGAGACTCCACCTTAGCACTGCTCTGTTTTGCACTATTCGCCAATTTCTATAAACATGCTGTTCATCGACTGATTCTTGCTTTGAATGACTATCTCAAGTTCTGGTCCACTCGAGGTTCCGTCGAGACCGAATGACCCTTCTCGCAGCATCCCTAACTCGAAAGCAAGGGTAGACGATCTCCAGTCTTTCCTTTCTTTCTTGGACGGAAGACTTCTATGATTGAAAATAAGCAGAACTCGCCAACTTCTAGAAGATATCGTCTCCATTGAGCAGCTCTTTCATGGAATGAAAACCCGTTTTAGCCGGCAAGATTCCATGAGCCATCTCAAGAAAACACCTCGAAAGCTGCCTCTTCTCTTCTTCCCTTCCTCCACAAGCTTCTCCCAACTTCATTGCTTAGCTTCGAAGGAAGTATGGCCTCTCAAACTCTTCACTACTGGCAACTGAACAAAGATGATACCTTCTTAGGAAATGACATGGTATCACCCAACCAGCCGGTCACTACCTTTGGACAAGCTTTTGGATTTATCCTTGACCAGATCAAGAATGATCCCAAGTCTCAAAACCATTTCAAATTAGATCAAAGTCAACCAATGGATACCTTATTCAATCTCCAGATCAAAGTTGACGGGGGTAAAAGAAGAACAATCAATCCTTCATCCATTCTCTCAGAATACGGTGGGATGACCAACC